>JANAVB010035619.1:4026435-4599811 GCA_029216955.1 Iris pallida
CTTGTACCCCCTATTCATGTATATCTTGTAATCTTGTACTCTCATGATCACATGAGCTTTATGGATAAAACTATTGTACAGGTAACGTAACTTGACTGGATCCTTGTGTATTGATTGTGAGGGTGAGTAGGACATGGTTATGTGATCAAATCCATATTGTGCAAATATTATGTATGTCCATTATGCTCTCACGTATAATGAAGTCCTATTTTTATTGTATATCCCAGCCTGTTTACATAACCATCTTGTGCTCTAATCACTTATATTACTTACAGTTCTTATTTCATATACAAATTGCCTCTTGTACTCAGATTGTCTATTTTATACTGTTCTTGTACGTGTCTTACAGTTTTATTGTAGTTTACTCTACTGCCTTTTTTATATATTCTGTCATGATATGATCTGTTTCAGTGTTATGTATTCGCTCCTGTCCTAACTAGATCTGTTAAAAATATTACAGATGATACTGAGAACTTCTGTCCAACCTATTATGGAGCCATCTAGACGACACCTGTGAGTTGGACCCACAGGAGGATCCAGCTCTAGCTGAACATCATCCTACTGCTTAGACTAGATTAGCTAGGCTTTATCTTTTTTTTTATGATATTGTATTCCCTTCTGAGTTTGTATTATTTGGATGTTGAGATGTTATGTCGTTTAGATACAGACTTATTTCCTTCTGATTGTATTTCTCTTTAGTGATTTTCTATCTATCATATCATGCAATTTTATCTCTACATTTGTGATTGAGTTGTACCTTATGTGATTTGTCCTCCGTACGGAGAGTATATCATAATATATTTAGTTTGTGATAGTGACATAGAACAACGTTCTACCGTCGATACTGCGGCGTAGGCTGGACGTACCCACTTCTCGTGCCCCTACACTGGATGCGGGTCGTGACACCATCTGTCTGCGGATGATAAGCTGAACTGAACTTGAGATGAGTTCCCAAACTCTCTTGAAGACTCCACCAAAAGTGTGATGTAAATCTCGAATCTCTGTCGGATACGATATTTGCTGCCACTCCATACAATCTGACTATCTACCTGAGGTACGTCTCTGCTAGCTGATCCGTCGACTGACCAATCCTGAAAGGGAGAAAATGAGCTACCTTGGTGAGTCAGTCAACTATAACCCATATAGCATCTCTCCCAGCTAGGGGATTTAGGTAATCCAGTTACAAAATCTATGGTAATATGCTCCTATTTCTATTCTGGGATTGGTAAAAGTTGAAGAAGTCCAACTGGTCTATGATGTTCAGCTTTAACTTGTTGGCAAATTAAACAATGAGAGACAAACCGAGCTATCTCCCTCTTCAGGACATTCTACCAGAAATGCTGATGGATATCATGATACATCTTCGTACCACCGGAATGAATTAAATACTGTAAACTGTGAGCCTATGCCATGATCTCTTGCCTGATGTCACCATCGGGTACACAAAGATGCCTTCCATGTCGGAGTGGTGCCATCTTTGTGAATGCATAACTCTGCTCTTCTTCCCGCTTCACTATTATGCCCTAAGCAGCTGAAGCTTAGAATCCGTTGATTGAGCTACCTTAATTCTCTCAACTATGTTGGACTGAACTTGCATACTAGGCATCAATGCCACATTAGTAGGGAGAACTATCTCTATACCCATCTTCTGAAGATCTGCTAATAACTCTGGCTGTGCTGTTAGAAAATAAGCTCATGCTCTTCTACTCAACGCATCAGCAACTGCGTTGGCCTTCCCAGGATGATACTGTAGGTTGATATCATAATCTACCAATAACTCTAGCCACTTCTCTGACGCATGTTAAGATCCTTCCGGTAAACACATACTTAAGACTCTTGTGGTCGGTGAAAATCTTTACCCGATCTTATACAAGTAATGCCTCCAAAGCTTAAGTGCGAAAACCACCGCTGCTAACTCCAAGTCATGGGTTGGGTAATTCCTCTCATGATCACGAAGCTGACGTGATAGCATAAGCTACTACCTTGCCATGCTGCATTAAGAAGCATCCCAATCCTCTGCCTAAAGCCTCACAATAAACTGAGAATCCTCCAGTCCTATCTGGAAGCGTGAGAATGGGTGCCGTCATCAATCCTTGCTTCAACTTTTGAATGAACTATGACATTCCACTGTCCAAGCAAACTACACATCCTTATGGGTCAACTGCGTCAATGGCACTGAAATTCGAGCAAAATCTATACAAATTGCCGGTAATAGCCTGCCAATCCTAGAAAACTATAAACCTCTACGACGGTACTGGGTACTGACCAAGTCTCTATAGCCACTATCTTCTGGGTCCACTTTCACTCCTCCTCCGGTGATGATGTGACCTAAGTACGAAATGCGATCAAGCCAAAATTTGTACTTAATAAACTTCACGTACAACTGGTGCTCTCTGAAAATCTGAAGGACTACTCGAAGATGCTGCTCATGCGCCTTCACTCTTGCTGTAGACTAAGATGTCGCCTATAAACACTATCAAGAATTGATCCAAATAGGGCATGAATATGCGATTTATGAGATCTATGAATATTGCTGGCGCATTGGTTGCCCCGAATGGCATAACGAGAAACTTCCAATGTCCATATCTAGATATGAATGCAATCTCGGAATGTCTTGCTCCCTGACTCTGATCTGATGGTACCCTGACCGCAAGTCAATCTTCAAAAATACTGCCGCTCTACTGAGTTAATCGAACAAATCATCTATCCTTGGTAGGGGATATCTGTTCTTGATGGTTACGGAATTCAAGGTACGATAATCAACACATAATCTTGACGTACCATCATTCTTCTTCACAAGAAGCATCGGCGCTCCCCAAGGTGATCCACTAGCATAAATGAATTCCTTGGTTCTGAGTTCTTCAATCATCTTGTATATGATCTCCAATTCTGATGGTGCCATTCTGTAGACCCTCTCTGATACTGGTGCGTCCATGGAATCAAATCAATGGTGAACTCTATCCTCTTCTCTAGGCGGCATGCTTGAAAGCTCTTCGGAAAAATAAGTCAGGAAATTTTCTACTACTCTGGAAAACTGAACTGCTGCTGCTACCGCCATCCGTAAGACTGGTGGAGAAGGTTCTACTTCGCCGCTGGAAAACAAAAATTCTACTTCGTCGGGAATAACAAAAATAATCTTGCCAATATGGCAGTCTATTCTTGCATATTGATCCTTCAACCAATCCATTCCTAGGACCACATCATAGTCGACCATCGAAAATTCTATCAATCTAGCAGAAAAACTCTCTACCGCTAACTACGATTCGACACGAGAAAAAGACTCTATCTACTCCTACAAGACTATTACCAGTAAGTATATTGAGACTTACTGATAATGACTCGGACTCAAGGCCTATCCGTGTCACGAATCGTACAGACATAAAGGAATGCGATGCATCCGAATCAAATAATACTGATGCTGGAAAAGAGATGACGAGAATGGTACCTGCCACCACCTCACCTGATGCCAATTCTTCTGCCACGGTCAAAGTCATAGCTTGACCCTGTCCTCTTGGTACTGGTTCCCTTTGCTGGTGACCACTTTGCCTGTTTTGAACTTGGGCATGGGCCTGAGCATACTGCTGTGACCTCTGCTGCTGGAATGCTTGAACCTGAGGCGGCAATGGCCTCGGAGGCTGGTACTGTTGTTGCAGCACTGGTGACGGTCCCCTAACTGATAGGACTAGTTAGGGTTGACAAAGATGAACTGGCTCTATGTGAATATGATCCTATCATGTGATCCGATAGACCACAAGCCAAGCACAATTCCCTGTGCCCTGCGACACTCTTATAGGACCTTTGAGCACCTCTAGAGTGGGTGAATAGAGTGAGTACAAGTACAGCATAAAATAATCACCAATTATAAATTAAAATTAGATAACAATGGCAGTGGATAAAGAGACAATAAATAAATATAGCAAGAGATCAGAGAATCAAACTCAGTGGACACTGCGATATATACTGGTTTTCCTCTTAGAGGACTAATCCAGTCGCAGGTACTCTTGTCTGCTGTTAATCTACTATTTATAAGCTAATTGAGAGCTTGCAGTCTCTTTACAACACCGTGCTTGGTGACAAGTGCACGACCGACTTCACAACACCGTGCTTGGCGACGAGCGCACGACTGGCTCCGAAAATAGAAATATGTTCTAACTCGAACGACCTCTTTACAACTCTGACAACCAAAGACTCTAAATCAAATAGATGTTACTGGCTTTGGCTAAGAGATGTACAGGTGGAGTATGAAAGCTTTTAGATCAATGAAAACGCTATTGGATATAGATAGAGAGAAGAGAAGATGAATGATTTGAAATGAGAAATTCTTTCTATTTATAGGTGTTTTTGAGAACCAAAATCGGACAGAGTTCGGATGCAAGGATCTCGCAAAAGAACGTTGTATGTAGATTTGGAGGCAACAAATATTTGAATTTGAACTGACCGAACTCGGTACCGAACTCGACCAGAGTTCTGTCTAAGTTCATCCAGTACTTAGAAAAATGTTTGGTCTAATTCTGTTTGCATAGGATAAGTGAAACTTTTGGTAAATGAAATTTTGATGGATTGGTAGGCTTTTTAGACAAGTGGACCGTGGATAACCTAAGCCAATAATACCCAGTCGATTTTACAATTTGTATCCTAGACTCAGTAAAGATAAAAATACATAATAAATTGTAAAATAACTCAAACAAATTCCAATACATGAACACTTCGAAATGATGATTGACATGCTTGCAAATGTTGTAGTACACTTTTGATATTGATTTCACTTGACCTGAAATAGTTAGCAGCAGTTTATATATTTTGTGCATTGACTTAAGTCATTATTGATTTATCAAAATTAGGTGTGACCATTTAGGAATGGGCCAACAATCTTCCCCATTTTGATAAATGACAAACTTGAGTCTATACCAAAATATATCTAAAATATTTGATTGAAATAAAATACCTGATTTGTTCTGTAAAGCTTTGGAAACAAATTTTTTTGGTATTGCTCTTACTCCCCCTTTATCATGTTCAAAGTGTTTCGGCTCCCCCATAATGTGTGAAGCCAACAATGTTCACCAGAAGACAAAGATAAAGTAATTTCCATATATAACAAATCACATAAAGGAGTAAACTAAGAGAAGCAGTAAAAAAAAACTGAAATCTGATAGTAGAAAGCCAACCAAAATGCAACTAACATAATCATCATCAGTCATAACTCAACAGTAAATGACTATCAAAACAGGTCTAAAAGTCTAACTCATCAGTTTAGACCAGTACATAAAAAAATACTACGATCATCATCTAGCATCAGCATCCATGAAACCAACTGAAGTTCCACATCACAGCGGTGTGTCATCACCTCTAGGAGCATCCGGTGGAAAGTAAGCTGTAGTAGGATCGAAATGTGTAAAAGTAGCCTCATCATCGAACCTAGGACCAGCGAATCTGGGGTGATAGATCATCGGAACAGGATGAGTGGGATCATGAGATAGACTCCAGTGTATATCAGCTATGCTGTTCCATAACACATGTGCCTGGATGATGTGGCGGAACTCAGCGTCAATGTAACTCTGATGACGTTGAGCCGAGAGAGAAACAAAGTCATCAAGCGCTGATAGAAGCCTGGGTCGAAACCAGGAGCAGGGGCTGGAGCAGCTGGAGCAGAAGCCTGAGGGTCATCATCATAAACAGGAGCAACAGGTTCGGCACCGGGTGGAGGAGGGGGGTTGGGGTAAGTCCTGGATCTACTTAGCTCAGAAGCAGTAGAAGAGAAAGGACACTGAGAGAGATCAACTCCAAGACATCTAAAGATCTTAGCCAAGTGCATGGGGTACAAGAGGTTGCACCCCATCCTCCTACAACTAATTATCCAATCAATGAAAGTCTTGAGGACAGAGAAAGTGACACCATAGTGTAGGTGATACATAGCATACATCTTGAAAAATATGACCTCGTCTGAAGATCCCGTTTTGGGAAGCAAAGCAGAGAATACGAAACGATGTAACTCATAAATTTTTTGATTAAGGTGCCGTGAGTACACCCTGCCATTTCTAGGAACAGGACGAGGATGACACATGGCAACCTTGAAGGAATCAAGAGTCATGTCTTCAGGAAATTGGACATGAATGATGTCAACTAGGGCTTCACCTACGCCAGGCATGTGAAAAAATTCACTGACATCTGTAGAGTTGAATTCAATTTTTCTACCTCCAATACATGAATAAATACCACTCTCTACAACTTGTAAGTTACAGTAATATATACGAACGACATTATCATATATATTGTTGGCGGTTTCGAAAAAATTACAAAGAGATAGATTTTCAAATTTAGCGACATACTCAGAGAATATAGTAAAGTTGACATAACGACCGGGACAAATATCTCTATAAGAAAGTTGTCAAACCAGACAATAGAAAAGTCTGCAGATGGGAAAAGTCCAGCATCATAGTCATCATCGTCGGTAGGACGAGCGGGACTAAATATGCTAACTGGTTCATACTCAGCGGAGGAGGATCCAGCATGAGAGCCACTCTTGGAAGCTAATTTCTTCCTTTTGTGGTAAAGTTTGCGTGCCATAGGAATAGAATTGAAAAAGAGGGAAGATACCTCAAAGAGATTAAGAGAGGAAGGAGGAGACTGCTTCCGAGCTTCGAAGATCCGCGAAGTAGGAAGGAGGAAGACTAGGAAGTAGTGAAAGTAACTTTGAGGAGGTTCTCGGATTGAAGGATGGTGAAACAGATATGGGTAAAAAGATATATATATATATATATATATATATATATATATATATATATATATATATATATATATATATATATATATAGGCTAGGGCCGGCTGCTGGTGTTTTGGAAATTCGCACCAGCTCCATCCGAATTCGGTCCGAACTCGGTCCGAGTTCGTCTACTTGTATTTCCAATGTCATTAATGCTGTATAATTGATAAACTTCAATGTATAACATTCATACATCTTCATTTAATAATTTCTATTACTTTGGGTTAGCTGTAGGGGCCGGATCCCAGCTAGCGGTAGTCCGAAGACTAGTACACCGTGTCGTTTAGGCTATTTATGCCTGTATGACAGAAGGACCCTTTCGGCTTGTACCCAAACTAACATCCATTAATAAAGGTCAAATTTTTGAGTTATAAATTAATTTACTAATCATACTACATTATGAATCTAAAAATTCAAGTATGCCGAGCTCTCGACGCAGATTGTTAAAACGGTCTTCAGCTAGTAGTTTTGTGAAAATGTCTACTAGTTGATGATCTGTGTCAACAAATTCTAAGCAAATGTCTCCGTGTTGTTGGTGATCACGTAAAAAGTGATGATGAATCTCTATGTGCTTTGTGCATGAATGACATATAGGATTCTTAGTCAGGTTAATAGTGCTAGTGTTGTCACAATAAATATGAATCTTAGTGTAGTGCAGATTGTAGTCTTCTAAGGTTTGCTTCATCCAAAAAATTTGAGCACAACATCATCCTGCGGTGATATACTCAGCCTCAGTAGTTGATAGTGCTACAGAATTTTGTTTCTTGCTAAACCATGAGACTAAGGCTTTTCCTAGAAATGACACGTACCGCTGGTACTTTTACGGTCTACTTTGCATCCTACAAAATCTGCATCCGAGTAACCTATCAGGTTAAAGGATTGGTTTTAGGATACCATAAGCCGACTGTTGAAGTTCCCTTAAGGTATCGAAAGATACGCTTAACGGTACATAAGTGTGATTTCTTAGGATTTGCCTGATATCGTGCACAAATGCAGACACTAAACATAATATCAGGGCGACTAGCAGTTAAATATAATAAACTACCAATCACACCTCGATACTTATGCTGGTCGACAGGTTTACCACTTTCATCTGTGTCAAGCTTTGTTGATGTAGCCATTGGAGTTCCGATTGGCTTTACATTGTCGAAGTCATACTTTTTAGTATGTCCTTTGTATATTTAGCTTGATTGATGAATGTTCTTTTGAGTGTTGTTTGATCTGAAGTCCTAGAAAAATGTTCAGCTCTCCATCATACTCATCTCAAATTCACTCTGCATACACTTAGCAAACTCTTGACAAAGTTTTTCATTAGTAGATCCGAATATGATGCCATCAACATATATTTGCACAAGAAGAATATCATCATCTAAAGACTTGATAAATAAAGTAGTATAAACTTTCTTTTGAAAAATCATTTTCAAGTAAGAAGGACACTTAGGCATTCATACTAAGCACGAGGTGTCTGTTTGAGTCCATAGAGTGCTTTCTTAAGTTTGAAGATGTGATCAAGTTTTTGAAAAACTTCAAAACCAGGGGATTATTTCACAAAAACTTCTTCTTTCAAAAATTCGTTTAAAAATGCACTTTTCACGTCCATTTGAAATAATTTAAATCATTAAAATATGCATATACATAAAATATGCAGATAGCTTCTAGTCTAGCAACAGGAGCATATGTCTCGTCATAATCAATACCTTCTTCTTGATTATAACCTTGTGCCACTAGACCTGCTTTGTTGCGTAGAACTTGTCCATCTTCACTTAATTTATTTCGGAACACCCATTTAGTACCAATTATTGATTGACCAATAGGTTTAGTAACGAGTTCCCAAACTTGGTTTCTCTCAAATTGATTAAGTTCCTCTTGCATGACATCAATCCAAAAATCATCATTAAAAGTATCTGCTACATTCTTAGGTTCTACTTGTGAAATAAAGCTACATTAGCTACTATTTCAGTATCTTATAAGAAGAGCGTGTACTTACACCTTTTGATATATCACCTATAATAAGCGTCTCTGGATGATCTGGCAAGAACTTCAATGATTCAAATCTATGAATCAGATCTTCCACATAAATTTTATCTGTTCTGGCTTGTACATTTTCATCATCACTGTCGCTAGATCTGTGACTATTGAGCTCATCAAAAGTAACATTAATTGATTCTTCAACAATCATAGATCTTTTATTGAAAATTATATATCCCTTACTCTTAGCAGCATATCCGAGAAATATCCCTTCATCTACTTTAGAGTCGAACTTTCCCAAGTTGTCCTTGGTGTTCAGGATAAAACAACGACATCCAAAAACTTTAAAATATAAATATTTGGAATTCTTCCAAACCAAAGTTCATAAGGTATTTTCTTCGAGATAGGTCAAATTAACACCCTATTTAACACATGACAGGCTGTACTTACATCTTATGCACAAAAGTATTTAGGAAGATTGTGCTGATTCAGCATGACTCTAGCCATCTCGTTTAGAGTACGGTTCTTTCGCTCCACAACACCATTCTGTTGAGGAGTTCTAGGACAGGAAAACTCATGGTAATATCCACTATCATCACAAAACTTTTTAAAATCAGTATTTATGAATTCGCCACCATGATCACTTCGGATACAAGTAATCATGAAGCCTTTTTCGTTTTGTACCTTTTACAAAATATCTAAAATTTAAAAATTGTATCACTTTTGTTTGATAAAAAGTAAACCCAAGTAAAAGGAGAAAAATCATCAACAATAACAAAGGCGTAGAGCTTACCGCCAAGATTAGCGACTCTAGTAGGACCAAATAAATCCATATGTATCAACTGCAAAGGTCTAGAAATACATACAGCGTTGATGTATTTAAATGTAGATCTATGTGTTTTGTTCTTTTCACAGTCTAGACATACCATATCTCTCTTGAATGATATCTCAGGGAGTCCTTTTACCAACTTTTTAGTGCTTAGCCGTGAGATAGTGTCCATATTAGCATGTCCTAGCCTCATATGCCACAGCCAGCTTTCATCTAAGTTTGCGACTAGGCATCTTCCTGCATTATTAGTACTCTCTAGAAAGAAAACATAAATATTGTCTTATCTAATCCCTTCATATACGGGATTACCAGATGACATATCATATATTGTACATTTATCTTTTATAAAATTGATGCCATAACCATTATCTGCCAAGTGACTTATGCTCAGTAGATTATGTTTCAATTCTGTAACTAGACAAACATCTTTTATTACAGGATAAGGAGATATACCAACAATGCCATTTCTAATGATATCACCTCTCAGGTTGTTTTGAAGGAGACATCCTTCTTTCTTCACCGATAGCGTGGCGAACAAAGATGCATCACTAGTCATGTGCCGCGAACATCCGCTATCGAGGATCCACTGGCTTTTAGCATGAGAGGGTTGAGGGTCCACCTACAAAACAAGTAGATAAATCCTTTGGTACCCATTTACTGAAGGGTCTATTTTGATTAGTCTTAGGTCTTCAAATTAGTGTGTGATTGTCAACAAGCTTTCTTGCTAGACAATACTGTGATATGTGCCCATGAGTACCACAGTACGTGCAAGTAAGTTTTGAAAACATGTTAGTTAACTTTGTGTTGACATGTATATGTGATTTCTTTGAAAACCTATATGTGAAAGCATGGTGATATTCGTATTTCTTACGTGCTTTCTGTGTTTTAGTCCTCTTAGGTGTATGCTTAGCATTAGGACTAAATTTAGGTTGTGTCACCGGTATAGCCTGTTTGCCTAACTTGATTTCTAACTTTTTAGAAACCGCATAAGACGTCTTCATATGTAGCGGTCATATCAATGAGTCTTTGCTCTGTGACTAAGTGCTTCTTCTTCTCTATGTCATATAACTCTTGTATCTTGACATAGCCTCTTTCTTTATTTTCAATTTTGAGGATAGCCTCATGATAGTCTACTTTAAGCTTGGCTATCTCATCCGTGTTACCAGTAGTAGATGTCTCTCTAATATCTTCAATGATATTTGACAGTCTAGCTACTTCGGTTGTGCATGCCTTGACCTCTTTTCGAGATTACTTATACTTGTCAAGCACATTTCTGTGTTCTTCAAGTAATTCGCTGAAGGCATTTTCTAGCTCATCGAAAGTAAAATCTTCATATAGAGGATTTGAGGATACCTTATCAAAAGCCATGAGACAGACATTTGCAGTGCTGCAGGGTCTATCTTCTTTCTCTGATTCACTAGCATCACTTTCATGCTAGATACTTGTATTTGAATACTTTCGACCAGTTGTTGTTCTTCGGCTTAATCTTGATCTATCATATGGACTGCTTTTCTTTGGAGTTGGGCAGTCTTTTTTCATATGCCCTGACTTCTTGCATCCAAAGTAGATTATTTCTTCTTCATTGCTTTTATGGACAACTTTCTTCTTTCTGTTTGATTTTTCAAACTTTAAGAATTTTCTGAAGTTCTTCACTAACAGGGCTTGTTCATCACCGATGGATGATTCTTCATCAGAATCTTTGCATGTTGATCTTCTGGCTTGAGCTTTGAAGGCGATAGATTTTTCTTTCGAGATTGCTTCTTCAAACTCTTGTAGGCTCAGCTAATGGGTCATTAGATTGCCCATAAGTGTTTCCGGAGTCATTGTGGTGAGATCGTTTCCTTCAATGATTGCAGTTGTCTTTGGGTTCCAGTTCTTGGTTAGAGCCCGTAGCACTTTTCTGATCTTCTCGTAATTACTGTAATCCTTACCAAGAGATTACAAAGGATTAGTAATATCAAGGAAACAAGTGAACATCTATGTAATTAACTCGCCGGATTTTATTTTGAAAGATTCATATTCATGTGTGTCATGCCCCAGAACCAGAATACCGGAGAGCGGAGGAATGACTCAGCCAGCTACGTATTACGGGTAGATGAATACCGTATAATACGATCAATGTTGTCTAACAGACGAGGGGGTGCATACTACATGAAAGTCTCACTAGGGTTACTCGATATCTATTGTCTCAATCATTCAAACAAGAAGCAGTAATAGATAACATGTAAGATAAAGCAGTAAGGCATCCCAAACGCTCAGTCCAAATGTTCTTGAGACCTGGCTTTACAAAATATAGCCAGATGATATGACAAGGTATACACAATCGTTATCAGCTGCAGTCTGATTTAGTTACAATTATGTAAAGTAAGCGCAAGACAGTCCGACTAAAATGTCGGTGCCAAGCGGCAAAATATAAAGTAAGTAGTAAAACGAGCAGGAAAGCAAGGAATCCACTCGTGTCCTCCTGCGATCATTCCTCTAGTATTGACCATCTTAGAGGTAGAAGTAAGCTGAGTCCTCGGGAACTGGCTCTAAATCTGGCTATGCAAAACCAGAGAGGTTAGACCTCAAATAGCAAGTACCACAAGGAAGCACGACATGAGAATTAAAACCAGTGGTAAGAGTTAAGAATATGATAAATAAGTCTCCGCTTGCTACTGGAACTCACACAACATCACGACACTTCGAACCAACTTTCCAACCAAACAAGGACAAAAGTTGACCCATCGTGTCCTGACATTCTGATCGTCTAAGTAGTTAACGAAGCAGGTACAGTACACAAATAAATCAATTTAAACGGCAGTACAACTACTACGGCTTGCTAACTGTAAGTTCCAAGTTGCCCTGGAAATATGCAATAAGGGATTCCTCAGTTCTTACAATGTACAAGCAAGGTAGTATACCCAATAATCAATTACGCCAATCATGAATTAGACGAGTCCCAGCGGGATGCCCATCATTAATGTATGTAAAAATATAAGCAGATACCACTCCCTGTCCGTGTGGCAGATTTACAGCATCTGTGAGAACCAGCCGACATGTTCGGGTACTATTTGTCCCTAGATGGCCGCCATATAAGAACTCGAAAATCCATTCTCTCCATACAATCATTATTTTATTTAACTTAACAGTCTCTATGTTAATTGAAATCTCATGCCGTGGATCATGGTCATTCAGAATGAGTACTTTCGTACAGAGTATGATATGCATAACTTTACAACGATGCCCGTGTGGTTAGGTTGTAGGTCTTACATAGCGTAATACAACAATCAAACCTAGCCACAGAATAATCATGCCTTGACTGTAAGGTACACATGCTGCTTTTATAGAAATAAGCTGAAGTCTGTACGTGTCCATATGCCCATGTTCGGGATCGGCTAGTCGATTGCAATGGTTCCTGTTTAATATGAACGTGTCTCATTCAATTTCAATAAGATGACTAGCCAGTCTCTTAGTTCCAACTAGGAACACATGATCAATCATTAGTCGAGGTAACAATCAATGTCAATTCGTGATAAGGCATGAAAGTCAACTAGCATTTGGTATGGTCGAGTCTATAACTCTCAAGGTTAAGTTTCAGTCATTCTGGGCATCCATAAACTAATCGAGATACAGGGCACATTCCACACAACAATATGTATTAAAAATATTAACATATCATGATTATATCGAGTTCATATCAAAAGGCATAAGAATATAATAGGGATGCCATGTACGCCAAGTGAGTACGCCAAAGGAAGTACGCGTAAAAATGGGGTTACACGTAAAAATAACGTTGCACGTAAAATATTATACGTGTAAAGGAACATGCGTAAAGAAAGTAATGTTATGTGTGAACTTGTATGCGCAAAGAAATAGTATTACGCGTAAAAGAATAAAGGAAATCATGTTACGCGTAAAATATTGTACGCATAAAGGAAGTACCGTTACGCGTAAATGAATACACGTAAAGGAAGAATATTACGCGTAAAAGAATAACATTAAGCCAGGGGAGTACGCGTAAGAAATAGAGTTACGCGTAAAACTTGTATGCGTAAAGGGTCGAGTTACGCGTAAAATATTGTACGCGTAAAGAGTTAAAGTTTACGCGTGAATGAATACGCGTAAAGGAATACTGTTACGCGTAAATGAGTACGCGTAAAGGAAGTACGTCAAGCCATAGTAGACTTGCGTAATCCAGATTCACGCTGACACGAATGATCGTGGGCATAGAGCTTGATATTACGGGGACACGTAAAACGTGGGCGTAGAGAATCTCTCGAACTCCAATTCCATGAAACCTTCAATCGAAGCCAAAAATGGGACTTCCATGGATCAAAATAGGGTATAACACAAATCTCAACAACCTGGAATGTTCAAAATTTGGAAATAAGGAAGTTTGAGAGATCAAAACTATTAAAATCCGAAAATAGCAATTTCTAGATCTACAAAAATAAAACTCTCAAAATGGAAAATGTCAAGTTCTAAACTATCTTAGAATCATGAGAGAAAGATAAATGAACCATAAAAATGGGTTTTTATGTGGAAGCAAGATGCACTTGCCTATGCTCTTGGTAGGTGGAGAGAGTTATAAGGAAGAAGAAGGAGAGTAAATGAGAATGAATGAAGAGATAGAAAGGGTTGGGCTTTAAATGGAGATGATGGTAGGTAGGGAGTTGGTTGGGTTCATGATGAACCACCAAAATAAACCAACCCAAGCCGAACCCAAGAGCAAAACAAAAGCAAAAAATAAAATACAGAAAAATAATTAGCGTAAAATTAAAGGAATTAAATACAGAATAAATGCATGGTAAATATTAAATAAATATATTCAAGCAGTACACGTATAAAAATACGTATTCTGGGAACGGAGAGTGACATCTCTACCCTCCTTAGAAAAATTCCGTCCTCCAAATTTCAAATCCAAGCAGGATAGAAATATCAGAGCTAAACTAATCCAAGTACAAGCAATTTTAGCGAGCAAGCAGTCATCTTACAATATCAATAGCAAGTAATATATGTATATATTTATCAATTCTACTATATCAAGCAATTTTTACTCATAGGGTGATAAGCATGAGGAATCAAGACAATCAAGGTACACGGAAAGAAATATACCTTGTGAGCCAAATAGGTGTGGATACCGTGATCGGATATCATCCTCATGTTCCCACGTTGACTCTCCTAAGGAGTGATGACCCCAAGCAACACGGACAAGGCTAATTGTTCGGTTCTTGAGTATCTTCTCCCTTCGGTCCAAAATGGACACCGGATGTTCCTCGTAAGACAGGTTGGTACCAACAACCAGCTCAGAATGATCGAAGATATGGCTTGGGTCCGACACATACCTACGCAACTGAGATACATAAAACATATCATGCACCTCTCATAACAAAGGTGGAAGGGATAAACGATAAGCAACATCGCCTACCCTATCGAGGATAGCAAATGGGCCTACGTATCGCAGACTCAACTTCCCGCGAACGCCAAATCTAATGACCCCACGGGTAGGTGAGATCCGCAAGAATACGTGGTCCCCAACAGAAAATTCTAGCGACCTACAATGCTGGTCTACCCAATGACGATGCCGATCTTGTGCAACTCGAAGTCGCTCCCTAATCCCTTTAACCAGTTCAACCGTCTGGACAATCCTCTCTGGGCCTAACATCTTTCTCTCCCCGATATCATCCCATGTCAGTGGCGACCTACACTTCTTGCCGTATAGTGCTTCGAATGGCGCCATCTGGATACTGGCTTGATAAATGTTGTTGTACGAAAATGTGACTAAGTGCAGGTGATTCTCCCAAAACCCTCAAAAATTTAGGGTGTAAGCTCGTAACATATCTTCTAAAGTCTGGATTGTTCTTTCCGATTGCCCGTCCGTCTGGGGGTGGTAAGCCGTACTAAATCTTAACTTGGTACCCAGACTATGATGTAAACTCTTCCAAAAATGTGATGTAAAATGGGTATCTCTATCTGATATAATACTGACAGGGACCCCATGCTGCCTGACTATCTGCTGCATATACAACTCTGCCAACTTCTCCGTAGATTGTCCTACTCTAAAAGAAAGAAAATGTGCCACTTTAGTAAGCTGATCCACTATCACCCAAATAGCATCCTTACCACTTGGGTATCTCGGTAAACCGGTCACAAAGTCCATTGTGATGTGCTCCCACTTCCATTCCGGGATATAAAGCGGTTGTAATAACCCAGCCGGCCTCTGTTGTTCTGCCTTCACTTGCTGACATATTAAGCAACGAAAAACGAATCTAGCTATCTCCCTTTTCATTTCGTTCACCAGAAGTGCTGCTTTATATCTTTGTACATTTTGGTCCCTCCGGGGTGTATAGAATACTGAGAACTGTGGGCTTCTGCCATAACCTCCTGTCTGATATCCCCACTTGGCACACATAGACGTGATCCAAATCTAAGTATACCATCTTCGTGAATTTTTATCTCCTTCCTGAGTCCTGACTCACATTCTGTCCTAAGCTTCTGAATCCTTGGGTCCCGTGCCTGAGCCGCCTTGATCCTGTCTACCAAGTCGGATTGAACTCGTAGACTTGCCAAAATTCCTATATCACTAGGAAATATGACCTCGACGTCCATCTCTTGAAGATCTTCTAAAATGTGTTTTTGTGATGTCAACATAAATGCGCCGACTCTTCTGCTAAGAGTGTCTGCTACCATATTAGCCTTGTCTGGATGATACTGAAGCTCTACGTCGTAATCCTTGATCAACTCTAACCATCTTTCCTGTCTCATGTTCAGTTCCTTCTGAGTAAAGATGTACTTCAGACTTTTGTGGTCTGTGTACATGTCCACTCGATCACCGTACAAGTAATGCCTCTATAGCTTCAAAGCAAATACTACTGCCGTCAACTCCAAGTCATGAGTCGGATAATTCTTCTCGTGGTCTCTAAGTTGCCTAGATGCATATGCTATCACCTTCCCATGTTGCATTAGGACACACCCAAGTCCCTTTCCTGACGCATCACAATATACAGTAAAACCTTCGGGTCCAACCAGTAATGTAAGAATAGGTGTCGTGATCAACTTCTGCTTCAAACTTTCAAATGATGCCTGGCACTCTGCCGACCAAATGAATGGCACATCCTTCCGGGTCAAGCGGGTCATGGGTGCTGAGAGTCTTGCAAAGTCTGATACGAACCTTCTGTAATATCCTACCAATTCCAAAAAACTTCGCACATCTGCTACGGTCTTAGGTATTGGCCAACTCTTTACTGCTTCTACCTTCTTGGGATCCACTGCTACTCCAGCCCCTAATATGATGTGTCCCAAGAATAAAATATGATTCGTCCAAATTTCACACTTGCTGAGCTTGGCGTACAACTGGTTCTCTCTCAGTACCTGCAACACTTTCCTGAGGTGGTCTTTATGCTCTTCATCACTAGCTGAGTATACAAGAATGTCGTCAAGGAATACAACGACAAATTGATCTAAGTACGGCATAAAGATGCGGTTCATCAAATCCATAAATATTGCTGGAGCATTGGTCAAACCAAACGACATTACTAAGAAATCGTAATGTCCGTACTTCGACCTGAATGCTGTCTTGGGAATATCCTCTTTCCGAACTCTCACTTGATGATTCCCTGACCGAAGATCTATCTTGGAGAAAACTCTTGCTCTACTCAATTGATCAAACAAATCGTCGATCCTTGGTAGTGGGTACTTGTTCCTTACTATTGCCGTGTTGAGCTTTCTGTAGTCAATGTACAATCTTGATGACCCATCCTTCTTTCCTACAAGTACTACTGGTGCTGCCTATAGTGATTTGCTAACTCGAATGAACTTCTTCTCCTTCATTTTCTCTATGTGCTGATACACCTTGGCCTGCTCTGAATCTGCCATTCTGTAAACTCGATCTGATATCGGTTTAGTTCCAGGTACCAATTCTATACTAAACTCAATATCCCTAACCGGTGGTAGACCTGGAAGTTCTTCGGGAAATACATCAAGAAACTCTTCAACTACCTTTGGGACTAGAACTTCTTCCATTGCCGTCACTACTTCATGTTTATGCTGGTATGTCTCTGATCTGACTAAGGTGAACCGCTTTATGCCTGGAATATTAAAAGATACACTCCCTCTACGATAATCTATCGTCGCATGACTGTCTTTCAGCAAGTCTATGCCTAAGATAACATCGAAATTTCCAACAGGGAATTCTATCAACCTGGCGGGTAAGGAACGCTCGCAAACTACAACGCTACACGCTAGAATAACTCTACTAACTCCTACGAGCCCATTACCAGTGAGTATATTCAACCTCCCTGGCAATGCCTCGAATTCCATTCCTAGTCATGTCAAAAATTGTACAGATATAAATGAGTGGATGCTCCCAAATCAAACAATGCTACTACGGGGTATGAGGCGACGAGAATGTTACCTGCTACTACATCTGTCGATGCCAATGCCTCTTCCAAGGACAGATTGAATGCCTGCCCTCGGCCTCCTTATTGGTTTCCATGCGGCAGCCTAGCCTGGTGTTGCTGCTGGCCCCTGCCCTGGTGAAGCTGGGGTGGTCTTTGTTGTTGCTGCTGCATCGGCGGTCCCTGCTGCCGAAACATCTGAGCCTGTGACATCAATGGGCGTTGTGCCAACGGTCTCACTGCTACAGCTGGTCCTTGATACTGGACTGCCCCTGGTGCTGGCAAATCAAGAAATTATTGTACTGGTCCTCCTGACCTCGAATTCATGGGACAGGTGGAAACCCGATGATCTGGACTTCCACATACACTACTAGAATAAGTCATATTAGCGACACAATTAGCGACTTTTTATTAAAATGTCGCTAACGTTTAAGGAATTAGCGACGTACTCTATAAACGTCGCAATACGTCACTATTACCGACGATCGGCGATGTTTGCGACTTTTTTGTGTATAAGAAAACATACGTCACAGATAAGTCGGCGAACGTCGCTAATATCACTAATATTAGCGACGTTTACCAACGTAACTACTGTAACATTGCTAATTTCACTAATATTAGCGATGTTTACCGACGTATATGTTTGACGTCGCTAAATTGAAAATATAGGGCTTTCAGTTTTCATCCCCCCCTATTATTTTTCGATCGAAATTTTCCCAAACGAAAGCGCGCTCCCCCCTCGGCGACCCTCCCCCCTCGGCCTCGGGCGACCCCCTCCCCCCTCGGCCTCCGGCGACCCCCTCCACCCTTGGCGACCCTCCTCCCTCGGCCCCCGACCCTCCGCGACCCTGCTCGACGACCCTGCTCCCACCGGCGACCCCACTCACCCTCATCTCCAGCTCCCCACCGGCGACCCCCTGCCCCCTCGACGACCCGCTCCTCCGGCCCCGACTAGGTAAACCCTAACCTAAATGTTAGTCCTATAGACTGATACGATTCTTACATTATTTCTGTATTTATATAAATAGGCTATATAATTGAATGTTGTATGTTGTTTGGGAGTTTGGGTGAGTTCTGAGTTAGGGTTTGATTTTGAGTTTGATTCCCAGGTTGAGTTTGTGAGTCTCTGAGTTAGCTTGGGTTGTAGTTCAGTTCAGTTTGTGGATTTATATACCAGTTTGGGATAAGTTTGGGTTTACACATGACACGACGTGGACACGCATCAGGCCACTGGGCATGTAGCCCTACCCCTAGCGTACACGTTTGTACGGCCACGTGTCACCACGTGGCCTGCGTCGTGTGCTAGACGCGTGTGCACGCGTGCACGAGGCGATGCACTGCGTGTGTGCTCGTGTAGTGATTTTGGTGTCGTGGACACGGTTGTGTCCACTTGGTTGGACACACAAACCCTTTGGAAGACACGTGCACATGTGTGTCCTTGTTACCAACCAATAAATTTGGTTATTAACTGCATTTTGGTTTTCAAATGAGGTTTTCCCATTTTTCGTGATACATAGTTTACAAATTCGATTTTCTGAGTTTTTTATTGAACTTTTTAACTGAATTATTGATGTTAATGATCAGGATTAGTTCATTTACACATATATTAGATTACTAAAATGTAGACTGTCAATAGGACTTACATTGTTCTCTGTTTTCCTGAGAACTAATTTCTGAGATTAAGTGCAAATTTTACTGATTTTGACACAACCTATTTACTGGTTTCCTATTACACATTATGTTACACACATACACACACATTCCCTATTAATTTCTGTCACATTACACCCATTACTCTATATAATTTTCTGTCAGTTTACACACACATCACTGTTTCAGTCACACTCATCCAAACCTGAGAACTAACCTATTCCCTGTTTCTCCACTACACACACCCTATAGTTTCACTCACCTTGTATTGATTCCCTGAAACACATGGACACACAACATGTGTATGTAATAAATGATATACATGTAATATCATGCATGTTGGTAAGCACATATGAATGCAATATGCATATATATATGCAAATGGGAATACATGGATATATGCAAGTTATAAATGCAATGTTTGGATAACATATGAAATGTAATGTATAGGTAAGCATTAATGTAGGTAATGACATATAATCACCGAAAGAGACTGTACCCTATGGCTCGACAACCAACCGGAGAGGATACTCTGAGAGATCTATCTGAGTAGGACGTATACTCTGAGAGATCACATTTACAAGAATGATATCAGTAGTGGGATTGAGTGTTGGAGGAGATATTATCAGAGTATACGTCCTACTCAGATGGGTCTCTCACAGTTACAGATGGTGGATATGCTCCGGCAACAGATTCTTGATCTGAGCCAAAACTTTGCCCCAGAGCTCAAGTGGACATCCTTCGCGTAGAGCTCGAGTGAGAGGTTTCTGACAGCATGGTGGTCTCCTTTGTTAAAGTATCTATGCTCGTCCCACAACCAATCAAATTTTTTTATTTCTAATCTCTTGAATATGAAGCTCTGTTTCACATTTGGCTCTACCTTCTGGTATATAAGAACAAAATGTGAAACAGAGTTTCATATTCAAGATATTAGAAATGAAGAAATTTTCGATTGGTTGTGGGATAAGCAAGAATCCTTTGACAAAGGAGACCACCATGCTGTCAGGAACCTCTCGCTCGAGCTCTCCTCAAGGATGTCCACTCGAGCTCCGGGGCAAAGGATTGACTCAGAGCAGATTTCTGGACAGAGATGACGAAGAAGATGGCTGCCAAAGCTTATGTAAGTTTTCTAATTCTTTATACATATTATATTTTATGTCTTTAGGCATCGCTAAATTGCCTTATTCTGGTAGTGATATCAAATACTGTCCGTTTAATGCCCGACACACACCTCTAGTGTGCCCTGCTTTCCCATAATAGGTGCAGCCCACTGGGGGTTGCCGGTTCTTCCTCTATTGCTGCTCCTCTATCAATTGCAAGAGTTCAAGATGAAACCTTTGCTGAAACCTCATAGCCCTCTGGCTATCTATTGCTACCATCTTCGGGGCGAAGCTACTCAGTCTGCAGGACTCTGCTGCATAAGCATCCACTGTCTTGCCGGCCTGCTTGAGGTTGATAAACTTCTGCTGTAGCTCGAACTGTGCCACAACTCTATAGTACTTCGTCTTAAACCTTGCAGTAAAATCATCCCAAGCTATAGGATGTCTGATGCCTTCTTCTTCTTCTGATTCCTACCAATCACGTGCGAGGTCCTGAAGCAACAGCTTCACTTGATCCACACGTTCTTCCGTCGGCACCTTAGCTGCTGTCAGAATAGCCTCGATGTCCTTAAACCATGCATCTGCTGAAATAGCATCATCCGTGCCCTCGAAACGACGGGGGTTGTACTTGCAGAACCTGGTTGACGCCCCTGAATCAGTCCTCACTCCTCTTTCCAAAGCCGTTTGCAATCCTTGGTTGAGCAATACATTCTGCTCTTGCAGCTGAGTGTGCATGTGTTGCTGGGTCAACAGCTGATGTTGCTGAGTAGCCATCATCCCTCTTATGATTTCCAGAAGGGCTGGTGTGTCTACTGCCATAGGGGTAGACGGAATTGTTGGTAGTGTTGGAACCTCCGGATACTGCGGTCCAGCTGTTGGTTCTACTATCACTTCTTCTTTGATGTTTTCTTGAGGTAGTACTGGCCCTTGTTGCTGATCAACATGGTCATGTTGTTCATGTTGACCATGTTGTTGCTGTCCAGCTCTGACAGATGCGGACGAGGTGCCTCTAAGAAAAGGGATAAGAGAGCAATCAAACGATCGGACATGAAAGATCAATGAAGTCAAAGGATACCGAAATGTCAAGTTAGGGTCGAGAGTAACAAATTATAAGATCAAGGGAAAACAAGTGTGATTGAGACATCCTATAAATTAAAATACCCCACAAGTCTGAAATCAGACCTGCATGGGCCACCACTAAAACCATGTCATGTCCCAGAACCAGAATACCGGAAAGCAGGGGAATGACTCAGCCAGCTACGTATTACGGGTAGTTGAATATTGTATAATACGATCAATGCTGTCTAACAGACGAGGGGGTGCATACTACATGAAAGTCTCACTAGGGTTACTCAACATCTATTGTCTCAATCATTCAAACAAGAAGCAGTAATGGAGAACATGTAAGATAAAACAGTAAGGCGTCCCAAACGTTCAGTCAAAATGTTCTTGAGAATAGCAAGTACCACAAGGAAGCATGACATGAGAATTAAAACCAGTAGTAAGAGTTAAGAATATGATAAATAAGTCTCCGCTTGCTACTGGGACTCACACAATATCACGACACTTCGAACCAACTTTCCAACCAAACAAGGACAGAAGTTGACCCGTCGTGTCCTAACATTCTAATCGTATCAGTAGTTAACGAAGCAGGTACAGTACACAAATAAATCAATTTAAACGACAATACAACTACTACGGCTTGCTAACTGTAAGTTCCAAGTTGTCCTGGAAATATGCAATAAGGGATTCCTCAGTTCTTACAATGTGCAAGCAAGGCTAGTCTACCCAATAATTAATTGTGCCAATCATGAATTAGACGAGTCCCAGCGGGATGCCCGTCATAAATGTATGTAAAAATATAAGCAGATACCACTCCCTGCCCGTGTGGCAGATTTACAGTATCTGTGGGAACCAGCCGACATATCGGAGCACTATTTGTCCCAAAATGGCCGCTATGTAAGAACTCGAGAATCCATTCTCTCCATGTAATCATTATTTTATTTAACTTAATAGTTCCTATGTTAATTAAAATCTCATGTCGTGGATCATGGTCATTCATAATTAGTACTTTCGTACAGAGTATGATATGCATAACTCTACAACGATGCCCGTGTGGTTAGGTTGTAGGTCTTACATAGCGTAATGCAACAATCAAACCTAGCCACAAAATAATCATGTCTTGACTGTAAGGTACACATGCTGCTTTTATAGAAACAAGCTGAAGTCTGCACGTGTCCATATGCCCATGTTCGGGATCGGATAGTCGATTGCAATGGTTCATGTTTAATATGAACGTGTCTCATTCAATTTCAATAAGACGACTAGCCAGTCTCTTAGCTCCAACTAGGAACACATGATCAATCATTAGTCGAGGTAACAATCAATGTCAATTCGTGATAAGGCATGAAAGTCAACTAGCATTTGGTATGGTTGAGTCTATAACTCTCAGGGTTAAGTTCCAGTCATTCTGGACATCCATAAACCAATCGAGACACATGACACATTCCACACAACAATATGTATTAAAAATATTAACATATCATGATTATATCAAGTTCATGTCAAAAGGCGTAAGAATATAATAGGGATGCCATGTACGCCAAGGGAGTACGCCAAAGGAAGTACGCGTAAAAATGGGGTTACGCATAAAAATAACATTGCGCATAAAATATTGTACGCGTAAAGGAACATGCGTAAAGGAAGTAATGTTATGTGTGAACTTGTATGCGTAAAGAAATGGTATTACGCGTAAAATAATAAAGGAAATCATGTTACGCGTAAAATATTGTACGCATAAAGGAAGTACCGTTACGCGTAAATGAATACGCGTAAAGGAAGAATATTACGCGTAAAAGAATAACATCAAGCCAGGGGAGTACGCGTAAGAAATAGAGTTACGTGTAAAACTTGTATGAGTAAAGGGTCGAGTTACGCGTAAAATATTGTACGCGTAACGAGTTAAAGTTTACGCGTGAATGAATACGCGTAAAGGAATACTGTTACGCGTAAATGAGTACGCGTAAAGGAAGTACGTCAAGCCAGAGTAGACTTGCATAATCCAGATTCACGCTGACACAAATGATCATGGGCGTAGAGCTTGATATTACGCGGACACGTAAAACGTGGGCGTAGAGAACCTCTCGAACTCCAATTTCATGAAACCTTCAATCGAAGCCAAAAATGGGACTTACATGGATCAAAATGGGGTATAACACAAATCTCAACAACCTGGAATGTTCAAAATTTGGAAATAAGGAAGTTTGAGAGATCAAAACTATTAAAATCCGAAAATAGCAATTTCTAGATCTACAAAAATAAAACTCTCAAAATGAAAAATGTCAAGTTCTAAACTATCTTAGAATCATGAGAGAAAGATAAATGAATCATAAAAATGGGTTCTCATATGGAAGCAAGATGCACTTGCCTATGCTCTTGGTAGGTAGAGAGAGTTATGAGGAAGAAGAAGGAGAGTAAATGAGAATGAATGAAGAGAGAGAAAGGGTTGGGCTTTAAATGGAGATGATGGTAGGTAGGGAGTTGGTTGGGTTCATGATGAACCACCAAAAAAAAACAACCCAAGTCGAACCCAAGAGCAAAACAAAAGCAGAAAATAAAATACAGAAAAATAATTAGCATAAAATTAAAGAAATTAAATACAGAATAAATGTATGGTAAATATTAAATAAATACATTCAAGCAGTACACGTATAAAAATATGCATTCTGGGAACGGAGAGTGACAATGTATTAGTCTGCTGATTTTGGATTCCTTCACTTGGGAAGTACCTTCATGAGTTACCTCAAAAAGTTTTCAAATCTCATGAGACGTCTTATAGGTTGAAACTCGATTGAACTCCGTCTTGTCAATTGTACAGAACAATGCGTTTATGGCACGTGCATCTAGACTAGCCTTTGCTTTTTCTGACTCTATATATTTATCATGAGGCTTGTCTGTAAGTATACCATCAACTACTGTAGGTGCCGGTTTCTTATAACCGTCAATAACTATGACCAAAGATCAAAATCAAGAGACTTTAAGAAGAATGTCATACGTGTTTTCCAATATGTATAGTTTGTTCCATCAAATAGTGGGAGTCTATTTGTGGATTGCCCTTCACCGTTGAATATTGATTTCACGGCTGCCATATATACTCTCTGAGATTGTTATATTAGAATATAACCTGTTCTGATACCAATTGTAGGACCGTTGAGCACCTCTAGAGGGGGGTGAATATTGTGAGTGCGAGTGCAGCAAAAAATAATCACCAATTGAAAATTAAAAGCAGATAACAATGGCAGTGAATAAAGAGACAGTAAATAAATATAGCAAGAGATCAGAGAATTAAGCTCAGTGGACACCGCAATATATACTGGTTTCCCTCTTGCTGGAATAATCCAGTCGCAGGTACTCTTGCCTGCTGTTAATCCACTATTCACAAGCTAATTAAGAGCTTGCAGTCTCTTTACAACACCATGCTTGGTGATAAGTGCACGACCGACTTCACAATACCGTGCTTGGCAACGAGCGCACGACTGGCTCCGAAAACAGAAATGTGTTCTGAACTTAAACGACCTCTTTACAACTCTGACAACCAAAGACTCTAAATCAAATAGATGTTACTGGCTTTGGCTAAAAGATGTATAGGTGGAGTGTGAAAGCTTTTAGATCAATGAAAATACTATTGGATATAGATAGAGAGAAAAGAAGATGAATGATTTGAAATAAGAAATTCTTTTCTATTTATAGGTGTTTTTGAGAACCGAACTCGGACAGAGTTCGGATGCAAGGATCTCACAAACGAACGTTGCATGCAGATTTGGAGGTAACAAACATTTGAATTTGAACTGACCGAACTTGGTCCGAACTCGGACCGAACTCGATTAAATTCGGTCGCCACTAAGGTGGGAGCAAACCGACTAAGCCTCAAAACCTCGGCCGCATATCTAATAGTGGCCACCACTTAAACCGTATCACGCCCCAGAGCCAGAATACTGAAGAGCGGAGGACAGACACAGCCAGCTACGTACATTAAAGTGTAATCCACCTCACAATACGGTCATGGCTGTCAAGATACATGAGGGTTAAACTACAATCCATCAGTCTCTTATGGTCAAGAACAAGCCTAGTGTCTCAATCTTAAGCAAGCAAATAGTTATTACAAGATGTTAGATCATCAGACATACAAGGTAAGGCGTTCCAAAAATTACATATTCAGATGATCATGAAGCTAGTCATACAAAATGCAAAGACTAGCAAGAGTTAAGTCATACAAGATCAACCCTAGGATTTGTCAATCATGTTACAGCCCTTAGGCAGACAGAATTTAAGTTTCAACACGAGCTAACACTTGTTCGACGGCTAAACGCCTCAAAAGAATAATTAACAATTGAGTGGAAGAGCAAAATAAGAAACCCACTCGTTGCCAGGGTTATGCCTGGTGTTCACCATCTGGCTGAAAGGCGGGTAGATCCTCGGATGCTACTCCAAAATCTGGCCATACAAAACCAGCTGGGTCAGACCCCAGAAAGAGTAAGTGCCACAAGGGAGGCTCCACTTAGGAACTAAAACCAGCATATAATTAAAAGAAGAACTGATAAAAGAGCATAGTTAAATAACATGAAAGACTGAGTTAACATAAGCTTATAGTAGGAGGAACAAGAGGTAGAATATAATTCCCATGTTAATCATGAGACAATTCATTCAAGCACGGCCAATCAAGTCCTACGGCTTGCTATTGTTAGCTAAGTAGGGTTATCACAAGCTTAGTTACTAACAAGATGCAATGAGATGTTCCTGCAGTCATAAGCCCTACAGCTATCTAGGTTATCCAGGCGAGGTGATTTACAAAAGTTATAAGATTTATCAAGATTACTGGTGTACTTTCAGTACTTATGTTTTCAAGAAGTGCCTCACATGACAGTGAGCTGGAAATGTGTCCTACTCGTTGGCAGGCTACAAGTCCCTCAGGTGTGGCCAGAATAACGGGATCGTCTGTAACTGGAAAAATCTCACTTGATCAATCTAGTCATTAACCTAGTCAGATTCATTATGAATTTCTGACCGTGGTAACCAGGAATCATACAAAACGAGACAGGTAGCTTGTACATGCACAATCAAGAAAATCAACCACGGTGTCAAGACAAGAGTTACTTAGCAAGTCAGGGTAGCTGTCACAATAGCCTTTCAAGATTATATATGTCATGTCAGGTTACTGGTCATGTCAAGAGTACTTTTCGGGAGTGCGCCTCGATGGGCCACTATCAAGTTTATACATGTCATATCAAGTTTACTTGTTACTTTTCAAGAGTGCGTCTCGACGGGCCACTATCAAGTCATGTCGAGACGGGGTCACGTTATCATGTTCAAGTCAAGTTCAAGCTTATCAAGTCGGGTCGTCATAATTTAGGCCAAGTACAGAAAAACATGCAAAGAAGATCAAGTACATTCATGGATGATTGGAACTATCAATCACATGTAAACTCCAATTAAAGTGAGACAAGAAGATTCTTGAAGCCAAGACAAAGATTTACAACTTTTATGTTTTGAGTTTTACAAGATTCTAGCTACAAAATAACTTAAATTGGCAAAAATAGTAAAATAGAGCAAATTCGGCGCATGGTCAACTTTGGGCAGTTCCGACGCATGGAAATTCTGGGCAATTTTGACGCATAAAAATTTCTGCATATCCGTGCATGAGAAATTCCTGGACATCCGTGCATGGAAAATTCCTGTACATTTGTGCATGAAAAACTCACGTTGCGTCTTCAGTACATGCGCGTAGGAAAACTACGCACATGGCACGCTCGGAGTCAAAGGATACGTTGCCGGGACTTCACGGCGCATGGCCTCTCGGGTGCATGGGGGTTTCGCACATGGAAATTTTCGGCACATGGGGTTCGTCGTCCCCAAACAGCAAGTTCAGCCATGGAAGTTCCAGAAATTCGCTTTGACCACAACTTTCTCATCCGAAGTCGAAATCAAGCAAAATAAAAGCCAAAACTGCACGAAATCAAATTCTCTACATCATGGAACTATTAGTTTTTGGAAATACCAAGTTTTTAGAGATCAAAACTAAGAAAAATAAGAAAAAACTTAAAACTTAAATCTACAAAAATATAACCATCAAAACCAAAAATTTTAAGTTCTAAAGATGCTTAGAATCGTGTAGAGAAGAAGATAGAACAAACAAAAATGGAGATCCATTATGTTCTCCATGGAGCAAGTTGCACTTGCCTAGGGTTTGGTAGGAGGAGTAAATGAAGAAGAAGATGTAAATGGTAATAATGGAGGAGAGAGATGAGAAATTGGTTTATATACAAAGCCAACTCATCTCAACCCAACCCCAAACCAAACCAAGCCAAGCCAACATGTCATGTAGAACCAAGGTGAACCAAACCAAGGCTAGCCAAGAACAAACCAAAACTAAACCAAGCCAAGATTAAGCAAGACAAGTCTAAATACAGGTCACCTGATAAATGTCAGAATTTCGTACACATATACGAAAAATACGTATAACAAAAAACGGGAGTGACAGACGTCATTTGCCTGTTAGAGTCCATGTAGCTAGTGCCCCTTTCGTTCAGTTCAACCGGAGGAATCGAAATGCAATAAAGTTTGGATTTGGCTATGCAAAGGCTTGCTCGAAGTCCCGTTCGGTCGAGAGGACTCCTCGCTCAGGTGGGTGGCTTCGATGAACTTGCCTCAGCTTGACCTTCACACTAATAAATAAAAGTTTTTATTGCACTAAATAGGTTTGATAATAAAAGAGATGAATCCACATAGCTAAGAAAATAATCCTAGTGTGTCAAATGTGTATAGAACTTGAAAGTGTTAGCTTGTTACCTAGATATCAAGTACAATGGTTTTCAAAGTAGAAATCGGTCTTTCAACCACACGTATTGAGTTAAGCAAAGTAACGCCATGGACTATCGACTTAAAGTCATGACAGGCATGTCCCCACGATTCTACTGCTTGTCATCGCAACACGTCCCATGAACCGACAATTGGTCTTATAGAAGATGGCACGTTTTCACATTTTTACTATTTTACTGCTAATTCTAGTGATATGTCCCCACTGTCTCACAGTTGTCATATAGAGTATGACACGGTCTATGACGCTTATGGAACACACTTTGTTCAAGTTAAGTAGGAAGGCCATGCAGTAGCCGTTTTCTGTGTTTCAAAGATGAAAGTGTAACACCCAGTTTTCCAGATGAGGGTAATTTTGAAATTTTGTAATTATAATTATTATTTATTGATAATTATTTCATATTATGATTTTTGGTAATTTTTAATCATTTTTAAACTATTTAAAATTATGACTTGTGATTTTGATATTTTACTATTGTTTGGTTTTAATTTCGAGGAATTTGTCACCCCCAGTTTTCAAGAACAGGAGTATTTTTGTCATTTTGTATTTTTGAAATATTTTTGAAATTTATTATATTATTTATGATATTGTTTTGGGGTTATTTGAGTCGGCTTCCAATTTTAGCTCAATCCGACTTGAAACGGGAACCCGGGGGTACTGTTGACTTTAGTGGACCCACACATTAGTTAGCCATGGCCCATATGATAGAAATATTTTAGTTAGAGGTTAGACTAATTATTATGGATAAGGTTAGTATGATTAGAGACTTTAGAATGACTAATTTAGCCCCAACCAATTAGCCCTTTCCTAATACTAATAGAATAGGTTAGTGGAGGCATTTTGGACCTTACCATAATAGGACAAATAGCCCCATATGGACAGCCACTTTGGGAGAGGATAGGCTCAAGTTTATTTCATTATTCTCATCCACACTCTCTCTCTCTTGTTCTTTCTTAAATTTCTAGAGAGCAATCCCTAGCAATTTCTTTACCAAATCCTTCCATTTTGCCACCAAATCTTTTTCTTTCCTTCTCTATTCTAGCCAAGGAGGAAGCTACCCAAGTTTGAGAGGATTCGGAGCTCGTTCGTATCCTTTTGGAATCTCTACGTGTCGGTGTCGCTCCGGAAAGGCTTTTCTTCGATTCGATCTACCGGGAGGTATAAATCCCTTCTCCTTTTTATTTTCTCATGCATATAGGTCTATTTTGAATCCATAGGAATGACCCCCATGGTTGTATCTCCATTTGTGTCCATTTCGTGTCCATTTGGAGGTCATAGGAGTGTCCTTTGTGTTGTAGTTGTGTTCATGTGGGAAAATCCCAAATTTGGACACACTATGTGTTGTTGTTACGTATGAATGAATTATTACATGTTTAATCTCATATTTTTGTATTGAAGATGTGTTCTATAGTGTCACATATATATATATTAGTGTAGAGAGTGAGTTCTTGCTATATTATGTTATATACTTGTGTTCTTTTGTCTCAAACTACCCAAATTCGTCATAATTTTTATCCACGTTTTTAGTAGCAATAGCAACTTAGAAATGTCATAACTTTTAGCTTAAAACTCTGATTTATCTTTCATTTTTTTTAAAAGAACCGTATCGAAGTTAGCTTTCCAAATATATATTTTAATAAGCCAAATTCTTTCTGTAACTTTCTGTAGAATTATTTGAGTGTCAGCTGTACGAAAGACGAACGCGTTTCGGTATTTTTGCGATTCCGGGAGCTTCCGGACACGAAAATGCGATCCGTTTGAAGTTTTGGAAAGCTAACATGAAGTACTACAAAATACTTTAATCCTAGAATTTAGTGAATGCCCAACTGGTACAGTATTAGTTTTAAGTAAAAGAGTGACTATATGATATATGCATTTTGTGTAACCTATGAGCCTATGTATTATGGATATTAAATGAATATAGAGTATGTAATGCATTATATGTTAGATGAATGAAATGATATATATATATGATATATATCCTCTTTACATTAATGTATATATATGGTTGAATGCAAGCATGTAGGAATACAATTAATGTAATATATGTAAGCAATGCATAAATACATGAATGAAAGAATGATATACAATGCATGCATGAAAGTATATAATGAATGCTAGATATAAATGCAAGGTATATATGTAATGATAGATATGAATGCATAATGTATAAATATTGTAAATGTAATATCAGATTTCATATGTAGACATAGAACCAATGCATAGCTGATATTTAGATTGAATGTTAGTTCATTTTAGGTTGTTCGAACACTGAACTGTCCATGTAAGCATATATACCTTCCTTTTCCTATTGCCAAGCCAATTTCAGTTTTCAATATAGTGAAATGTCTATGAATGTAATGTTAACCTTCAACCTCTTAATTCGAAATGTTAGTTAATTTTAGTATTAGACAATGCATGAGCTGTATGTGTCATGACCCGCACCCACTGTGAGGGTACGAGAACGAACAACGCCCAGCCTACGCCGCAGTGTCGGCGGTAGAACGCTGTCCTAGGTCAACACACATCTAACAATATCTATCTAAACAGTTTATACTCCCCGAAATGGGGGTGACAATAGCAATAGTAAACTCAATCACAACTAAGGAAGAGATAGCACGATATGAAATAGAACTCAAGGAAATAAAATAGATAAAAGTAGACTAAGATAATCCCAGCAATATCCAACAGAACAAGGTCTCAGATACAAGAATATATACAACTCATAACTCCAAAAGTCTAACTAGGACATGTCTCAAGACTGCAAAAGTAAGATAAGCCTAACTAGTCTAGTCTAGGCAGTCGGGGTGATCTCCTCAACTAGAGCTGGGTCCTCCTGGGAGTCCAGCTCACAGGTGTCATCTAGGGCTGCCTCGTAGTAGGTGTCCAGGCCAGCCTCCTCCTCGTCCTCTGTAATATTTTCAACAGGTCCAGTCAGGACAGGAGCGAGCACAGTACATCTCAACAATTCATAGCAGGTTAGAAAATATGAACATGCAGTAAAGTAAGATACAAGTACTGAAAGAAGTGCAGTATGTAAACAGAGAGAGAAAGCTGTAATAGAAATATCTAATATAAATAGAGAGCTAACATGTGGCTAGTGAGTCAGAGTACAATATGAACATGTAAATGGCCTGGGATGATTCTGATGCTACACTATGGAATGATTCTGATGCTACACTACTGGTGTATTATTCACATGTCCATTTATACTCCCCCGTACCCCCAATCAATACACAAGGATCCAGCCAGGTTATGTTATATGATGCTATGTAACAGACCCCGAAGGTGGTAGACCCCGAAGGTGGTAGACCCCGAAGGTGATACATAGTAGTCCCATAAATGGGATAAGGATTCTAGGAAGACTCTGTGATCATAAGAGTATATGTCACAAGTGATCGAAGAATCAACGAAGCATAGTGATACGCTATGTAGGTGAAACGCACAGAACATAGAGTACCTGATGCTCCCTAAGGATAACATCTCAAGAAGGGATCCATATAGTACCAATCCGTGTGACCAACGTGCCAGTACAAGTAAAGTAATCTACTGCAGGAAATAATTCTAAGCAGGATATGAAATGATCAGAGAATGTACTCGCCTGTATCTGAGTGTCCGATATGAATCGTACTGTCCAAGGAGTGGTGTCTGGCTCCTAAACAGAACAGCACAAGTCACAACAAGTCTAAAATGATAAAATAAAGCTCTGCTAGGTATTCTACATGAGTCTAGGTCTAACTAGGTCAAAGTCAACTCTTGGTCAACCCTGGTCAACCAAGAAGTCAAACCTAGGTCTAACTAGTCTAACTAGGCTTAACTAGTCTACACTAGACTACACAAGTCAATTCTAGGCCCACTAGTCTAATAGACATACCATAGGCCAAAAGCACATATATACCCATACCATATCACATATGAAGGTATATGAATATCCATATATACATATAGGCTAGTATATCCATAGGCCTACATAATGATATTTATATGCAATCACACATCTACAAGAGAAAAATATATATATATATACCTATATATGATACACACATATGTGTACTAGGGAATTAGCTTAGAAGACAACCCATAGGCTAATGGGTATACACTACATGACCATATATGATAATACCTAAAAGTATATACAATATAGAGAGGGCATTCAAGTGCAAAAGTGTATGTGTATGTGTGAGAGAGCATGTGTGCGTGCAACATGAGTGTGTGAGTGACTGTTACAAAGTGACAGTGTTGGGTGAAGGGCTGAAACTTGTGTGTAAACTTAAAGTGTCAAACCAGCTAGGTGACAGGCTAGTCAACATAAAATCAAATTTCAGATTTGCTCTCAATGTAATGAAGGTTAGTTTTCAGTCAAAAGGGGAAAGAGGATACTGAGAATTCTCAGGTTTTAATTTGAACTTAGGAACCCAAATCAAATAGTGTACATACTTGCAACATGACCCCACACTCCAGATTTCTATCAACAACACAGACTCAGATGAACTCTCAACTGGACAGTCCATGCTACTCACAACATCAATTAAAACCTACTAAAATAGTTCCCCCAACTCATGAATTACATAATAACCAAATGACAGTAACATTCAGTGAATGGTAGGAAACCCCAGGATTTCAGAATTGAACCCAGGTTTCAACTCAAGTGACAGGATATTAGTGGCAATATGTATACAGGAATATGTATGCAGGAATACAGGAATGCAGTAATGTACTCAATCCCAGGTTTGTACTCATCAAGTCTCAGTTTACAGGGAAAAAGGAAACTAATCTTAGGTTTTATAACTTCATGACAGTGAAAGAAAACAACCAAGCCAAATCCCATATTCAAATCTCCAAATCATAACCAAAGTCTAAAATCGAATGTAATCATGAATTAAAACATGAAACTAAATTTTGTGGGGATCATTGACACCTGAAAACATTAATAAAAATGGGATTTAAAACTCAGAAATTTGAGGTATCAGGTATCAGGTATCAGTCAATGCAATTTACTGTCCATGTGCTCATATACGAATCCAAAACCAACCTAATGTATAAATCAATTTGATAAAGGACTAAAAATTATGTGAGGGTCATTTGGCAGTTAAACATCAGTTAATGGATAAAAAAATGGATTAATAATAGGAAAACTGGAACACATTGTATCAACCAATAACAGTAGAATGCATATGTTCGAATCCAAAATTTCACATAACAAAACCTAAACTAATAGGTAAATCAATCTACCAGAGATCATTAGACATGTATAGGATCTAATTAGCATTTAAAACATGAATTAAACCATTTAAAATGGGAATAAACAGTGAATAAAAAATAATAGACTGTACACGCACAGTGCACGCCCCGTGCACACACTAGTCCGTGTCCGACACGACACGAAGACCCACAAAACTTTAGGAGTCTCATGTCAGACACAGCCTGCACCTACATGTCAATTTATACGCGTCCACATGACGTGTACAGCGCAAAATCGACCCCGAGTAGCAGGGGAAGTGACACTGTGCGCGCGTGCAATGCATCCCGCGTGTACCCGTGTCCAAAGCGACACGACACGACACGACGCGAATAACACCTCAGTCGAGCATAAACATATAAGCCACATCAAAACACAGTTTCCTATTCAAAAATTATTCGAAAATAATAAACACAACTCCTCATTGGCATTTCATCAAACACATTGCATACGGGACTGATACGTGTCCTGAACGGACACGAATCCAATGACACAGGACACGAAACCTATCCAGACCTTAGGGGGACCCTTAGGGCTTCCTATTAGTGAAGACAAAATGGAAATCCATTGAGAAATGGGGAAGTTACCTATTGGTGCACAATGAATAGAAAAGTACTCAAATGGAAGAAACTCCTCAAGCCTCCAAGCTCCACAAATTGTTATTTCCCTACAAATAAAATATACCAGCAGCAAGAGGGAGAAAATTAGGTCCTAAAGGAATTGGTTTGAAGGAAAAAGGGTTTGAAATGGATTTCTTATGATTTTTGAAAGATGGAACTCACCTCCTTCCTTAGAAATTTGCTAGAACCCTAAAAGAGGCTAGCCCTAAAAACTAGGAGGGATTAAATAGGGGGGGGGGGAATCCCTAGGTTCAGCTAGGGTGGCTGACCACTTGGCTTTGGGTTAGGGTTGAGCTTGGTTTGGCTAGTCCTAACTAGTTTAGTCACAAAATGACTTGTGTAATCACAAGCCATTTAACAAATAACTTGATTCCTAAATTCCTAATTCAAATTCTAATGAATCACTAACCACTAACTAGAGTCACACTAGGTTAGACTAGGGTCACTTGACCTAACCAAGCCCAACTAACTATGGTTAGTTCCTAGGTTAGTCTACAAGTGTCAAAATTGGCCAAAAAATCAATCTAGTCCAAACAATGTCAAAATAAATCCCAAAAATTCAAATAAATTCTATTAAATCTAAATAATAATTAATAATCCCAAATAATTCTTAAAATGACAAAAATGACTAAAATACCCCTCAGTCTGGAAATGAACACTAGCAAGGCACCAAATCATAAGTCGTGAGTTTAAATAGTTTAAAAATAATTAAAAATCACTAAAAATCATAACATGAAATAAATACCATTAAATAATAATTATAATTACAAAATTTCAAAATTACCCTCTTCTAAAAAATTGGGTGTTACAATCCTACCCACCTTACAAAAAATTTCGTCCTCGAAATTAAAATGGTAGTAGTCCTTCTAGGACATACACCCCACAATCAAAGTCTCAAACATACCGTCAGATAATCATATGCGTCTGTCCAAAATCATGATACTCAGAATCTTCGTCGTGCTAGTGAGCATGGCTACGATAATCACAGAGTCCTTGACTAAGGTACGTATCCTTAGGTTCATGGTATTTAAAATTTTCGCATTGCCGCATGCGACGGCAAAAACCTTAAATTCCCATACCCGAAAAATACATCCAAAATCTGACTATATGTCCTCACTATGCCAACTAACAGGACCATCAAAAATTCTAGATCCCATATCTGAGGTGACCTAGCCCATATGATTTTCTCAGAAGAAAAACAAACATAACGAAACACCAGATCAAACTTATCAACAATGAGGAAACAGATAGAAATAGATGGAATAGAATTTCAGGATAGGTATAATGAGACAAGGTAGAATGGAATCGAGAAGATCAGAACCTGCTAGCATCCCTCCTACTGCCTGAGCATCCTCAAGTGTCATGGCGTAAGCTCATCCTTGCTGGCCTCCCCTGGCCTGCTGCTGATGTTGTGCGAACCTCTGTTGCTGAGTCAGCAATGCTGGTCCTCTCTGCTGGCCTGCTGGAGCTCTGACTCCTCCTTCCTGGACTGCTCGTCCCATGCGGCACTCCCTCATCTGGTGGTCTGCTGAACCACACACTAGGCACAGGCCCAGCCTCTTCCTGCACTCACTGGTAATATGCCCAGACCTCCTACAGTAGCCACAAATGGTAACCTGCCTCTGGCCCTGCTGATGCTGCCTCGGCTGCTGCTGATGATGAACTGGCCTCTGCTGGATCGGCTGAGGCTGGAACTGCATCGGCTGCTGATGCTGAAAGTGAGGCCTCTTGGCCTGGCCTCCGCTGCTGCTACTACCCCCAACTGGGTCTCTCCCTCTCTTGAGCCTAAGCTCAAGGTCATCCTCTGCAGCTAGTGCGTCCACCAGTATCTCCTCAAATGTAGTACTGTGGGCGTTCTTGGTGTAGGACTTGACCTCCTTTACCAAGCCCTTCCGGAACCTCCGGGCCTTCGTCGCCTCCGACAAGTCCTCTACAAATCTGCCCAGGCGGCAGAACTCTCCCGCATACTCCTCCACAGACTGACTCCCCTGGACTAGGGCCTCGAACTGAGTCTCGAGGGCTCCCAGCGCTGCCTCTGGGAAGAACTTCTCTTTGAACAGCTTCTTGAATGCTGCCCAAGTCTGTCCTGCTGTGCCGACCCTCGGGTCGGTCTGGTACCATGTCCGAGCCAGATCCTGCATCATGCTGGCTGCTGCCTCTATCTGGAGCCTTGTCGGAATCTCGGCCAGCCTGAAGATCTCCTCCATATGCTCGATCCACTCATCGGCATACAGGATCCCCTCTGTCCCGCGAAAGTCCCTCGGGTGCATCTTCTGGAAGTCTTGGATGCCTTTCTCGCGTGGCTGGTGCGGCTGCTGGACTGCTGCTGGCTGAGCCGCTACTCTCTCCACTGCTGTCACTGCCAGCTCAATGCCTCGAGTGAGCTCTGCCACCTGCCTCTGCTGCTGTCCCTGCTGACCCTCCATGTACTGCCTGAAGAAGGCTAGCAGCTGTACTGCGTCTATCGTCCCTGGAGGTCGCTGCTGGTAAGGATCCTCTGGAAAATCTGGGTCCTGCCTCCGAGCCGGTGGATGCATGTCCCCTGCTGCGACTGCCGAGGTCTCAACACGAGCTGAGGTGGCAGGAGCTGCAGTCCCCTGGCCTCGCCGTGCTGGCTGAGAGGTAGCAGTCCCCTCTATAGCATCCTCATGAATGGCACGCTGTGATCGAGTCTCTACCATCCTGAAGATAGACAAACAAGAGTATCAATTTCTGAGAAGGAAGCGATATAACAAGGGCGGACAATTATAATTCAAAGGATCAGCTGACAAGAGGATTTAGATGGCAATAAAAGAAATTTTCCTAAAGTGATTGAGTACCTTAAAATTAATGTCTTATATCCTACTGCAGGCTGTAGTGATACTCTAATTCGAATACCACTACACTTCTAGTCTCGACCTGCATGGGCCACCACTAAAAACGTGTCACGACCCGCACCCACTGTGAGGGTACGAGAACGTAACAACGCCCAGCCTACGCCGTAGTGTCGGCGGTAGAACGCTGTCCTAGGTCAACATACATCTAACAATATCTATCTAAACAGTTTATACTCCCCGAAATGGGGGTGACAATAGCAATAGTAAACTCAATCACAACTAAGAAAGAGATAGCACGATATGAAATAGAACTCAAGGAAATAAAATAGATAAAAGTAGACTAAGATAATCCCAGCAATATCCAACAGAACAAGGTCTCAGATACAAGAATATATACAACTCATAACTCCAAAAGTCTAACTAGGACATGTCTCAAGACTGCAAAAGTAAGATAAGCCTAACTAGTCTAGTCTAGGCAGTCGGGGTGATCTCCTCAGCTAGAGCTGGGTCCTCCTGGGAGTCCAGCTCACAGGTGTCATCTAGGGCTGCCCCGTAGTAGGTATCCAGGCCAGCCTCCTCCTCGTCCTCTGTAATATTTTCAACAGGTCCAGTCAGGACAGGAGCGAGCACAGTACATCTCAACAATTTATAGCAGGTTAGAAAATATGAACATGCAGTAAAGTAAGATACAAGTACTGAAAGAAGTACAGTATGTAAACAGAGAGAGAAAGCTGTAATAGAAATATCTAATATAAATAGAGAGCTAACATGTGGCTAGTGAGTCAGAGTACAATATGAACATGTAAATGGCCTGGGATGATTCTGATGCTACACTATGGAATGATTCTGATGCTACACTACTGGTGTATTATTCACATGTCCATTTATACTCCCCCGTACCCCCAATCAATACACAAGGATCCAGCCAGGTTATGTTATATGATGCTATGTAACAGACCCCGAAGGTGATAGACCCCGAAGGTGATACATAGTAGTCCCATAAATGGAATAAGGATTCTAGGAAGACTCTGTGATCATAAGAGTATATGTCACAAGTGATCGAAGAATCAACGAAGCATAGTGATACGCTATGTAGATGAAACGCACAGAACATAGAGTACCCGATGCTCCCTAAGGATAACATCTCAAGAAGGGATCCATATAGTACCAATCCGTGTGACCAACGTGCCAGTACAAGTAAAGTAATCTACTGCAGGAAATAATTCTAAGCAGGATATGAAATGATCAGAGAATGTACTCGCCTGTATCTGAGTGTCCGATATGAATCGTACTGTCCAAGGAGTGGTGTCTGGCTCCTAAACAGAACAGCACAAGTCACAACAAGTCTAAAATGATAAAATGAAGCTCTGCTAGGTATTCTACATGAGTCTAGGTCTAACTAGGTCAAAGTCAACTCTTGGTCATCCCTGGTCAACCAAGAAGTCAAACCTAGGTCTAACTAGTCTAACTAGGCTTAACTAGTCTACACTAGACTACACAAGTCAATTCTAGGCCCACTAGTCTAATAGACATACCATAGGCCAAAAGCACATATATACCCATACCATATCACATATGAAGGTATATGAATATCCATATATACATATAGGCTAGTATATCCATAGGCCTACATAATGATATTTATATGCAATCACACATCTACAAGAGAAAAATATATATATATATATACCTATATATGATACACACATATGTGTACTAGGGAATTAGCTTAGAAGACAACCCATAGGCTAATGGGTATACACTACATGACCATATATGATAATACCTAAAAGTATATACAATATAGAGAGGGCATTCAAGTGCAAAAGTGTATGTGTATGTGTGAGAGAGCATGTGTGCGTGCAACATGAGTGTGTGAGTGACTGTTACAAAGTGACAGTGTTGGGTGAAGGGCTGAAACTTGTGTGTAAACTTAAAGTGTCAAACCAGCTAGGTGACAGGCTAGTCAACATAAAATCAAATTTCAGATTTGCTCTCAATGTAATGAAGGTTAGTTTTCAGTCAAAAGGGGAAAGAGGATACTGAGAATTCTCAGGTTTTAATTTGAACTTAGGAACCCAAATCAAATAGTGTACATACTTGCAACATGACCCCACACTCCAGATTTCTATCAACAACACAGACTCAGATGAACTCTCAACTGGACAGTCCATGCTACTCACAACATCAATTAAAACCTACTAAAATAGTTCCCCCAACTCATGAATTACATAATAACCAAATGACAGTAACATTCAGTGAATGGTAGGAAACCCCAGAATTTCAGAATTGAACCCAGGTTTCAACTCAAGTGACAGGATATTAGTGGCAATATGTATACAGGAATATGTATGCAGGAATACAGGAATGCAGTAATGTACTCAATCCTAGGTTTGTACTCATCAAGTCTCAGTTTACAGGGAAAAAGGAAACTAATCTTAGGTTTTATAACTTCATGACAGTGAAAGAAAACAACCAAGCCAAATCCCATATTCAAATCTCCAAATCATAACCAAAGTCTAAAATCGAATGTAATCATGAATTAAAACATGAAACTAAATTTTGTGGGGATCATTGACACCTGAAAACATTAATAAAAATGGGATTTAAAACTCAGAAATTTGAGGTATCAGGTATCAGGTATCAGTCAATGCAATTTACTGTCCATGTGCTCATATACGAATCCAAAACCAACCTAATGTATAAATCAATTTGATAAAGGACTAAAAATTATGTGAGGGTCATTTGGCAGTTAAACATCAGTTAATGGATAAAAAAATGGATTAATAATAGGAAAACTGGAACACATTGTATCAACCAATAACAGTAGAATGCATATGTTCGAATCCAAAATTTCACATAACAAAACCTAAACTAATAGGTAAATCAATCTACCAGAGATCATTAGACATGTATAGGATCTAATTAGCATTTAAAACATGAATTAAACCATTTAAAATGGGAATAAACAGTGAATAAAAAATAATAGACTGTACACGCACAGTGCACGCCCCGTGCACACACTAGTCCGTGTCCGACACGACACGAAGACCCACAAAACTTTAGGAGTCTCGTGTCAGACACAGCCTGCACCCACATGTCAATTTATACGCGTCCACGTGACGTGTACAGCGCAAAATCGACCCCGAGTAGCAGGGGAAGTGACACTGTGCGCGCGTGCAATGCATCCCGCGTGTACCCGTGTCCAAAGCGACACGACACGACACGACGCGAATAACACCTCAGTCGAGCATAAACATATAAGCCACATCAAAACACAGTTTCCTATTCAAAAATTATTCGAAAATAATAAACACAACTCCTCATTGGCATTTCATCAAACACATTGCATACGGGACTGATACGTGTCCTGAACGGACACGAATCCAATGACACAGGACACGAAACCTATCCAGACCTTAGGGGGACCCTTAGGGCTTCCTATTAGTGAAGACAAAATGGAAATCCATTGAGAAATGGGGAAGTTACCTATTGGTGCACAATGAATAGAAAAGTACTCAAATGGAAGAAACTCCTCAAGCCTCCAAGCTCCACAAATTGTTATTTCCCTACAAATAAAATATACCAGCAGCAAGAGGGAGAAAATTAGGTCCTAAAGGAATTGGTTTGAAGGAAAAAGGGTTTGAAATGGATTTCTTATGATTTTTGAAAGATGGAACTCACCTCCTTCCTTAGAAATTTGCTAGAACCCTAAAAGAGGCTAGCCCTAAAAACTAGGAGGGATTAAATAGGGGGGAATCCCTAGGTTCAGCTAGGGTGGCTGACCACTTGGCTTTGGGTTAGGGTTGAGCTAGGTTTGGCTAGTCCTAACTAGTTTAGTCACAAAATGACTTGTGTAATCACAAGCCATTTAACAAATAACTTGATTCCTAAATTCCTAATTCAAATTCTAATGAATCACTAACCACTAACTAGAGTCACACTAGGTTAGACTAGGGTCACTTGACCTAACCAAGCCCAACTAACTATGGTTAGTTCCTAGGTTAGTCTACAAGTGTCAAAACTGGCCAAAAAATCAATCTAGTCCAAACAATGTCAAAATAAATCCCAAAAATTCAAATAAATTCTATTAAATCTAAATAATAATTAATAATCCCAAATAATTCTTAAAATGACAAAAATGACTAAAATACCCCTCAGTCTAGAAATGAACACTAGCAAGGCACCAAATCATAAGTCGTGAGTTTAAATAGTTTAAAAATAATTAAAAATCACTAAAAATTATAACATGAAATAAATACCATTAAATAATAATTATAATTACAAAATTTCAAAATTACCCTCTTCTGAAAAACTGGGTGTTACAGTATGCATATGGGATGTTGGCTTAATGGCAGATTTCAGATAACATGGTTCATTTTATGTGGTTAGTTACACCAGTTTATGGGATAGCTCACTTTAGTTTATATGTAAATGTGGAACTAAACTGAGAATGAACTTCACCCTCTGCACAAGGACACCCCACTCTATATCAACCACCATGCCATGTAACCCTTCTCTAAATGATTGCTATAATATATATAGATTTATGTAAAGTATAGATGTATGTTAGTTATAACTTAAATAGTCTCTACTCTAATGTATATAGATGTATACTTGTAGCCATGCATGTTAAGTATAATACATGTGTAATGTAGATGGGTTAGCTTTGTGCCATGTGTAGTATAAACTCATAACTAGTGTTGATTTCTATTTTCATGTACACCTCCATGTTCACACACACACACATAGCTTTACATGTTAGTTCTTTTCTCTTATATATATATATATATATATATATATATATATATATATATATATATATATATATATATATATATAATGTTGAATATGCATGAATGTGATGTATCTTGATATGTGACTTGTGTTGGCTTGTATAGCCTTAGATTTGTATGGTGTGTACTAGCTAGGGTAGACTGGTTAGGCCTAGTGAGACTTTATTGAGTCTATGTTGACCCAGTTGACCTAGCTTTGACTAGATAGTTGACTAGAGTTGACCAAGTGTTGACTTTAGCCTAGTTTGACCTAGACAGCATGTAGATACATTGTAGCAGTCTATTTTCTTATTTTAGACATGTTGTAACTTGTGTTGCTCTGATTAGGAGACAGACACCTCTCCTAAGGCAGTACACCCTCTTCGGACATTCAGTTATCAGGCGAGTACATTCTCTGACCGTTTCATACTTGTCTGGATTTATATTCTTGCTCTAGATTACTGTACTTGATGCCGACACGTTGTTATCACGGATTGGTACTATACGGATCTTCTTTTTGGGATGTTATCCCCTTGTATTCACTAGATACATATTGTGATGTGCGTTTCACTTCCATATTATATTTATTGAATACCTATATCCTTGTATACTCCTTATGCATATTGTACTCTCAGTATCACATGAGTCCCAGGGATAGACCATTGTACACTATTGTATAACACTGTACAACTATTGTATAATATTGTACATCTATTGTATAATATTGTACATCCATTGTATAACATTGTACACTATTGTGCAAGATAACGTAACTAGAGTGGATCCTTGTGTATTGATTGGGGAGGGGGAGTAGAATTGGTTATGTAATCAAATCCTATTGTACAAGATTGTATAACTATTGTATATGTCTATTGTACACCCACGTACAATGGAGTTACCATCGTATTTTTCTAGACCGTTTACATAACCATATTGTACTCTAAATCACAGTAGGCTTACAGTTCTTACTTATCATATTTAGATATTTTCTGTTATCAAATCTCTACTATTTTTCATATACTTCTTTCTTTCAGCGTTTCATGTACCTTACTCTATTGCATGCTTTATATTTCCTAACATGATATGAACTGCGTGAGATGTTTTGTGTTCGCTCCCGTCCTGACTGGACCTGTTGAAAATTTTACAGAGGATGATGAGGAACCCTGCACCCTTACTTGGAGTTTGCTTAGTTGACACTCGCGACCTGGACCCCTGGGGAGGTTCAGGCAGCTGCTCAGGATGGTACCTTGTATAGTGTAGATAGCTTAGACTGTCCTCTCTTTTCATGTTTAAACTGTTATTTTTATTTTCAGAGTTGTATATTTTATAGATGTTGAGACTTGTTATTTATTTCTGCTGTACCTCAGTTGAGGATTTCTTATCTATTTCCATCGTGCTACATTCTGCCTTAGATTGTGATTGAGTTGTACCTCTGTGTTGGCCTCCTTTTGGAGAGTATATTCATGTTATGTAGTTATAGTTCATGACCTAGAACAGCGTTCTACCGCCGACATTACGGCGTAGGCTGGGCGCTGTTACGTACTAGTACCCTCCCAGTGGGTGCGGATCGTGACACGTTTTTAGTGGTGGCCCATGCAGGTCGAGTTTATGTAGTGATATTCGAACTAGAGTATCACTACAGCCTGCAGTAGGATTAGGATATTTTGAGGTACTCAATCACATTAGGAAAAAAACTCTTAATCAGATTCCTTTTGTCTAAAATTGTTGCTTATTGACTTCCCTTTGAATATAAACTGTCCTTCTTTGAATTTTTGCTTCATTCTCAGAAATTACTTCTTGTTTTGATCTGTTTTCATGATGGTTATGAAGGCACGATCTCATCGCTTCGGAGGATACTATCGAGAGGCTGGCCACCTCTCGTCCTGTTCATCAGGGCCTCGAGACCACAGCTTCTGTTGTGCCGACTCAGGTTGGCGTTTCTGCTACATTGGAGGTGCACCTCTATCTGTACAGAGATTTTCACCCGTCATTTCTGATTTCTCTCAGCAGCGATAATTCATGCAACATCAGCAGCAGACCAGGGGAAACTAGCAGGGCGAGCTATCGTCAGGACAGTCAAGGATGCACAGGCCGTTGGAGATCTAGTTGCAGGTTCCGTTCTTTTGATTTTATTTCCGTAATTGCCTCTTATAGCTGTCTTGAAATTCGATTCTTCCTATTCCTTGTTGATTTATCAATTTTGTCCTGTTGTTTTTGGTGTTATGTTGATTTTCTTCTGAGATAAATCATATGGGCTAGGTCACCTAAATCATGGGATCTAGAATCTTCGATAGTCGTGTTAGTTGGCATAGCGAGGACATGTAGTCAGATTTCGGACGTATTTTTTGGGTATGGGAATTTAAGGTTTTCGTCGTCGCATGCGGCAATACGAAAATTTTAAATACCATGAACCTAGAGGTACGTACCTTAGTCAAGGACTGTGATTATCGTAGCCTTGCTCACTAGCATGATGAAGACTCTAGACAACATGATTTTGGGCAGACGCATATGATTAGCAGATTGTATCTTGAGAAGGTTTAAAATATCATGCCCTTTTGATTGTTATAAATGACTTAGGAGTAGGGATATTTAGTTTTGTAGAGCTTATTCATAGGCAGTTCCTTCATAGTATAATGGTATGATGACTTGTAGAGTGTCTGTACCCTAGAGGTGATAGTTAGCATTGGTGCTAGAATAGTAACCCATTGCAGATAATTTCCTGTTATTATGATACCAACCAGTTACGTATAGGATGTTAGTATGCCATACAACCTTGATGATTTATTATAGTTTTCCTTTACCCTTCCAGTAAGGCACCCAGTGACCAGAGCCTGCCCTTGAGCATAGTTGTAGTTTCACCTAAGACTAAGAGGTCTATATATATAGATGATATACTTAGGATATATGTGATGGGTTATTGTTCTTGAGCATATATATATGTGGTATTTGGGATTGGTGTGCTTAGCTTGTGGGTAATTAGTTATGGGTGACTTGATAGGATTTGGAAGTTGAGAGCTAGTCTATTATAGAGTTTTCTTTGCTAATCCCTTGTTGCCAACACTAGGTAGCTAGCATAGGTAAATCCTAAGAAGTTGACCAGCTGATGACCAAGTACTAGGGTGTTGAGAAAATTGACTAGTGATTGACCCTTGACTATGTTTGACCTAGAAGGGGTGCGATCATCTTAATTTCGAGGACGAAATTTTTATAAGGTGGGTAGGATTGTAACATCCAGTTTTCCAGATGAGGGTAATTTTGAAATTTTGTAATTATAATTATTATTTATTGATAATTATTTCATATTATGATTTTTGGTGATTTTTAATCATTTTTAAACTATTTAAAATTATGACTTGTGATTTTGATATTTTACTATTGTTTGGTTTTAATTTCGAGGAATTTGTCACCCCCAGTTTTCAAGAACAGGGGTATTTTTATCATTTTTATTTTTGAAATATTTTTGAAATTTATTTTATTATTTATGATATTGTTTTGGGGTTATTTGAGTCGGGTTCGAATTTCAGCTCAATCCGACTTGAAACGGGGACACGGGGGTAGTGTTGACTTTAGTGGACCCACACATTAGTTAGCCATGGCCCACATGATGGAAATATTTTAGTTAGAGGTTAGACTAATTATTATGGATAAGGTTAGTGTGATTAGAGACTTTAGAATGACTAATTTAGCCCCAACCAATTAGCCCTTTCCTAATACTAATAGAATAGGTTAGTGGAGGCATTTTGGACCTTACCATAATAGGACAAATAGCCCCATATGGACAGCCACTTTGGGAGAGGATAGGCTCAAGTTCATTTCATTATTCTCATCCACACACTCTCTCTTGTTCTTCTCCAAATTTCTAGAGAGCAATCCCTAGCAATTTCTCCACCAAATCCTTCCATTTTGCCACCAAATCTTCTTCTTTCCTTCTCCATTCTAGCCAAGGAGGAAGCTACCCAAGTTTGGGAGGATTCGGAGCTCGTTCGTATCCTTTTGGAATCTCTACGTGTCGGTGTCGCTCCGGAAAGGCTTTTCTTCGATTCGATCTACCGGGAGGTATAAATCCCTTCTCCTTTTTATTTCCTCATGCATATAGGTCTATTTTGAATCCATAGGAATGACCCCCATGGTTGTATCTCCATTTGTGTCCATTTGGAGGTCATAGGAGTGTCCTTTGTGTTGTAGTTGTGTCCATGTGGAAAAACCCCAAATTTGGACACACTATGTGTTGTTGTTATGTATGAATGAATTATTACATGTTTAATCTCATATTTTTGTATTGGAGATGTGTTCTATAGTGTCTCATATAAATATATTAGTGTAGAGAATGAGTTCTTGCTATATTATGTTATATACTTGTGTTCTTTTGTCTCAAACTACCCAAATTCGTCATAATTTTTATCCACGTTTTTAGTAGCAATAGCAACTTAGAAATGTCATAACTTTTAGCTTAAAACTTCGATTTATCTTTCGTTTTTTTTAAACGAACCGTATCGAAGTTAGCTTTCCAAATTTATATTTTAATAAGCCAAATTCTTTCTGTAACTTTCTGTAGAATTATTTGAGTGTCAGCTGTACGAAAGACGAACGCGTTTCGGTATTTTCGCGATTCCGGGAACTTCCGGACACGAAAATGCGATCCGTTTGAAGTTTTGGAAAGCTAACATGAAGTACTACAACATACTTTAATCCTAAAATTTAGTGAATGCCCAATTGGTAAAGTATTAGTTTTAAGTAAAAGAGTGACTATACGATATATGCATTTTGTGTAACCTATGAGCCTATGTATTATGGATATTAAATAAATATAGAGTATGTAATGCATGATACATTAGATGAATAAAATGATATATATATATATGATATATATCCTCTTTATATTAATGTATATATATGGTTGAATGCAAGCATGTAGGAATACAATTAATGTAATATATGTAAGCAATGCATAAATGCATGAATGAAAGAATGATATACAATGCATGCATGAAAGTATATAATGAATGCTAGATATAAATGCAAGGTATATATGTAATGATAGATATGAATGCATAATGTATAAATATTGTAAATGCAATATCAGATTTTATATGTAGACATAGAACCAATGCATAGCTGATATTTAGATTGAATGTTAGTTCATTTTAGGTTGTTCGAACACTGAACTGTCCATGTAAGCATATATACCTTCCTTTTCCTATTGCCAAGCCAATTTCAGTTTTCAATATAGTGAAATGTCTATGAATGTAATGTTAACCTTCAACCTCTTAATTCGAAATGTTAGTTAATTTTAGTATTAGACAATGCATGAGCTGTATGCATATGGGATGTTGGCTTAATGGCAGATTTCAGATAACATGGTTCATTTTATGTAGTTAGTTACACCAGTTTATGGGATAGCTCACTTTAGTTTATATGTAAATATGGAACTAAACTGAGAATGAACTTCACCCTCTGCACAAGGACACCCCACTCTATATCAACCACCATGCCATGTAACCCTTCTCTAAATGATTGCTATAATATATATAGATTTATGTAAAGTATAGATGCATGTTAGTTATAACTTAAATAGTCTCTACTCTAATGTATATAGATGTATACTTGTAGCCATGCATGTTAAGTATAATACATGTATAATGTAGATGGGTTAGCTTTGTGCCATGTGTAGTGTAAACTCATAACTAGTGTTGATTTCTCTTTTCATGTACACCTCCATGTTCACACACACACACATAGCTTTACATGTTAGTTCTTTTCTCTTATATATATATAATGTTGAATATGCATGAATGTGATGTATCTTGATATGTGACTTGTGTTGGCTTGTATAGCCTTGGATTTGTATAGTGTGTACTAGCTAGGGTAGACTGGTTAGGCCTAGTGAGACTTCATTGAGTCTATGTTGACCCAGTTGACCTAGCTTTGACTAGATAGTTGACTAGAGTTGACCAAGTGTTGACTTTAGCCTAGTTTGACCTAGACAGCATGTAGATGCATTGTAGTAGTCTATTTCTTTATTTTAGATATGTTGTAACTTGTGTTGCTCTGATTAGGAGACAGACACCTCTCCTCAGGTAGTACACCCTCTTCGGACATTCAGTTATCAGGCGAGTACATTCTCTGACCGTTTCATACTTGTTTGGATTTATATTCTTGCTCTAGATTACTGTACTTGATGCCGACACGTTGTTATCACGGATTGGTACTATACGGATCTTCTTTTTGGGATGTTATCCTCTTGTATTCACTAGATACATATTGTGATGTGCGTTTCACTTCCATATTGTATTTATTGAATACCTATATCCTTGTATACTCCTTGTGCATATTGTACTCTCAGTATCACACGAGTCCCAGGGATAGACCATTATACACTATTGTATAACATTGTACAACTATTGTATAACATTATACATCTATTATATAATATTGTACATCCATTGTATAACATTGTACACTATTGTGCAAGATAACGTAACTAGAGTGGATCCTTGTGTATTGATTAGGGAGGGGGAGTAGAATTGGTTATGTAATCAAATCCTATTGTACAAGATTGTATAACTATTGTATATATCTATTGTACACCCACGTACAATGGAGTTACCATTGCATTTTTCTAGACCGTTTACATAACCATATTGTACTCTAAATCACAGTAGGCTTACAGTTCTTACTTATCATATTTAGATATTTTCTGTTATCAAATCTCTACTGTTTATCATATACTTCTTTCTTTCAGCGTTTCATGTACCTTACTATATTGCATGCTTTATATTTTCTAACATGATATGAACTGTGTGAGATGTTTTGTGCTCGCTCCCGTCCTGACTGGACCTGTTAAAATTTTTACAGAGGATGATGAGAAATCCTGCACCCTTACTTGGAGTTTGCCTAGTTGACACTCGCGACCTGGACCCCTGGGGAGGTTCAGGCAGCTGCTCAGGATGATACCTTGTATAGTGTAGATAGCTTAGACTGTCCTCTCTTTTCATGTTTAAACTGTTGTCTTTATTTTTAGAGTTGTATATTTTATAGATGTTGAGACTTGTTATTTATTTCTGCTGTACCTCAGTTGAGGATTTCTTATCTATTTCCATCGTGCAACATTCTGCTTTAGATTGTGATTGAGTTGTACCTCTGTGTTGGCCTCCATTTGGAGAGTATATTCATGTTATGTAGTTATAGTTCATGACCTAGAACAGCGTTCTACCGTCGACACTGCAGCGTAGGCTGGGCGCTGTTACGTACTCGTACCCTCCCGGTGGGTGCGGGTCGTGACAGAAAGTTCACGTGACCCGTTTGTCGTTGAGACGTAGCTCGTTTGGGATTCTGCAACGAAATATAGAAAGTATGATTTATGAGCAGGATTTGCATATGGTTTGAGGTGTACCACAAATTAGGCCATACATTTACGTGAGTCTAGATGTTCTCGTAGGTGCATAGTCATGGACAACTTGTGCACAAGGGCGATATTTTTTTGAACGACAATTTGGGCCATAGGACCGATCTGGCTTAGGAGGAAACACGATATAGCTGAGTTGGATAGGCAACAGGAAGTCGAGATCTTTCAGTGGGACTCGCTACCTACATTGATCGACTCACCGTCTCTCCTAGCTATGTCTAATATTATGGCTTGTCATGTTAGTGATCTTTCATATAGATGAGTCGGTGTGCTGAGGGACAATCCACATGCACGGTATTAGTTAAGTCACAAGAAGTGTAAGTACGATATGAATGAGTCAAGAAATGTGTGCATGGTTTGCAACACAACTTTTATGAAGCCTAAGATTTGGCTATAGTAGAGACACGTGCTTCAGCACGGAATATGGTGTCGGGTGTTTGAGTCATTGACACAAGTTTTTGAGTTCATGTTTGAGTCATTTGAAAGGACAAACAAGGTACAATTTACATTGCTGCGATGCACGGCTATGTTTGCACAAATAGATTTTATAGCACGGTCACAAGGATTTGGAGCATGATTACGTTCGTTGCAACACGAGTAGTCCAGAAGTCTATGTATTGGAATTGATCCTAAGGGGCAAGATTCGAAAGACCACAATAGAATAAGTTGCACTTACTAAAATAACTTGTTGGTTTTATATGGGTAGACGAGATGCCCTCCTACCAGTACAGTTGTGTACTGACACCCCACTAGTTTACTTGTGCAGGTTCAGGTACTTGCTCGTCGGGAAGGAGCTCGCTTGGATGCGCTGAGGTATGATGTTCTTTGGCATTTCGAAGCATGCGGCAGCGTTGGAGTCTATCCGAAACATAATTTATGGACATCGTCTTCTGAAGTATCCACAAGTTGTAAGCCTAATGGCATGTTATGTTGTATTGAGAGACGAGAAAGAGCAGAGTGATTTATATTCAGAGAGAGTGAGCTTGAGTTATTGTAATCTTGGCTTCGTGTCATTTGTCATTCCACTGATTATTAATAAAGAGTTCTCATTTTGTATATCATTGTGTTATTCAACTTTTCTGCTCGGGACTTCTGTGCGACAACCCCGTCGCTATACTGCTGAAATCGGACGTTATGTAAATCGTCTTGCGAGAGTGCAACCTAGGCTCGTGCAGCATCATGCCCATGCGAGGATGATCGGTTCTGCGAAATCGGAATGTGACAGTCCACACATTTGTCTTCTAGACACCGGTGATCGCTGTATGACATTTTTATACCTTCTGCGGTGTAGCTGACCATGTCCGTCATGGTATTTCCTTAGTATTCTGGGAGCGAGATGTGACAACACTAAAGTTGTTCTCAAATAAAATTTATAAAATTCATATCTACGAAGGAGAAAGTCTCGCATCATCCTTGCACTTGAAGCCGGATATATCGTCAACAAAGTAAAGGAAATATTTTATGGCTATGATTTCTTTTAGGGTTTACGTTTAGAATATAAATATAGATCTCTTTTGAGAAACATAAAAGAAAGAAAAGATATAGGATTTTGGGTGTTTTATGTCGAGGTTAATGAGATATTGTAATCTTCTTTATGGCAATTAATGATTTTTAGGGTTCATGTGTTAATTATTTTCTTCATTTTGTTACTGAATTGTCTATTGTCCCATCTTTTATCGTAACACCATAAGTCTACACTAGTATACATTTTGCATAAGTTGTGTAAGGTTCTCTAAAAAGGGTTGTAGGTTCTATACTTCTACCTGTTGAACAATTGAACATGACTTCTTCGGAATGCTTATTAGTAACATAATGCATTTATCATGTATAATTTTTTTTAAAATAATATGTAATATTTTCTTTATGATACTATTTGTTGCTGTCTGATACAAGTGAGCTAGAGTTTTATACCTAGGCGACGCAAGTTGAAGACAAGTTGCACTAGCCATTAAAGATGAGATGATTTCAATTCAAAAAAATTGTTTATGGACCTTGGCGGAGTTACCACAAGACAAGAGCGCATTGCAGAACATGTGAGCATACCAAGTCAAAGAGGAGGTTGCCGACAGTAACAAAATTTAATGCCAGGTTGGTCGTGAAGGACTTCCAGCAAGAAGAAGGCATTGACTATCTGAAATATTCTCTCCGGTTGTCAATTAATATAGATACTATCAGATTAGTCTCAAGTATTATTGCATCTGAGAATCTATATATAGACCAGCATGATGTGAAAATATATTAGATAAATTGCAAAAAACTCCTCGTTAGATCGTCACCTTTTGCATAGAAAAACCTATTAGCTAAAATTAGCAAATAAAGATCACCGCAATATATGACTTGTTCAAAATGGTCCATACCGTCTGATAGACGTTAGAAATGGCCGTTAATGACGTTTTATATATATAAAAAAAAACTAAACTAAACTACCCTCCTCCCTTCCCTACCAGCCCCCCCCCCCTCCCTTTCCCTCCGCCGGCCAGCCCCCCCTCCTCCCTCCGCCGGCCAGCTCTCCGACCCCCTCCTCCGTCCCGCACCTCCTCCCCGCCCCCCACGTCTCCTCCCCGACCCCCTCCTCCTCCCCTCGCCTCCTCACCGCAATACATGAGATGAATTGAAGTTGGAATGAACGGTTTTGCAATGAAGGAACTAGGAGTCACGAAACAAATTATTGGGATGAAGATTTTTCAAGACATGTTAGTCGTTATGTTGACATTATCACAAACTGGGTATATTGAAAAAGTTTTGATCAGATATTTAGAATGTAGAATACAAATTCCGTTAGTCATTTGGCGAGCCAATTCTAACTCTCAAAGGAGCAATCATCCAAGACAGAGGAAGAGCGATGATGCATATTAAATGTTCCATATACATCGGTTGTTGGTAGTCTTGTGTATGTCATGGTTCTTACCATGTTCAATATTGCACGTACACTCAGTATGAGTTATGGGTCAAATCTTTAACTCTCTACGGTTTTGTTGATAGTGGACTTTGTTACAGAAAAGGAATCTTAACTCTCTAAGTTTTTGTTGATGCAGACTTGGGAGGAGATATTGATAGTACACTACCAAAATAAGTCAAATCGACGACGAATTTAGCGACGCTGGAATAAGAATTCGCTAATATTTTGGTAATTAGCAACGTCCATAAAAAACGTCGCTATACGTCACTATCAACGACTTTTATCGACATTTAACAACAACATTTATTATTATGAAAGCTTACGTAAGAATACCACTAGTTTTTGGACCTCTAGTTTATTTATACTAGTGCCTTTTTTTGGACACTTAGATTTAAGGGTAAAAAGGAACAATTGTCAATCATATACTTAGAGTTATATGTCACAAAAATACGATATAATTGAAATTCTTTTTTTTATTCCCATCATTTTTGCCAATTGATCAAAGATCAATTTTACTTTGTGCTATTCAATTTTGCACATAATGAATGTAGCAATTATGTGCTGAACATGTCCCCTCTATACTATAAATTATGGGGTCCCACTGATTGTGGATATAATTTTTTTAAATAATCACTGGGGCCAACATTTTTAGAGGAGAGGAAATGTTTGATAAATATATTTTGGGGACAACGGGTTTGCTCTTGCTTGTGAGCCACATTTTATGTTTTTATTACGCGTGCTCTATCAAGTTTGTTACAGTTGTGCATGTCTTCTTTTATTCCTGTCTAATTAAGCATATATGCACAAAAACTTTAGGTGTGCATTTAACGTTGGCTTAATTTCAACTTAATACCCTCAACTGTCCAAGTTTTTCAATTTGATACCCTAATCTTTAATATCATATCAATCACTACCCTCAACTGCTGAATATTTTCAAGTTAATACCCTCCGTTAGTCAGAGATATTTAATTTTTCCATTTCAACAAAAATAAATAATTATTTTTTGACCAAATTATCTCCACCCTCTCCCTTAGGGATATATGAATTGACCACGAATTAGGGAGATCTTTTGTCATTTTAGATTTTCTGTTAACAGTGTTACAGTATTAAGTTGCACAATTATATATAATTGAGATATTATGTTGTAAAATATTAAAGTTTATTTATCAAGTTGAAAATTTTAAATAGTTGAGGGTATTAAGTTGAAATATAAGTCTTTATGATGTGAATTTGTGATAAATTTATGCATTAAATTGTTGAGTTGTTTTTTTTATGTATTGATTGGTTTAAGCATACTGTAGAAGTACGACAAATTAGTTATGAGGATGTCAATTAACCAAGCTAGGAAGTAGAGTAGAGGTTTCAGGGGATGAGTTGTAACAAATCGAAGCAGAGGGATCCAAAGAACAAACTTGTTCAACGTGAAAGGTGCTTAGTACTACTCATGGTTATATTCCTAAATATGGACATATCCTTACATATATAGTCTCCTCTATTTATTGCCCAATATATTGAAGCATGTAAAAAGGAAAATGCTAATTTGTCCGCGGGAGAGCCATGGCCGTGTCCACGCCGCACCACATCAGACCCACCTCAGAAAAATTCGGACCCCCTCCAAAGGGCGGTCGACACATGGCTGTGGACCAAACTGTTATCACAGACGGCGGTCCATGTAGCATGGTCGATGTAAAAATACATATGATTTCATAATGTTTATAGGTCATGTATAACTTAAGCTACTAAGCGTATGCTTGGTAACCGTATTTTCACCGGTTCTGGAGTATTTTTGAACCAACCGTTTATGAAAACTCCTGCTTGTTAATTTTTTTGAGGCACCGGTTTTGGTCGGCTCAACCCCCCCCCCCCCCCCCCCCCCCCCCCCCCAAAAACCCGTTGTAATGTAATTTTGTGTGGCTTTATAAACACCCCAAATCGATGGGTTTTGAGCGGCTTTATTATTAAATATATAATTATAACTACTGATATCATTTCCTATTTAATTTTATTCGTGTAAAGAAACTTTCAGAACCGCTTGTTAGTGAATTACCAAGTATGTATTGGACTGGTTTAAAAGCCGCTAACTAAAAACTATCAAAATCGGACCCCCTCATAACCGGTATTCTAAAAATACCTCATAACCGCTACCCCTATAATTGCCAAGCAGACCCTAAGAAAATTTGTCATCAACAATTCTAACACTATAAAATCATAACATATATAACATCGAAAGTAAAGAAAAATAAACTTTAATAGTTAGACAAAATGTAACTTAATTTTATTCAGAACTTGCATACGTCGATCGAAAACATTCAAATATCAAACGAAAAACATTGAACTCTCTCAATATCTCTCACGCATCTCTCTCACACGCGCGGCTCTCAGCCGCTGCCACCAAACATCTTCTTGAGCCTCTCTATCTCTGCCTCATCGAGGAATGATATTTTTTGCAGTAACGACGTCGGCAGTCTGCTCTTGAACAATGACCAGCCGGTTACTTGCAAGCCTGGATTCGTACCACTGAAGCTAAGAAGAGCCACAACACTCGTGTCACCCTCGTTCACCTGCATGGCAGAAGAATATATATATATATATATATATATATATATATATAATTAATTGCCACAAATTTTTATAGAAATTTTTTGACTTATCTCTCACTTGATTTACCATATTTCAGGGTGCACCCTACAGTTTTGCAAAAAAGTACAGTACCCTCCACTTTGGACGGAATCCGTCAAATTTTTTTTTGAACCAAAATGCCCTTGTCCCCTTCCTCTTTCCTCTCACCCCCGCTGCCACCGCCCCCACTCCCCCCCTCCGTCGTGCGCTTCCCCCTCCCCGCCACCGCTTTCGCCTCTGCCTCTGCTCCCCCGCTCCGGCAGCAGCAGTAGCGGCGACAACGGCGGCAGCAGTAGCAGCAACGGCGGCGGAGGAAGCAGCACGGCGGAGGCGGGGAGGGGGGAGCGGAGGCGGTGGCGTGGAGGGGGGGAGCGGGGCAGCGGCCGCGGGTGGGGGGGAGGGGGGGAGGGGGGGAGGGGAGGATGGGAGGAAGGAGACGAGGGCATTTTGGTTCAAAAAAATATTTTTTGACGGATTCTGTCCAAAGTGAAATGTACTGTACATTTTTATAAAACTGTGAGGTGCACCGCAAAATAGGATAAACAGAGTGTGGGGGGGGGGGTGCAAGTCAAAAAAAACCCATTTTTATATTCTCATACAATTAAAAATAAAATTAGATGACTTGTAGTTATAGAGTGAGTACATCGAGCGCATGCATGGCTGGAATTGCAAGAGTCCTTGTGGGAGTACCATAGTATCCCCCTTCTTTAGGGTTTTGTAGTACACTGTGTTACCGGATGCGATGAATCCACAGCCCATCGTCCCCTCGGTGACGAAGAGGATCCCGTTGGCCCCCGGGTGGGCGTGGAGGGGTACCACGCCCCCGACGGCAAGGTTGAGCCTGCCGGCAGAGATGCCGAGGCCGTTCAGCCCTGGGACTTGTTCGACAAAGGCCCGCGTGATGAGTGCCTTGACGATGGTGAAGTTGGGTGCCTTCCCGAGGCTGGAGAACACGAAGTCGTCGACGGTCACGTCAGAAACATTCTTGCAGGGGTAGCCGAAGGGGCCCTCGGGACCCTCGAGGTTGCCTACGCAGAAATCAGAGACGTAGGAGTAGGAAGAAGAGAGAAGGAGGGAGAAGATGAGAATGACAGGAAGCATGGCTAGCTACTTTGTTCTTTTTTCACTCTCTCTCTCTCTCTCTCTCTCTACTGTTTGCTATATACAAAGAGTTTTGAGTTTGTTAGGCTTTTATATAGAGGAAAAGGAACCGGCCATTCGGCAATCGTTCATAAGAAAGTTCCATTTCTTGGATTTTGCTTTTAGTAGTTCAAATGAAACTTTTGTTAATTTCATTAACAAAAGCAAGAGTTTGGACCGGCCGGCCGGAGGGTTGGGTTATGCTAGTTGGAACTAATTTTGGTTGCTGTCAAGGACGGAACCAGGAACATGAGCTGGGGTAGGCTAGAGTGGATTAGGATAGGCTAAGTATAGCTTGACTCACAAAAATTTACAAAAAAAATTATATATAAAAAAAATCAATTTTTTTTTTTTTTGGGTGGTGGAAACCTGTTTAATTAATCAAAATTGACAACATATTTAAGAATGTGAAGTTTCTAATCTCAATATTTCCATTTTTTGAATATTTAACCAAAATTTTTAATATATTTTATTTACACTGAACCGATTTATACTCGTACTTTTGCCGTCCCGAATTTTTACTGTTTGCCGAATTGCTAACAAGGGTCATTACCACAGTAGCACGGTTATGCTACTATCAGAGCTGCTTCCTATGTAGTTTTAGATCGTCAAGCAATCCACATAAATTCCGCAATGTAGCACGGAGGGCTGGAGTTGCCTTAAGAGAGGGGGGTTGTCTAAGCCTGCGGACTTGTTTGGCTTGTCCCTCGACCGGCCGGCTCTGCATGGAGCCGACAGCGATATTGTGCCAGTCGGCCTATCGTGTGGATCAGCCCAACAATTTTTCACAAAATCATCCAATGGATTACTGGTTCTAAATTTAGTACTCATGAATATGACATCTGACGGCCAAAATTTAATTAATACTCGTGAATATGATATCTGACAGCCATTTTTTCCTTCTGTTGGACCGAAGGATGACTCACAGTAATGGCCTATATTTAGCTATGTTGCACCCACCCAACGTAGAAAAGTATTGTCCATATTCAGATCGGATCCATATTTGAACAACACAGGAGATACTAAAGATGGGAATATCCAGTATCCGACAAAATACAATCGTAGCAATTTCACTTGGAACAACTTAAGTGAGTCAGCTCCACAATTAAACTACAAATCTATTATAGGAGTAAGCGGTGTGTTCGGCTAAAATTTGAGGCGTGCAACAAAATTTGAATATCTGCTGCTGATTTGCGGGCAAAATGTGACGTTGTGCGAATAAAATCCCCCCCAACCCTGTCGTTGATGTGCTCGTTGCAGCAAGTCCCGCTGATGCACCACGGTGTAACATCCCAAATATTGTACCCCGTCCGAGGCCCAGTTGCATAACCTTTTCACGGACCAAGGTTATGCGGGAAGCTTCCAGAACATTCTAGAAGATGGCGGAAGGCTCCAGAAGATAGTGGATCTCTCCGGAAGGTCCAAGATCGTTTTAGGAGGCCCAAAAAACTTCTGGATGGTCCGTAATTTTGTTTTTGTTGCTAGGGAATAAACCTGGAATATGCCATTCCAGTTATGGTAGAAAAGAATAATCATTGGAATATTCCTTCCAGGACTTTCCATGTAAAGCTCTTTGAGCACTTATAAAAGGGGGAGGCTTTCATTTGTTCCTCACCACCTTCACTACATAAAATTGTAAGCATTCTCCAAGCTAATAAAGAGATTCTTACGAGTCAATCTTTGCTCCACTATTCTTAATTTTCTTAGCGATCTAGCTAAGTCGTGTTGGGAAGGCTTGTACGAGTCTTGACGGAAGAAGACAGTGCGCCGCACGGGACGAAGTGCTAGCAAAAATACTAAGTCCGTGACAAGTGGTATCAGAGCAAAGGTTCGATCGCCGTCATGTCGACCGAAGCAATCATCAACGAGCAACCCGCATCGCCTAAGGAGAAGACGAAGACCTCGAGGAAGGGCAAGAGCAAAGAACCGTCGATGGAACGGGCTCTTGGCGAGTTGGCTGAACGGATAGAGATGCTGGAGAAAGGCGTGACGAGCGTCGAATTTCAAGTGAAGCAAAACCAAGCGGCTCACGAGATATTCGTCCAGGATTTGGAGGCGGACGTCGCCACGGCTATGTCGGAGTTCCGAGAGCATCTACGCGAGATGCAGGCCGAGTTCGAGGAGGAACGAAAGGCCACTAAGACAGAGATTGTCGAACTACGCAAAGAGCTACAAACCAAGGCGGAGGTCCTCGAGAGGGCCATTGATGGTGGTCCGACTCCGAGGAGTGAGTCAATACAGAGGGTGAAGTATCCAGAACCCAAATCCTTCACTGGCATACGGGACGCGAAGGAGGTAGATAACTTCATTTGGAATGTCGAGCGCTACCTAAAGACGGTCCGCATCGAGGATGAGACCGACAAGGTAAACACGACATCCCTATATTTCTTTGATGATGCTATGCTGTGGTGGCGACACAGGTGCATCGAGATAAAAAAGGGGCTCTGCTCGATCGAGACTTGGGAGGATCTCAAGAAGGAGATCAAGTCTCAATTCTACTCGAAGAACGTAGAATATGTCGCGAGACGGAGTTTGCGACAACTCAAACACACCGGGTCCGTCAAGGAATATGTGGCAGAGTTCATCCGCCTAATGCTTTCTATTTCCACTATAGGCGAAGAAGATCGCCTGTTCCACTTCCTGGAGGGTCTACAACCATGGGCGGCACAAGAATTGCAGAGGCAAGATGTGTCAGATGTGAACACGGCTGTTGCGGCAACCAAGAAGCTGATGGAGTATCGACGGAGTGATGTCCCGAAGCCCAAGGAAAAGACCACCACCAAGTTCAATGGTGGGGGAGTGAAGAAGAACAATGGAAAGGGAGGCCCGCCGAAGGACAAGCAGCACGCAAAGCCTTCGATGGAGCGGAAGATTGAATGCTTCATGTGCGGAGGAAATCACTTCGCACGCGACTGCCCGAACAAAGGCAAGAGGGTGAACGCGGTCCAAGGCGAGGAGGCCGAGAACGAGGAGCCAAAGAAGGGGGCTCACATGGGGGCCCTGCGCCTACTAAACGCTTTGAAGAGCAAGGCGGTCGTGTCCAAAAACCCGAATCGAGAGTTGATGTACGTGGACGTGAAGATCAACGGCCACAACACAAGGGCGATGGTCGACACCGGCGTAACCCATAACTTTATCTCGGACGTGGAGGTCCGGCGCTTGAGTCTGGTGCTGGAAAAATACTCAAGCACGATAAAGGCGGTCAACTCTGAGGTGCATCCCGTGCAGGGGGTGGCCAAAGGTGTGAAGATCTAAGTGGAAGACTGGACGGGTGTCACCAGTCTCACAGTCGTACCACTGGATGACTTCAACATGATCCTCGGGATGGACTTCCTTACTTTGGCAAAGGCGATCCCAATGCCGCATCTGGGAGTCGTTGGGATCATAGAGGAGAACTCTCCATGTATGGTGACAGTTGCACGAGACGAGTTGCGAAGGGGAAGGCTCTCTCTGCATTACAACTCAAGAAGGGGATACGACACGGAGAGACGACCTACCATGCGGTGCTCAAGACGGAGGAGGCGCCCATGCAGGGAGATCTTTCGCCTGAGATCGATGACGTCCTTGTGGAGTTCGGGGACGTCATGCGGAAGGAGTTGCTAAAGAGGCTACCTCTGCGGAGGGAGGTAGACCATACCATCGAGTTGGAGCCGGGCACGAAGCCGTCCGCCATGGCTCCATATCGCATGGCCCCGCCCGAGCTAGACGAGTTGGGGAAGCAACTTAAGGAGCTGCTGGACGCGGGATTCATCAGACCGTCAAAGGTCCCGTATGGTGCACCGGTGCTGTTCCAAAAGAAGAAGGACGGAAGCCTTCGTTTGTGCATCGACTATCATGCACTAAACAAGGTAACCGTCAAGAACAAATATTCTATCCCATTGGTGGCGGACTTGTTCGACCAATTGGGAGGCGCAAGATGCTTCTCTAAACTTGATCTGTGTTCGGGGTATTATCAAGTCCGAATTGCGGAGGGCGAAGAGGCTGAGACGCGTGCGTCACGAGGTATGGTGCATATGAGTTTTTAGTTATGCCTTTTGGTCTAACAAATACTTATGCAACTTTTTTTACTTTGATGAACAAGCTCTTCCACCCCTACCTGGATCGGTTCGTCGTAGTCTACCTCGACGACATCGTCGTGTACTCAAACACGATGGAGGAGCATATCGAGCATTTGAAGATCGTCTTCCAAGTGCTGAGGGTGTCACGCCCCAGAACCAGAATACTGGAGAGCGGGAGCAGACATAGCCAGCTACGTATATGAATTGGAATCCATCTCGCTATACGGTCACGGCTGTCTAGATACATGAGGGTTTATCTACAAGCCAACAGTCTCTTAAGGTCATGAACAAGCCTAGTGTCTCAATCACAAGCAAGTAAGTAAAAGTCACAAGATGTATGATCATTAAATATACAATAGTAAGGCGTCCCAAACATTACATATTCAGTTGATCATGAAGCTAGTCGTTACAAAATGTCAGGACTAGCAAGAATTTAGTCATACATGATCAACCCTAGGATCAGTTAATCATGTTACAGCCCGTAGGCAGACAGTAAGTAAAGTACAATCGAGCTAAACAGGTGCTCGTCGGCTAAACGCCTCAAACGAATATTTTTACAATAGAGTGGGAGAGCCAAAATAATCCACTCGTTGCTAGGGTTCCGTCTAGTGGCCACCATCTGGCTGGAAGGTCGGTAGATCCTCTGGAGCTGCTCCGAAATCTGGCCACACAAAACCAGCTGGGTCAGACCCCAGAAAGAGCAAGTGCCACAAAGGAGGCTTCACTTAAGAACTAAAACCAGCAATCAGTACAAGATATAAATAAAAGTAAGAACTGGAAATAAAGAAAATACACCAGGATGATATACGACGAGATAACCATGGAACTCTTCAGATAACCAGGTTACAACCCGTAAACCAAACAAGGACCGGAGTTATAATCCTTCGTCTGAACAGGACTTGGAATTCTCACCATTTATCGGTAGAATAAATACAAGCATTCTGGTCATTCAATAATCTGGAACAGGATCAAGCAAGACTAGACTAGTTAGACTCCGTCCAATCACTTCACGGCCAAGCAAGAATTATGGCTTGATACTTTAACTAACTAGGGTTGTCACAAGCCTAATTACTAACAAGATGCAGTAAGATTATTCCACAGCCACAAGCCCTGCAGACCATCCAGGTTATCCGGGTTAAAAGATTAGAGTTGAATTCAGGTGGGTACATCGTCCAGGAAACGAATGTACCCTTAGGTAGCTTGAAGGGTGCAACACATGACAGTGTACTGGAAATGTGCCATACTCGACGGCAGGCTACAGATCCCAAGGCGTGCCCAGGTAACGGGATTGCCTGTAGCTGGGAAATCTCGTCATGACTAATGTATTAATCTAGTTATTAGCCTTAGTCCATTTTAGTAGGTACTCCTGACCGTGGTACTCAGGAGTCCCTGTCCTAGACAAGATGCAAGACAGGACTGGTTTATTTATACAAACACAATCGCCCATGGTGTCCAGATTAATTATACAGGTCATGTCATGTCAGGTAGCCGTCGCAACAGCTATTTGAGATAATCATGTCAGGTTATCATGCCAAGTGTACTTGTCAAGAGTGCGCCACGACGGGCCACTATCAGGTCATGTCAGGTTATTATGTCAGGAGTGCACCACTACGGGTCACTATCGCGTCATGCTCAATTATCAAGTCCAAACATATCAAGTAAATTCGTGATTATCAAGTTCAGGACAAAAGGCGTAAGGATATAAAACGGACGTTAAACATCTAATAAAATATTAATATACAGGGCTATAGAAGATCCAGGGTAAGTAGGGTCAGGTCCAGTGGCGCCTAAACATCAGGTTGCGCCTGAGTCAGACTGCGCTCAAGTCAGGCTATGCTCAAGTCGGGCTACGCTCAAGTCGGGCTACGCTCAAGTCGGGCTACGCTCAAGTTGGGCTACGCTCAAGTCAGGCTACGCTCAAGTCGGGCTACGCTCAAGTCAGGCTACGCTCAAGTCACACGCTTCCAAAAGGCAGCATATGTACTCCATACGACTCCTCTTCAAGGCAGCGTATGCAAGACATACGCTTCCAAAAGGCAGCGTATGAGTCAGACTGCGCTGCGCTAAAGAACGCGCGTAGCTCAATGGCGCAAGCTAAAAAGCTCGCGCACACTGCTCACTATCTTCTCCAAATCAGCAGGAACTCCATGGTTGAACCCAAAGCTTCAAAAGTCCATAACTTGGTCAAAACAAGTCCAAATCCAACTTTTCAAAGGTCAAAATTGGGTAGAATAAAATTCTCTACAACATGGAACCATGAAAACTTGAAAACAAAGAAGTTTGATAGATCAAAACCACCAAAATCCAAAAATAACTAATTTCTAGATTTACAAAAATTAAAGCCTCAAAATAGAAAATGACAAGTTCTAATGTGTCTTAGAAACATGAGGAGAAGCTAATAGAACAATAAAAATGGGCTCTCTTGTAGAAGCAAGTTGCACTTGCCTATACCTCTCTCTTCTCTCTCTGGTAGATGAAGGGAGTAAATGGAAGAAGAAGAAGAGATTAATGAAGAGAGAGAAGAAGAATAGGTAATAAATATGAGTGGTGGTGGTAGGTAGGAGGTTCACCCCTTGGTTCATGATGAACCAAGAGCAATCTCAAACCGAACCAAGCCAACCCAAACCAAGAATAAACCAAGCCCAGGGAGGAAATTAAGCAAGAAAATCATGCAATACAAGAATAAATACGTACACGTATTCCAGAAATACGTAATACGAACCACAGCCATTACAGAGGGAGAACGAACTCTTCATCATACGGAAGAAGTGCTCGTTTGCATAAGATGATGTGTCATTCTTGGGGTACTAGATCGGACATGGCAAGATATGGATGGATGGCGCGAAGGTCCAGTCCATTCAAGAGTGGGAGGCTCCCACCAGGCCGGCGGAGCTTCGTTCGTTCCTTGGCTTGGAAAACTACTACCGATGGTTCATCCGAGGATATTCTGCCATTGCAGCGCCTCTGACCGATCTGCTGTGGAAGGATCGGGCGTGGAGCTGGACGCCCCGATGCGAGAAGGCATTCGAGGCACTGAAGCGGGCTATGACGGAGGAGCCGGTATTATCTCTACCGGACTACTCTAAGGCGTTCGAAGTACACACGGATGCGTCCGACTTCGCCATCGATGGGGTGTTGGTACAGGAAGGGTACCCCATCGCGTTCGAGAGCCGCAAGTTGAATGATACCAAGCGACGCTACACAGTACAAAAAAAGGAGATGACTGGGGTCGTGCATAGCTTGAGGACTTGGCGGCCCTACCTTCTCGGCACCAAGTTCATGGTCATGACGGACAATATTGCCACGAGCTATTTCTAGTCCCAGAAGAAGCTATTTTCGAAGCAGGCGAGATGGCAAGAATTTCTAGCCGAGTTCAATATGGAGTTGCAGTACAAATTCGACAAGAAAAATCAGGTGGCCGATGTACTCAGCAGGAAGGTCGAGCTCGCATCTGTATGCTTGCTCAAGGGGGACATTCTGGACAGTATTTGAGTGGGTATCATGGAGGATCCACTAACACAGGCCATAGTAAAGCTTGCCAAGGAGGGCAAAATGAGAAGGTTCTGGCTGAAAGACGGACTTCTCTACACCAAGGACGATAGGGTGGTCGTGCCTAAGTGGAGTGGCTTGCGGAGACAGCTGCTCAAGGAGTGCCATGACACGAAGTGGGCTGGACACCCAGGGCAGAAGCGGACCTTGGCGCTGCTGGAGGCCGCATACTATTGGCCTCGCATGCGCGAGGATGTGGAGGACTATGTGCACACCTGTCTTGTGTGCCAACAAGATAAGATGGACCATCAGAAGCCCGTGGGCCTGCTGGAGCCTCTTTCCGTGTCGAGTCGGCCATGAGAGAGCATATCGATGGACTTCATCTCCGTCCTGCCAAAAGTGGGGGCGTTTGGGTCTATTCTCGTGGTGGTGGACCAGTTCTCAAAGTACGCGACCTTCATTGCTGCTTCGACGGACTGCACAATAGAGGAGGCCGTGCGACTGTTCATCAGCCACGTGGTGAAGTTTTGGGGCATCCCGGTCAACATTGTCAGCGACCGAGATTTCCGCTTCACGGAAAAGTTTTGGACGGAAGTGTTCAAAATCCTCGGAACGGACTTACATTTCTCGACCACCTTCCATCCGCTGACGGATGGACAGACCGAGCGGATCAATTCGCTACTCGAGGAGTACTTGCGACACTTTGTGAGTGCCAACCAGAGGGATTGGGTGCATCACCTCGACGTCGCTCAGTTCTGCTACAATCTTCAACGGAGCGAGTCGTCGCACAGCAGCCCATTCGAGTTGGTGATGGGTCGCCAACCGCTTGCCCCGCACACGCTGAGTACGTGGTCCTCGAGTAGAAGCCCCGCGGCCAATCTGTTCACTTCAGATTTCAAGGCAAAGGCGGACATTGCCAGAGCATTTCTGGAGAAGGCCACGAGGAAGATGAAGAAGTGGGCCTACGCGAGACGAAGGTCGGTTGAGTACAAGGAGGGGGACATGGTGCTAGTGAAGCTACAACCGCAACAGTTCAAGGTGTTCCGAAAAGTGCACAAAGGACTGATTCGAAAGTACGAAGGCCCCTTCCCCGTACTCAAGAAGGTAGGCAAGGTGGCTTACAAATTTGAACTCTCCGCCAAGCTGAAGATTCATCCAGTCTTTCATGCCAGCTGCCTGAAGCCGTACCATAAAGACTTGGAGGATCTCCAGCGAGGAGTTTCGAAGCGACCGACGACGACCATGACGACATCCTTCGATAAGGAGGTGGAAGCCGTGCTGGACAAGAGGACTATTCGTCGGCAAGGCGTGTCCCCGTATGTGGAGTACCTCATCCAATGGAAGGGCATGCCTTACGGCGAGTCTAGCTGGGAACGTCCTGATACGCTGCATCAGTTTGGTATCGAGATCCGGGCGTTTCTCAGCGAGCATGGTTGACGAGGGCATCAACGCCTTAGGTGGGGGAGAATGTAACGTCTCAAATGTTGCATCCCGCCCGAGGTCCAGTTGCATAATCTTTTTATGGACCAAGGTTATGCGAAAAGCTTCCAGAATATTCTAGAAAATGGCGGAAGGCTCCAGAAGATAGTGGATCTCTCCGGAAGGCCCAAGATCGTTCTAGGAGGCCCTAGAAGCTTCTAGATGGCCCGTGAAGTTTTCTTTTCTGTTGCTAGAGAATAAACCTGGAATATGCCGTTCCAGTTATGGTAGAAAAGAATAATCCTTGGAATATTCCTTCCTGGACTTTCCATGTAAAGCTCTTTGAGCACTTATAAAAGGGGAAGGCTTTCATTTGTTCTCACCACCTTCATTACATAAAATTGTAAGCATTCTCCAAGCTAATAAGAGATTCTTACGAGTCCATCTTTGCTCCACTATTCTTAATTTTCTTAGCGATCTAGCTAAGTCGTGTTGGGAAGGCTTGCACGAGTCTTGACAGAAGAAGACAGTGCGCCGCACGGGACGAAGTGCTAGCAAAAACACTAAGTCCGTGATAACGTGCCCTTGTGCGAAACTTGCTGTGCGAGGCTACGGGACGTTGTTACGCGACAGAAACTGCACTGTACGATATAACGGAATTGCGTCACAGCAGAAATGCGATGATGTCCGAACGAGCTTATCATCGCCTCGCTCGGTGCAGCACGACCCTCTCTACGACCGTGGACCCTCATGCATCAAACTTATCATTGTCGCATTGCTGGGTGCAGCACGACCCGTTGCTGCACCACAAACTGTTGAAAACGAGCAAATTTTCTCGTCGTTCTCGGCGGAGCGCCAGGAACAGCTGCAAAGCTGACCCGATTCGTATCCTCCGTAGACTTTAGGCACACTTTCTTCATGTCGTGCAATAACAATACTCACAATTTAGTACAGTACCTCTAGCTACTATGTTATTTTGCTGATTGTTCAATATCTAAATTATCATTTTCCAAACATCTTGTCTTATAGTTGTCTCCATTATAGTTATTTCCTATTTGCTAATCATACCCCCGTTTTTAATTTTATTAGTAATACCACTCCATTTAGGCCTGGTTTGGTTCCCAGAAAGGAAAGAAAAGGAAAGAAAATCAATTCATTTGTATTTCTTTTCCTTTGGAAAATTATAATTCCCATCGATTTTCATTTCGGGTGTTTGGAAATACCAAAGAAATTGGAAGGGGAAGGGGGGGTTGAGAAGGGATAAAAGAGTTATGATTACCAAATGGGGGAGGGGGATACAAATAACTCTCTCAATTATCATTTATTGTTTTTCTTTGATGCCATCACTAATCAACAAAATACTTACATTAGCATCATAACATACATTGAGTTATTGTATGGAACTTTTAATAGACATCAAGGAGCGTCAAGAGATCACAAAATCAACTAAGAATTGAAAAGAATCAATTAAGGGTCTAAGAAAATTAATAACGCTCTGATGCCATTGTGTCACACCCTGATTCCATAGAACCTACAATCATCATTGGACATGATGCCATACATGTATAATTTGCATTTGTATAAAGCAAGAATGTGCACCGTTGATAAAGCATCTCAAATAGAAGGTTATTGCAGCAAAAATAAGCATTTAAATTGATAGGCAATTGCTAATTAAAATGGCTCTTTATTAATATTGCAGTGGGCTCTTAATGGCCTACTGAAATATGCCAACTTGGCTAAGAACCCATGAGACTAATTATACAATGGATGTATATTTTTTCACACATTATGTACTAGCTAGGTAACATTTTCTAAAGAAAAGCTTCAAGTTGCCAAATGATCTCCAAACGCCACAGAACATCCAAGCGGCTCTCCGCAACTGTGGAGAAGGGGTCAACACATTAGAGAATGCATTGGTGAGCAGTGTCAACCCGGCTCACCTAAACCAATACAATATTCATGTGAAGAATACAATTTTATAAATGAGATCTCTCTACTTGTAGACTAGGATCTACTAACAATTCATAATAAAAAATGTAAAGCATAAAATGAAACTTATCACTTGTACTATGATATCTTACCCACAACTGACTTATCCCTCCCTGCAGAAATATGGATTAGAACCTATGTTCCTACAAAAATAATCATTAGCAAGTATGTCCACATGACCGTCACTAGTAATTTTAGCACGGATGGACTTTTACAGGATATAATGACGCACCCTTTCAGAACATGCAGAGCCTTAATGAAGGTCCCATAATATCTCATGTCTGTTAGCAGGTCCGAATAGTTTTCTCAAAGGTTGATACAATCATATCCTAGTGTCCAGAATATCGTTCGAGAAAACAAACACCAAACCTTGTGCACAAGTTGTCCATCCGCAATTCACATTTCTTAAGCCCCCACTCATAACTCATCTTTCCAATAGTGGCTTGTCACAACTAGTGACCCATCGGTCCCAAAACATTACCCAAAATTCAACAATACCAAACCATTTTTATAACGTTTCTCGTGAAAGCTCTGAATGCAACATCAATGAAAACACCCATTCGAGGACGTAATGTCTCATCCTCGTGCATAAGTGCTCGACAATTTAAAATTCAATATTCCAACCAATAATAATAATACTAGTGAGATTTCTTTTACCTTTATTTTATATTAAGGCATTATTGAGACATTGTATAGGAGCAATTTAAAGAAAAAAATTTAGGGCGTGAAGATGAAGGAAATAAGGACCAACACTACTCACCATTTGATTATAATTTGTCATTCTATCCAGATTCATGCAAATACCGAATGATTCCTCAAAGATAAGATTTGATGTGATGTATCTTCTTAATTAGAATAACCATACAAGTGAGCCATACTCAATAATTCATCCAATTCAACCAAATTAAGCAAGTCATCGTTCAAATTTGCGATTTTTCGCACATCTCAAATTCAATCAGTATACTCAAGCCAACAAACCAATACAATGCCTCTGTTCAGATTGGGACATTACGTTAAGTGTTGAAGCTCAACTTAAATAAGGGGAATAAACCCTTTGAAAGTAGTAACATCCCACTGAAGACGTGGACCGAAGACCATGGAGTAACTCTTTATTAAATGAGAAAATTACAAGCATTAACTTTCTGTTAATATGATAGTTACATAATAGAACAAGTTTCTAATAGTTAGGAGTAATAACTCCCTATTAATAGTGCATTTACAAAAGTGAACAACCTCAAGCTATAGCAATATTGTGGCACTGAGACATCAGCAGTTTCGTGGACCCGGGAAACTGTGTCACTGCAACCCCACGGACCCGCGACATCTCTTCCTGGGCTTGATGGGCAAGAACATGCCAACTCTGTGCCTGATACGTATATGCGAAGTGCACCATCAAAGCGCCACTTTACACCAACATTCGTGTTCGAGGGGCCTAGCTCCAAATGGATTTCACAAAGAAATGCTAACAAAATAAATGCTTGTTGTGGAACTGAACCTTGCTCACTAGAAAAATTCTCTATCATACTAATTCACTTGAGCTAACACACCTCATATGTACAAGTAGGGATGAAAATCGTAGGGGCGAGCTCGAACAAACTGCGTTCGAACTTGGTCCGACTAAACTATCGAACGAGCTTTATTCGAGCCGAGCTTAAGATCGAGCGCAAAAATGGTGTTTGAACTCGGTTTGGTTATAGGCTCGAAACGATCGAGCTCGACTCGGTTTAGCTCTCGAGATCGGACGAACACGAATCGAGCCCGAGTAAAGACCGAACCAAAGCCACATTAAACTTGTTGTACGGTTACTCTCATGTCTTAAAGACTTTTTGTTGAATTATTTATGTTATTTACATCATAAATTTACCATCATGTAAATAACAAAAAAAGAGTAAAATTTCTAAGACAAAATATATACACATCCATAAAAAAATATATATACTAGAAAAATTCCTATACGAGAAACCGAGCCGAGTTAGAGCCCGTTCGCAAACTAGACCGAGTCGAACAACCTATAGTCGAACTTGGTTCGAACAATATTTCGAACAAAAAAAAATCGGTCGAGCTCGATATCGACCTGCCCACGAACGAGCTTCGAATCGAACTTGGCCGAGCCGAAATGAAGTCGAACACGAATTGTTTGAATCATTTTACAACCTTATGTACAAATTAATAAATGATAGCTCATATATTAAAATATACTCACTTAGAATTTGTCTCAACATTGGAACAAGGGAGAGAGTTGCTGACGAAAATAAATTAATAAACCCCAACAGACACGCGTTTAGTATGGTGGAAGTATACTATTCGATGTGGTGTTTGAGTGGGTTGAAGATATCTACAATGCAAATGTATTGGGAGCCTGGGGAGGCCTTTTGTTAGCTATACTTCCATCATATGTTATGTATAGTAGTCTTTCATGAAATATTATTAGATGGTTTTAAAGCACAGGTACACAATATTTCAAAGTATCAAAAAATCTGTCAAGTATAACCAAGTTTAAAAGATGGTAGTTTTCTTTTGTTTAGAGCAGTTAACCATCCATCATATGTACTTGTGAGATTTTGAAAGACTTCGAGTACAACTTGGTTGTTCTCTAAAGGCCTCGTTTGGTTCACGGAATGAATTCTCTTCTATTTTTCAAAGGAATAAGAAAGTAGAATTCATGTCACATTTCCTTTCCGTTGTTTGGTAAAACAAGGAAACTACCTAGGAAAGGAAAGCAAAAAATAACAATGTTCCAATAATATCCTTATCTTTTAAAATAAAAACAATATTATAAAAAATAACATTAATGGTAAAATTAGCAATGACACATGGTTACTTTTGTCATAACTTTTGTAATAAATGTTGGGAAAGGAGGAGAGAAAATAAATCCCATAGGTCTTGAGTGGAACCATATTTCCACCAATTTTTTCCCTTGTCAGGAAATTGATTTCCAAGTTTGTGGCTACCAAACAAAGGAAAGGAACAACTTTCCTTTCTTGGTTCCTCAAATTCGTGAACCAAACGAGGCCTAAGATCTAACACCTAATAAATTTTCGTTAATTTTTTCAGTATTGCATATCACGATGCTTTCTTATCTGATCTCCATTTGCCGAATATCATGCATGACATAATTGGTTTCCAGCTCAATGGCTTATTCTTTGCTGTCCAAATTCCGTCCAAGAAGCGGTTGAGTTATATCTCGTTTCCGGTTGAGCGCTCAAATTGGGGAGGTAACAATGGAGTTGGTGATTTAGTCCCATATCCGATAGGTAATGGAATCATGTAGTGTAGATAATTGGGATTGGTTCAGGCCTTACATGAGAATTCTCTTCTAACATATGGGCCCAATTCAATATTCACGTCATGGGCCAACTCTGGTTCGGACCACACCGAGTTCCCAACAAGTGGTATCAAACCCATGGTTACGGAACGGGTTTGGATGCGTCTAATTGGTTTGAGACAGATAGTTCTGAAGGTCCATGTGTATACACGAATATACTGACGGGTTTAACGAATAGATGAAGTTGTGCACACATCCGGAATCCAAACAATTTCAGACAACTAACAAATGACCCTTTTCTTTTATTCCAATGTAACACTTTTCACATGCATAAAAAAGTCACTCCTTAAACATCAAAGTAGCTTTCCAATTAACTTGATCTGTAGCTTGGAAGAATTAATATCACCATTCGTTCCATTAAATCGTCAATCATGCAAAATGTTTGTCCATGCAAAATTGGCTAAGCCATTCATCGACAGTGGTGTACTTCACGTTAGGATACAGTTCAGATGCCTCGATGCCGACCTTGGGATCTATCTCAAAGTTGGTCATTTCTCCCTTCACAAAGCTTGCATGTGCAATGGCATAAAAGAAAGGCCACGGAGCAGGCAAATCTTCAAGAAAAAAAATAAAAAAAATAATCATGCAAAATATAAAATGCTTAAAGTTCTTCAGTTGCTGAATATATATAGAGAGGCAATATTTTAAGTAGGGTTTTGTTAACATGTAAGTTTCCTGTACTACAACTCTTTATCAATATATATTTTAAGTAAAAAAGTGCATTGATAAAAATACCGGTGAAACTATCCATATAAGTTACACTTAATTATTGTGAGAAACTTATCGTGTTGTTACGTACATCTAATTTTCTCCAGAATCTCTTCTTCGTGGACATAAATCCTCTCGAGGATTTTGTTGGTCTTCTCCTCCCAGAGGGTCACAAGCTCGTTTAGGGAGTAGACGTTCGCAGGAGGCCTCACATACAAGATCTTGTTCAGAGTCCTCGGGTCGTTAGCAGCTTTCATACTATACGTTGCGATGTCTAGCTCGTCGACGTATATGACTGCAATTAACAAAAATATATATACATATAATTGTGATCAGCACAATTTTAAGTACTGCACATATATATACTGCACGCACTGCTGTCCATGCATGATCATAAGTAGCAAACCTGTAGTATTTCCATCGCCGACGATGAAAACCTTCTCCTCCGGGGGGCCGGTCTCCTCCACCTGCCCCAGCCTGGACAGGAAATAGGTCGCGCAGAAATTGCTCGACACGAACGTGTAGGGAATCCCGGCCTCCCTTATAGCCTGCCGGATCCTCGCCTTGATCGCCAGGGTGCTCTTCGCAGGCTCCAGTACTCGGACCCTGTCGACGTCGAAGCCATACTCCGAAGGGAAGTATCTCTGCAAGCCAATGATCACTTAAGTCACTTAATTAGCTTACAACGCAAATTTCTTATAAGCTCACCTTAACATTCCCTGCTTCTTTGATGGCGGAGACGACGTTCATCTGCTGAGCAAGTTCTTCCGGACGTTCGTGGCCCATCGTCGAGAAGACTATGTCCACCTGCTTAATGGCTCTCACCAAGCTATCGTGATCACTCAAATCTCCCTTGATAAAAAACAATCCAAAAATAAATTAATTAATTACGAGCCCTTCTTGATTGTCTAATATGAAATATCAAATTAATATATCGGTAATTTCTAAATGCACTCCGTATTTTACTTCAGGACAGTCTAGTCCTAGGACTGTCAGCTTGTTGGCAGTCCTAATATAAAGTAGGACTGTCGACAAAGTTGACATTCCTAAAGAATTTGAATATTAAGATAGATTGTGAACGAAGTTGCAGTCCTAGCTCCTTAATGTTGGCAGTCCTAATGGACTGTCATACAGTAAAATGTGGACACATACATAGAGGATAGTGACACCGGATTCCTTGAAAGTGTCGACAAGCTTAGCTTTCTCGGGGTTGGAGACGACGGTGGCTTTCCGCACCAGCGCGAAGGTCGGATGCGCTAGCTTCAGACTGGTCTCGGTGAGGTACTGTTGGTGCTTTATTTACATGGAGAGAGCTTGCTCTCAACATGCCTTGTAAAATTTTAGTCCCACATTGGAAAAGCACCATGAGTTATCTCAACATATATACTTGGGTGTGTTGTTGAGAGATGCACATGGGGTGGTGACCCTAAGGAGGGAACCATGTGGGTGATTTTACTAGGAGGTAAGAATAAGGCTCCAAGGATTAAGCATTAATGCTTTTGTCATTCTCTTGGATTAAATTCCATTTGGAGCTAAGCCCCAACGGGGCTTAGCGACTCGGAATCGGGCTCGGGCTCGGGCTCATGGGCTCATGAGGCGTAATGTGGCGTTTTGTTGGCGCACTTAGCACGTCAGCAGTCATGCGGTCTTTATGCGGCTCATATGCGGCCATGCGGTCTTATGCGGCATGCGGCTCATATGCGGCCTCATGCGGCTCATACGGCACATGCGGCTCACGCGGCACATGCGGCTCATGCGGCACATGCGGTCCATGCGGTCCATGCGGTCCATGCGGTCCATGCGGCTCATGCGGCTCATGCGGTCCATGCAGCCATTAGGCTCATGCGGCCAGGCTGCTGCTGCTGCCGCATGAAGGGATCCGCTGACTGTGCAGATTACAAATCAATTATGGAAAGGCTGAATCAATGCGAATAAATCAGATCCTATCTATGTGGGATTTGAATTAATTCAGATCCTATCTTTGTGGGATTTGAATTAATTTCGTGGGATTTGAATTAAATCTCGTTGCTATCTTTTGGGATTTGATTCAATCTTTCCATAACTGAAGAGGCGGCTAGGGTTTCCACCCTCTCTCTATAAATACTCTCTTCTGGCCTCCTTTGTAACTACTACGAAAATTACAAGTCAGAAAAGGAGAAAGAGAGAGAGAGTTGCTGCCGCCATTGTAAGTCCATCCGAGGAGTCTGAACAGAGGTGACTTCGAGCGTTCTACAAGTTCTTCAACTTGCTGGTTCCTGGAAGCAGATCGTGTGGGACGAATCTTGCTTTGAGCAACGGTGTTTTGACACCCCAGCATTGTTCTTCTTCTCATCTCTCTCTAGTTTATTGTAGCTCGTTCTGTCCCAATTGCAACACGTTTGCAAGAAAGAACGAGAGATCTTCTCTTCTCTTTTTCCCTCCTTCAGATTGTAATTTGGCTATTTGATTTTTTGTACCATCGTAGATCTTGAGTTTGATCTCTGCAAAGTTTTGTGGGACATCTCAGATCTCGATTGCATTTGTTTTTCCATCTTTGATCAAGCCCCGGGACTAACAATCTCAAAGCAAGATCCGTATAGATGGAAAACATTAATGCTTCGCTCCTCCAATCGGACTTCTGCAAATTGAAAAAGTTCGATGGAGGGCATTATCAAGTCTGGAAGAGAAAGGTTTACCTAACTCTCCAACTAAAAGACGTTGATCATGTTCTGTTGGAGGAAGAACCCTCTGTTCCAGACACTGGATCTACTGCCGCCATCAACGCGGCTACCAAACTCCAGGCCAAGTGGAGAAGGAAAAATAGCATCTGCAGGCTTCTCATCCTGAATGCTATGGAGGATTCCCTGGCAGAATCCTACTCGAAGAAGGAACTTGCCAGAGACATATGGGAGTCTGTAGAAAATCTGTATGAAGAAGACAAGAACAGGAGCAAAATGTTTGTGGTTGAAAAATATCACAAATTGCTCTTTGAGGACGAAAAGTCCATGTTACCACAGGTGAAAGAATTTCTGAAGCTGCGTCAGAAACTGGAAGACGAAGAGATGTCCCTTCCCGACAAGTTTGTCGTCGGAGGGATCGTCTCAAAACTTCCTGCTGGATGGAGTACCTTCTATGCAAGGATGCACAGAAAGAAGCTAGACATTAGCTTGGGAGATCTACTTCAAGAGATCCATGTTGAGGACGAGATGCGTTCTCAACAGAAGGTGGACACTCTGTCCAAACAGCTGGCTAAAGCCAATCTGGTGCAGACAAGGGATCCCAAGGGGAAGCAGGCGGCTTCTCATCCCAAGAAGAAGGACTTCACTAATCTGAAAGTGAAGGATCCTTCTTTCAAGCAACAGAAGACTAAGTCCCACGTGACTTGTTACAATTGTGGCAAGAAAGGCCACTACAAGAGTGAATGCAGATCTAAGCCTAAACAATCAGAGAAAGGTGAGCCTAATAAGGTTTCATTGGTTTCTAACTTTGTTGCTATGATCGCACAGGTCACAAATGTGGGGGTTGACTCTGACTGGTGGATAGACACTGGTGCGACTTGCCATGTCTGTTCTGGCAAGGAATGGTTCGTCACGTACCAGCCGATATCTGAGAAGGTTGTCATGGCGAACCAGGCCCAAGCTGAAGTTCTGGGGATCGGGACCGTGGAACTGAAACTCACTTCTGGGAACACTCTGACGCTTCAAGGTGTGAAGCATGTTCCTGCAATTGCCAAAAACCTGATCTCTGGGAGCCTGCTCTGCAACGCAGGCTTGAGGATGGACATTAACGCTGGTCAGATGGTTATGTCCAAGAAGGGAACATACTTCGGGAAGGCTTATCAAACCGAAGGAATGTTTAAAATTCAGCTTGTCAACCAGTTTGATGACATTAATGCAGTTGCATCTTCTGATTATTCTTTTGAGTTGTGGCATAATAGACTAGGACATGTTCATTCTAAAAGAATCAACAAAATGTCTAGTCTAGGACTTATCTCCAAATGTGGGGGTAAGGTGGAGAAGTGTGAAGTGTGTGCTCAGACGAAGATCACAAGGAAACCCTTTCATCGGGTCAATCGAAGCACAGATCTTCTGGAGTTGTTGCACTCCGATATCTGTGACTTCAAACATTTCTCCACGAAGGCCGGGATGAAGTATTTCATAACCTTCATCGACGACTTCTTAAAATACGCGTTCGTCTACTTGCTCAAGTCCAAAGACGAAGCTTTCGAGAAGTTCAGAGAGTTCAGGGCCGAAGCTGAACGACAGACTGGACAACAACTCAAGAGGTTGAGAAGTGATCGAGGTAGGGAGTACAGGTCTCATGAATTCGTATCGTTCTGCAAAGAATATGAAATCATATGCGAGACTACTGCTCCATATTCTCCTCAATCCAACGGAGTAGCAGAGAGGAAGAACCGAACATTAACAGAAATGATGAATTCTATGCTGCTCACTGCAGGTCTTCCAAAATGCTACTGGGGAGAAGCTGCATTAACGGCCACTTTCATTCTGAATAGAGTGCCATATGCAACTTCGGACGTAACTCCTCATGAACTCTGGTTCAAAGTCAGACCCAACTTGAATGTCATTCGAGTGTGGGGGTGTCTGGCGTATGTGAAGCTTCCAGATCTGAAGATTCAGAAGCTGGGGACAAGGACTACGAAGGCTATCTTCTTGGGGTATGCCGAGAAGAGTGATGCTCGGAGATTTCTTGATATTGAATCAAATCATATTATCGAATCTCGCGATACTGAATACTTTGAAGACAAGTTCGCAAAAGACAAAAATATTGTTCTTTCGGACATTCCGGAAAATGATGTAGGTGCTAATGAGATTGAAATCTCATACGAGCCAGTAGTCCAAGAAGAAGCTGTTGTTGATGAAACAACTCTTGCACCAGAACTCGTCGAGCCGTCAGCTAAGCGAGCGAGGAGACCGAAAGATTTCGGAGATGACTTTGTCACCTATCATGTGGAAGCAGATCCGCTTACCTATGATGAGGCGATGAAGACCAGAGATGCTATCTTCTGGAAGGAGGCAGTGAATGACGAGTTTGACTCTATCACCTCCAATAACACATGGGTGTTGGTAGATCTACCTGAAGGAGAAAAGTCTATTGGATGTAAATGGATCTTCAAGAAGAAGATGAAGGCAGATGAAACTATTGACAAGTTCAAGGCCAGGCTGGTCGCCAAGGGATTTTCTCAGAAACAGGGGATAGACTACTTTGACACGTACGCTCCAGTAGCTCGGATGACCACCATCAGGATGTTAATCGCTCTAGCAGCTATACAAAAGTTGGTGATACATCAGATGGATGTAAAGACAGCATTCCTGAATGGGGAGCTGACCGAAGAGATTTACATGCAACAGCCAGATGGATTTATCGTCAAAGGTCTTGAAGACAAAGTCTGCAAGTTGGTGAAATTATTATATGGTTTGAAGCAAGCTCCCAAGATGTGGCATGAGAAGTTTGACAAAGTTATTAGGTCAAACGGCTACAGAGTCAGCGAGACGGACAAATATGTTTACACAAAGTTCGCTGATAGAAGAGGAGTCATCATTTGTCTGTACATGGACGACATGCTAATCCTAGGTACGGATATAGGCTGTGTCACAGAGACAAAGAAGTTCCTCTCAACCAAGTTCAGTATGAAGGACTTGGGGGATGCAGATGTCATCTTGGGCATAAAGATCATCCGGACAGACACTGTAGTAGAGCTGTCACAATCTCACTATATTGAGAAGATGCTCACACGCTATGGGTATAAGGATCTTCCAGGGATCGATACGCCATACAGGTGTGATCAGAAGCTGAAGCCAAACTCGAGGGAAAGCGTCAGGCAGCTGGAGTATTCTAGCGTTATCGGAAGTTTGATGTACGCAACTACTGCCACAAGGCCTGACATAGCTTTCGCCGTGGAAATGCTGAGTCGGTTCACAAGTAACCCAGGGGTTGAGCACTGGAAAGCTGTGAAGCGAGTAATGAGATATCTCAAGAAGACTCAAACATATGCACTGCACTACAACGGATATCCGACAGTAGTGGAAGGCTTCAGTGATGCTAGCTGGTGTTCAGAGGTGGAAAGCGAGAGATCCACAGGTGGATATGTCTTTTCCTTGGGTGGAGCTGCTATATCGTGGAAGTCGAAGAAGCAGACTATACTCTCTCGTTCCTCCATGGAATCTGAATTCTATGCACTTGAAACTGCAGCAGATGAAGCAGAATGGCTTCGGGAGCTCATGTATGATCTTCCAGTGGTTGGGGCTCAGATACCGGCGATATCGATATACTGTGACAACCAGGCGACTGCGGCGGTGGCATCAAATGACCTCTTCAACGGAAAGAAGAGGACTGTGCGGTTGAAGCACAGGGCAGTACACGATCTTATCAAAAGAGGTGTAATTGCAGTGGTTGATGTTCGGAGTCAGGAAAACCTGGCAGATCCGTTCACAAAGGGCCTCAAGCGCCAGTTGGTCGATAACACAGCTTGTAAAATGGGCTTGAAGGCATTCTGATAGTATGTCTTTGTAATCCTACCATAAAAGTTTTATGCTATTAGTTCAAAGAGAAATCTACTAGGCATCTAACTTTTGGTTCAAAGGAGGATCACTGACTGGGAAACTATCAGGTAACGGTGGGTACTTGTTCTATGGAACATGGAAGGGATACGGACCCATAACCACTGTTGTCTACTATGTATTTTTCTGCGGAAAAACAGATCCTGTGGAAGGTTGGCTTAAACGCCTTAATGAGTTCTCAGGCAGAGTGAATGTCTGGTGTGCTTTACAGGAAGCACGGTAGAGCAGCACTACAAGGAGTGAAACTCCATGCTACAGTAGGATGACTCCACCATGAGGTTCCCAGGTAGGGGTAATGCCTCGGCTTTGCAAGCCAAGTCATAGCGGCGTAGCACCGCAAATAGGCAGGTAGCCTAATGCTGTATGACGTAATTAAAGAGTTGTAGACAGCACTACAAAGGGGAGGATGGCCCCATGTTACAGTGGCACGACACCACGATGAGGTACCCAGGTAGGGGTAAAGCCTCGGCATTGCAAGCCATGTCGTTGCGGCGTAACACCGCAAGGAAGCCTTAGGCTTCATGCTGGATAGTTTGGCACTACAAAGAGGCTTGTGACCTCATGCTACAGTAGTATGACACTACGATGAGGTTTCCAGGTAGGGGTAATGCCTCGGCTTCAGGCCATGTCATAGCGGCGTAGCACCGCAAGGAAGCGCAAGGCTTCATGCCATATCTCTTTAATAAAGAACTCACCTATAGTGTATGAAAAGAGATATCAGGCCGTCTCTTGAGGGTAAACTTGTAGACGCCCAAAATTATACACTGAAACCAGGCTGGCACAGGGCCTTTAATGTGCAGCCAGAAGCACACGTAACTACACTTTGTGAGTGGGAAGAATTACAATTGTGGTGCAGAATTCAAGGCGTAGTCCATTCTTGTATCATATTGTTATTTAACCCATGCGGGAAGATTCAAGTCGTCAGCGACATCTATCCTAATGCAAAATATACAGTTACTGTGGGGAACGCTCAACCCTGGACACATATATATGTTGTTATATGTGGGGGATTGTTGGTGCTTTATTTACATGGAGAGAGCTTGCTCTCAACATGCCTTGTAAAATTTTAGTCCCACATTGGAAAAGCACCATGAGTTATCTCAACATATATACTTGGGTGTGTTGTTGAGAGATGCACATGGGGTGGTGACCCTAAGGAGGGAACCATGTGGGTGATTTTACTAGGAGGTAAGAATAAGGCTCCAAGGATTAAGCATTAATGCTTTTGTCATTCTCTTGGATTAAATTCCATTTGGAGCTAAGCCCCAACGGGGCTTAGCGACTCGGACTCGGACTCGGACTCGGACTCGGACTCGGGCTCGGGCTCGGGCTCATGGGCTCATGAGGCGTAATGTGGCATTTTGTTGGCGCACTTTGCACTTAGCACGTCAGCAGTCATGCGGTCTTTATGCGGCTCATATGCGGCCATGCGGTCTTATGCGGCATGCGGCTCATATGCGACCTCATGCGGCTCATACGGCACATGCGGCTCATGCGGTCCATGCGGCTCATGCGGCACATGCGGTCCATGCGGTCCATGCGGCTCATGCGGCACATGCGGTCCATGCGGTCCATGCGGCTCATGCGGCTCATGCGGTCCATACGGCCATTAGGCTCATGCGGCCAGGCTGCTGCTGCTGCCGCATGAAGGGATCCGCTGACTGTGCAGATTACAAATCAATTATGGAAAGGCTGAATCAATGCGAATAAATCAGATCCTATCTATGTGGGATTTGAATTAATTCAGATCCTATCTTTGTGGGATTTGAATTAATTTCGTGGGATTTGAATTAAATCTCGTTGCTAACTTTTGGGATTTGATTCAATCTTTCCATAACTGAAGAGGCGGCTAGGGTTTCCACCCTCTCTCTATAAATACTCTCTTCTGGCCTCCTTTGTAACTACTACGAAAATTACAAGTCAGAAAAGGAGAAAGAGAGAGAGAGTTGCTGCCGCCATTGTAAGTCCATCCGAGGAGTCTGAACAGAGGTGACTTCGAGCGTTCCATAAGTTCTTCAACTTGCTGATTCCTGGAAGCAGATCGTGTTAGGCGAATCTTGCTTTGAGCAACGGTGTTTTGATACCCCAGCATTGTTCTTCTTCTCATCTCTCTCTAGTTTATTGTAACTCGTTCTGTCCCAATTGCAACACGTTTGCAAGGAAGAACGAGAGATCTTCTCTTCTCTTTTTCCCTCCTTCAGATTGTAATTTGGCTATTTGATTTTTTGTACCATCGTAGATCTTGAGTTTGATCTCTGCAAAGTTTTGTGGGACATCTCAGATCTCGATTGCATTTGTTTTTCCATCTTTGATCAAGACCGGGGACTAACAGGTACCTACCCAGGTACCCGGTCGCGCCGATGATCAGAACTTTGCTGTTCTCTCGAACTGATCCCATTATTAGTTACTAACCCAAACAAAGAAATGGTCAATTAGAGAGAGAGAGAATGACGATTGGTTTGTGATATGGAAGCAGAGTGGCGGAGGAGATTGCAAATTTATAAGACCGTGTCTGCATGCCCATGCATGTATCAGAAGTGTAGTAACGAATCAGGGACGGTTGTGCCGTCCCAAGTGAAAACCGCCAATCGAAAGGGGTTGAATCTTTGCCACCCTGTTGAATATTAGAGTCTCCTGCCGTGCTGTGCCAAACGTATCTAAACCATCCCAACTAAAGGACACCAAGTTGAATTAGTCTTTGATACTTGAAAGTCTTAGTGGAAATTAATTAACCTACCTATTATATAAGAATAATACTATTTGTACCTCCAAATTGTATCTCCAAACCGTCCCTCCTTAGAGCATCCACAGTCGCAATACTCCAAATTATACTCTAAATTACTTCAAACTATACTCCAAAAATAAATTTTGAAGTATTTTCTGTTGGTGTTTTTGCCTTTGGACTAGAAAAGATAGTCCCACATCGGCTACACCAAATGGTGAGTATCTCAATATAATGCATTGCTTGTGTTGAGGTGTGCACATGAGGTGTAGTGGGGCACAAGTTTGTGCCATGTGGGAGTATTTTCCTAGAAGGAAAAAGGATTAAATCCAACAAGGATGCAAGTTGATTTTTGTTGTGCGGACTCGGACTCGGACACGGACTCCAGGATGTCTCGTGCATGCACGTGAGTGTTCGGGGGGTAGGCGTGGACTGGCACACTTCTATGCTGATTGTGGGATGATCTAAAATATTAAACTCTATTTTTAAGTATTGGTATTTTAGTCCCACATCGGATAGGAGAAGAGGTGAAGTCTCAACTCCACTCTATAAATAGAGCCCCTTGGCCTCCTTTGAAAGATGCACCAAGAAGAGAGTTAAGGGAGTCTGTAAAGTCCAGGAAGCCCGTTCAAGTCTCAAATTTTGACTTACGAGCGTTCCAGAAGTTCTTCGTGAACTTGCTGGTTCCTGGAAGCAGATCGTGGTGGGGTGAATCTTGCTTTGAGCAACGGTGATCTTAATCACCCCAGCAAGAACCTTTTCTCTTCTTCTTTCTTCTTTATTCTTTCTTCTTTCTTCTCCTTCATCTGAGTTGTAACTCAGTTCTGTCCGTCTGCAACTGCGATTGCTAGGAAGAACGTGAGATTTTCTTTCTGATTATTGTTGCTTTTGTAATCAGATTCATATTATAGAGTTCCACTTGGATCTCGAGAATAATCAGAAGGTGAATGTTTGTTGAACCTCTGATCTCGACATCGAGTCTACCATCTTTGATCAAGTCCCGAGACTAACAATCTCAAAGCAAGATCCTTGTAGATGGAAAACTCTCTTGCTTCTCTCATCGATACCAGCTTTAACAAGTTGGAAAAATTCGACGGAGAATATTTCCAAATCTGGAAGAGGAAGGTCACCCTTAATCTTCAATTCGTGGATGTAGACCATGTATTGATTGAGGATGAACCGACAATTCCAGAAGTAGGAACTGCCGAAGCTATTGCTGCTGCACTCGTCAAGCAGAGCAAATGGAAGAGAAAAAACAGCATATGTAAACTGCTGATTCTCAATTCTATGGAAGACTATCTGGCAGAGTCATATTCCAAGAAGGAGAAGGCCAAAGAGATCTGGGATTCTTTGGATAAGCTATATGAAGATGATGAGAACAGGTCCAAAATCTTCATCGTCGAGAAGTACCACAAGTGGCTCTTCGAAGACGAGATGGCGATGCTACCTCAAGTGAAGGAATTCCTGAAGTTGTGCCAGAAGTTAGATGACGAGAAGATGCCCCTCGTCGACAAGTTCGTCGTTGGAGGGATAGTCTCGAAACTTCCTGCTGGTTGGAGCAACTTCTATTCTAGAATGTATCGAAAGAAGCTGGACATTAGCTTGGAAGATCTCCTACAAGAGATCCACATTGAGGACGAAATACGATCTCAACCGAAGATGGACTCTCTGTCCAACCAACTAGCTAAGGCCAACTTGGTGCAGACAAGAGAGTTCAAGGGGAAGCAGGTGGCTTCTCATCACAAGAAGAAGGAATCCACTAATCTGAAAGTGAAGGATCCTTCGTTCAAGCAACAGAAGTCCAAGTCCCATGTGACTTGCTTCAACTGTGGCAAGAAGGGCCACTATAAGAGTGAATGCAAATCTAAGCCCAAACAAGCTGAGCAAGGTGAGCCTAGCAAGGTTTCATAGTTTCTAACATTGTTGCTATGATTGCTCAGGTCACAGCTGTGGGGGCTGACTCTGACTGGTGGATAGACACTGGTGCGATCTGCCATGTCTGTTCTGGCAAGGAATGGTTCGTCACATACCAGCCAATTTTTGAGAAAGTTATCATGGCGAACCAAGCCCAAGCTGAAGTTCTGGGGATCGGAACTGTAGAGCTGAAACTCACATTCGGGAACACTCTGACGCTTCAAGGTGTGAAGCACGTTCCGGTGATTACAAAGAACCTGATCTCTGGAAGCCTGCTTAGCAACGCAGGCTTGAGGATGGATATCAATGCTGGCCAGATGGTGATGTCCAAGAAGGGAACATACTTCGAAAAAGCTTTTCAAACTGAAGGGATGTTCAAAATTCAGCTTGTAAACCAGTCAAATGTAATCAATACAATCACTCGTTCTGATTATTCTTTTGAGTTGTGGCATAACAGGCTAGGACATGTTCACTGTAAAAGAATTAACAAAATGTCCAGTCTAGGACTTATCTCCAAATGTGGGGGTAAGATAGAGAAGTGTGAAGTATGTGCTCAGACAAAGATCACAAGAAAACCCTTTCATCGGGTCAATCGAAGCACAGATCTTCTGGAGTTGGTGCACTCCGATATCTGTGACTTCAAGCAATTCTCTACAAAAGCCGGGATGAAGTATTTCATAACCTTCATCGATGACTTCTCAAAGTACGCGTTCGTCTACTTGCTCAAGTCTAAAGACGAAGCGTTCAATAAGTTCCACTACCAAAATAAGTCATATTACCGACGTAATTAGCGACGTTTTAAGAAAACGTCGCAGGAAAATAATAATTTAGCGACGTTTTTTTATAACGTCGCAAGACGTCACTATTAGCGACTGACAGCGACGTTCTGCGACGTATTTAAACTACGTTTGCGTTTTAAAGAGCTCACGTCGCGTATAAGTCGGTAAACGTCGCTAATATTAGTGATATTAGCGACGTTTTTCGACATATTTATTACTTCATCGCTAATATCAATGATATTAGCGACGTGTACCGACGTTCTTATATGACGTCGCTAAAGTGTGAATATAGGTCAGGTTCGAGTTTTCATTCCCCCCATTATTTCCCTCCAATATTTTCCTTCCCCCCCGACCCCGAGCCGGCTTCCCCCACCCCGTCGACCCCCGTCCGACCGCGCCCTCGGCGACCCCCACCGACCTCGGCGACCCCTCTCCTCTCCCCAACCCTCCCCCTCCCCCCCCCATCAGCTCCCCGGCCGACCGTCGGTGGCCGCCGCGAGCACCGACCCCCTCTCCTCTCCCCGACCTTCGTGACCGTCGCGAGCACCGACCCCGTCCTCCGGAGACCGTCGACCCCCTCTTCCCCTCGTCAATTTGGTAAACCCTAACCCTAACGCCATTTTTATTACTTTTTTTTCTTTTTTGCATATTATTCTGATCAATGTAAACCCCCATTGGAGATGGCGTAGTCCTTTAAAATTGGGAAAGAAGATGTAAACTAGGTTTGGGGTTTCGGATGGGGCATGTGGGACTGATGGTTTGGGGTTTCCCTACATAACTATGATACCTACACTATTCTGGGAATTTTCAGAGATTAATAGGATAATAAATTGGTTAATTAATGTAATGTATGGTTCACTAAATGATGTGGTTATATGATTACATGGGTTATGCTACTCAACTTGGGTTTGCATTACATGGGTTTGTATTTTGGGGTTCAATTTGGGTTTGCATTACATGGGTTATGCTACTCAACTGAACTGTAAGTTTTATATTAATATTGAAATTAAATGATAAATATAGACTGTGATGTAATGTTAATACTGGGATTGATTTGTGGATTTTAGTTTGTTTAGATATTGTTCACAGTTATGTAGATGTTAAGTTTATTTCATATCTTACATGTTCAAAACTGTCATGATATGAATATATGCAATAACTGAGAAATGAGATGAACTTGAGATGTAATGTATAACTAAGATTGTTTTTGAACATTAACCTGAGATTAACTGAACATGAAACCTGAGAATGCATACATGACTGAACTTGATTTTCCTTTCCTTCATGCATATAACTTGAGATTTATATGAACTGTTAAACTTGGAAATGAATGTATGAACTCTTCTTCTTTTACCTTTTTCCTCTCGTAAATCTGAAAACACTTGTTAAATCTGAGATTGAATCTCATTAGACTGACTTGGGTTAGATGTCTAAACCTGGGGTTAACACTCTCCTCACCTGCTGTACATTTTTGAGTCCACCAGAGATGGACTGAACTTTGACATGGTGAACACCCACACACCCTATTAAACCTAGATTTTGACTTAGTTTGACCAGAAAGTTAACCCATATTCAGTCAAACCCTAGATTTTGACTTAGTATATGGTTACTAGATCCTAGTGTAGAGTAGTATGTAGAGGAGTATGGCTACTAGTGATATATATATATGTAGGTCCATGTGTATCTGTATCGGACTATCGCTATCGGTATCGAACTATCGCTATCGGTATCGGACTATCGCTATCGGTATCGAACTATCGGTATCGATCGAACTATCGGTATCGGACTATCGCTATCGGTATCGGACTATCGCTATCAGTATCGACCGTATATACTTAGTATCGGGCGTAGCAGATTAGTATCGATCAGTATATAGGTTTGTGTTAAGATCAAGGTTCAAAGTATCGGTATCGGAATAGTAGGCCGAATAGGAGGCCGAGATAGTCGAATGAGAAGAAGGAAAGAAGGGAGGAGCAGATGGGTCCAGAGCCATGGTGGAGGAGGAGAAGTAACATGAGAGCAGTTTCTGCCGTAACATCTCCTGTGGCTCTGCTGGCAACTGAAGTCCAGATGCTACAAAGGACGACCCTTCGCTGAAATCGACTACAACACCCATCAGTTCAAGTTCATTCCTATATGAGTAGATTCCAATGCCATAGAAGCCATCAGTTTGTTGACCTTCCTCTATGGCATTGGAATATACTCATCTAGGAATGAACTTGAACTGATGGGTGTTGTAGTTAATTTCAGCGAAGGATCGTCCTTTGTAGCATCTGGACTTCAGTTGCCAGCAGAGCCAGGAGATGTTACGGCGGAAACTGCTCTCATGTTACTTCTCCTTCTCCACCATGGCTCTGGACCCATCTGCTCCTCCCTTCTTCTGATACTAATCTGATACTCTCTGATACGGTCTACCTAACCTATATACTAATACTAATCTGATACTCTCTGATATTAAGTACATCCGGCTTACTAGCTAGCGGATCCACCAGTTACATGATTATATACTAATTATGTTTAGTTTGTCTTACGATACAGATTTTCACTACCTTGATGTATCTATCTTACAGAATTATGGAGCTGAATTACTATCTGCGAAATCGTACTTGGATGTACAACCGTCATCCTGATGACATGTGCGGTGTGCGGGATGAATTCATAGAGGGTGTACACCAGTTCCTGCAGTTTGCCAAGGCGTTCCCTCAGTACATGGACGGTACCAAAATTAAGTGTCCGTGTGTGAGATGTCGCAACTTGAAATATCATCCAGAAGTGGATGTCACGTATCATTTGTACTCGAAGGGTTTCACGCCGAATTACTATCAGTGGAGCGAGCACGGAGAACTTGTGTCTTTAGCATCGGAGTACGAGCCTTATGTGGATGTCCACAACAATGCTCCTTACGACGATGGGTTGGTGAACATGGTTTTTGACGCGGCCGGGCCTAGTTTCGATCCGGATGATCATGATGCACCTGAGGAGGCACCGAACCCCGATGCTGCACAGTTCATGGAGTTGCTGGAGAATGCAAGGACTCCATTATATCCTGGTTGTGAGGATCATTCACCGTTGGAGGTGGTTACAAGATTGTTGAGCATCAAGTCCGATTTTAACATGTCGCAAGATTGCTACAACCGTATTATGGAGTTGCTTATAGAAATATTGCCTGAGGGTGCGAAGTTGCCTAAAGACTTCTACCGGTCTAAGAGGATGGTTAGATCGCTCTGGATGGGATATGAAAAAATCGATGCCTGTCGCAACGGGTGCATGTTGTACTACAAAGACGACAAGGATGAAGACGCCTGCAGATTTTGTGGTGTCGATCGCTACAAGGCCTGTGGTAGAGGAAAGTCTGTCGGTGCCAGGAAGCCTACCTCTTCGATGCACTACTTGCCGTTGACGCCGCGTTTGCAGCGGTTGTTTATGGTGAAGGAAACTGCAGAAAACATGAGTTGGCATAAGCGGGAACATACCGAAGGAGTGTTGGATCACCCATCTGATGGAGAAGCATGGAAGCACTTTGATCGAGAGTATCCAGATTTTGCTTCTGATCCGCGTAATGTTAGATTGGGTCTCTGCTCTGACGGTTTTACCCCATTCGGACTTTCGGGATCCCAGTATTCGTGTTGGCCTGTGATCGTCACCCCGTATAATCTACCGCCTTGGATGTGCATGAAGACTCCATATATGTTCCTCACCGTTATTATCCCAGGTCCGAACAATCCGAAAAGGAACATCGATGTTTATTTACAGCCATTGATTGATGAGTTGAATCAGCTGTGGGAAGTAGGTTCCAACACGTACGATGTATCTAGAAAACAAAATTTCCAGATGCGGGCAGCACTTATGTGGACCATCAACGACTTTCCGGCCTATGGAATGTTATCTGGATGGAGCACGCATGGTCGTCTTTCATGTCCGTGTTGCATGGACGACACTAAGGCTTTCCGTTTGAAACACGGAGGCAAACCGTGCTTCTTCGATTGTCATCGACAATTCCTGCCGAAGGATCATCCGTACCGGAGGAACAAGAATGCTTTTCGTGCTGGCGTTGTGGAGAAGGGTGATCCACCGACAAGATGGTGCGGAGCCACGATATGGGAGGAGGTTAGAGATTTACCAAGTGCTATTGAGCAGCCTGCTACGGGCTACAAGTGTGACGGATTTGGTCGCACTCATAACAGGACGAAGAGGAGTTTATTCTGGGATCTGCCATACTGGAGCACCAATCTGATTAGACATAACCTTGATGTCATGCATATTGAGAAGAATGTGTTTGACAACATAATTAATACTGTAATGGACGTAAAGGGGAAGACAAAAGACAATCCTAAGGCTAGATTGGACTTGAAAGAAATATGTAGACGTCCTGCATTGCATTTGATAGAGGACGGGAATGGGAAGTTGAAGCAGCCTAAGGCAATTTTCTCACTGGAGAAGGAGGATAAAGTGAGGCTTTGTAGGTGGATTCAAGGTCTGAAATTTCCAGATGGGTATGTTTCAAACTTGAGAAGATGCGTCGACCTCAAGGAGAACAAACTGACAGGTATGAAGAGCCATGATTGTCACGTATTCATGGAGCGGTTAATTCCGATTACATTTCGGGAATTCTTACCGCAGGCAGTTTGGGATCCATTGACGGAGCTTAGCATATTCTTCAGGGACCTTTGTTCTAAGAAATTGCTCGTTGATCGTCTAGAAAAGCAAGAGAAGGACATTGCGGTAACACTGTGCAAGCTAGAGAGGGTGTTTCCTCCTGGATTCTTCGACTCTATGGAGCATTTGCCGATTCATCTTTCCTACGAGGCACGTGTTGGTGGACCCGTCGAATATCGATGGATGTACCCGTTCGAGTGACATTTGAATCACCTAAAAAGAAAGGTAAAAAATAAGGCTCGGGTCGAGGGTTCTATTTGTGAAGCCTATATTCTCGAGGAGATTACAAATTTCTGCTCCTCCTATTTCAAACCTTATATTGCTACGAATAGAACGAGGGCTCCGAGAAACGACGACGGATATCAAGAATTTAATGATGGAATACTGAAAGTATTCAATGCGTCCGGAAAGCCTTCGGGGAAAATGAAGAAGAGATATTTGAATGACGAAGAGCTAAGGGCTGCTCAGTTGTATGTATTACTCAATTGCGACGAGGATGAAGTGGAGAAGCTAGAGGGGTAAGTAAGGAATGATGAGTTTACGTCATCTCAATGTAATAGTATAAGCTAATATTATTTTACTAATCGTTCTAATGCTTCGTTGTTTTCCAGCACATATAATGATGAGTTGAGGCTGGTTAGACCCTACCTAACAGACGAAGCATTAGAACAAGAAATGAGACGTCATTTTCCTTCTTGGTTGAGCGAATATGTAAGCAATTCGGTAATATTTACTGGCCTCTTCTAATGCAACTGCGCAATAAATAACTTATTATCTCTTCTTTGATATTTAGGTCGATCGTCTAATTTCATCCGAGATTGAATTAATTAGAACTCTTGCCAAGGGACCAATTACTTTTGTTAAAACATGGCCAAGTTATTGTGTCAATGGCTTTCGGTTCAAGTCGACAAATGCTCCGATCAGAGACAGCTTCCTGGATCTTGATTCCACGAAGAACAGTTGTTTGTGTATCAAGTCTTCGAACTACAAAGACGTCGATCCAGGAAATGATTTCTTTGGCATCTTGCGAGAGATTGTGGAGTTGTCATATAATTATGGCAGAGAACCTGCAAAGATCGTGTTGTTCAAGTGTGAATGGTTCGATCCGATTGAAAATCAAGGCTGAAAAATTGACAAGCATGGTCTTGTGGATATAAACTACAAGCGTAGATATCAAGGCTACGAACCGTTTGTCCTAGCAACTCAGGCTCAGCTCGTGTATTTCACAGCTTATCCGAGACGGGGAGCAACGAAGTCTGACTGGTGGGCAGTATGCAAGACTAAAGCTAGAGATACTTTTGATGTTGATGAAAAAGCTTACCAGGAGGACGAGCTACCTCCTGTAACCAATATTGTCGATGTGGACTCCACGAAAGTTACGCATTACACGACACATAATGTAGAAGATGTAGAATTATCCGAAGAGGAAGACGAAGCCGACGAAGGTGAAGACGAAAGTGAAGATGAGGAGGAAGAGGAAGATGAGGTCGAGGAAGACGAACAAGATGATTATTCTGAAGATGATTGAGAGAGATATACTTATCTGGACTTAGATGTTTCTTTTAGAATATATTATCTGGACTTAGATGTTTATTGTAGAATGTATCATCATATGTTACCTTGGTTATTATCTTTGTTGTACTGTCATATTTCTATTCTCTATTATTTGTTGTACTGTCATATTTCTAGTCTCTAATATTTGTTGTACTGTCATATTTCTAGTCTCTATTATTTGTTGTACTGTCATATTTCTAGTCTCTATTATATCTTGTACTATCATATGCTGTTATCAGGTATGGCAGGTCGTCGCGGACATTTGCGAGGGCCACGAGGAGGTCGGGATCCTCCGGTACTTCCTACAGGTACTGCTAGGGGACGGAGTTTGCCTTCGGTACCTCCTATTGGTACCGGCTCTGGATCCTCGTCGCCGATTACTCCTCCATATCGGACAGTAGCTGGGACGGTTGGGACGACGTCACGTGGCATATCTCCTGGGACGAGTAGTTCCAGACCTGTTGAGAGGGCTCCCCCGTCTAGCGTTCCTGATATTGATACGACGATGGAGACGGATGAGCAGATGGCCGAGGAGGATGCGCCGACGGCCGACCAGCATCATGAAGATGATGCGTGCGCACCTCCGGAGGAGGGGAGGACGGAGATCTGGGCCGACGGTACAAAGTAGGTATTTTGGTTTATGATTTTTTTTTCTTCTGTTTTTATCATAAATTAACTTTTTTCATGAATATAATATGTATGTATAGATATCGTCCTCCAGGGGTACAGAGACGCCTAGGCGATATGCTGAGGCATAATTATGGTGGTCCCTGGATTAACTACTCTGATGCTCCAGACGAAAGGAAGAACTTCTGGTTTACGCGCTTCAAGGTTAAAATAGATTTGTTTTTAATATGAATCATTTAATTTATGCATATTATATATAACTGATAAATATTTGGTTTCGTACTGTTCTAGGATATGTTTTACTATCCGCCTCACCGGGCCGAGCAGATCGAGGGGATGTTTCCTTCCGTCGCTGCTAAGCTGATCCGCGACTCTATTAATGATCAGAAGGAACGTGATCGTGCCGGAAAGCCGATCAAAGGTTGGATCACCCCTGATCAGTGGAATGAGATGAAGGCTCGATTCAACGAGCCAAGGTACAAGGAGAAGTCGGAGAAGGCTAAGGCGGCTAGGCAACATGCCTCGAAGTGGTGCGGTGGGTCGATTCCGATGACGGAACATTTCCGTCGTCTGGTATGTCTTTCTCTTTTAGAAATATTATTTTAATGCAAATCCGATAAATTATTACTAAGATAATATATTTAATTACAGGTAAGGAAGGTCGGTAACGCCGACATGGTGACCGTCTTCCTGGCCACCCATCGGAAGGGCGGAGTCCTTATTGACGAGAGGGCCGAGCAGACCTATGTAAGTATTACAATACGTTATCTTAATGTAATACTTCGTGTCCATTTTAATATAACTTAGTAAATATGATGCAAATAAATATTCATGAAGTTAGTAAAAATAAGTACATTAATTAGAAATTAGAAATCATAGAGTACTATCCATACTTTCTAGGCCGAGTATACGAGGCTGCGGGAACGGGCGGCTGCTAGTGCACCTGATGCAGGAGAGGCCGGTACTTCCTCGCAGCCCACTCAAGCTCCGTCGACGGACGAGCTGTGGATGACCGCCGCTGGTGGCCTCCGTAGGGGTACGTACTACGGTACGGGATCCTATGGCGCCCTAGTTGCGACCCAGTCCTCTAGGACATCTCCTGCTAGTGTGCATGGTCCACAGCCGTCCCAGGAGTCTGCCCGAGTCCACCAGATGATGGAGTCTCTCCGTGACGACCTGCTACGACGGATCGAGCAGCAGTCTCAGCATCCTACGGACGATCCTGCGCTGCTAGCACGATTGGATGCGCTCGACCGCGGCATTATAGACCTCAGGGAGACGACTGAGAGGACAGAGCGCGCCGTTGGAGGGTTAGAGCGCACGGTGACGGAGTTGCAGACAGGACAGGTGACCATGGCCGAGACGGTGAGATTGGCGCAGGATTCGATGGTCCAGAGCAGCGGTAGAATGTTATCTATCATGGATTCATACAACCAGCAACTTACAGCGTTGGAGCATGCTGGTACTCTGGGTGCGCCTTCATCGTCGTCGACTCCGCCGCCTCCACCGCCTTCTTCTTCGACACCGACTCTACCGACGTCACAGCCTGGCGCTCCATCTGTATCGATTTCACTTGCGGAGTATGAGGAGTTTTTACGCCTTCGTCGCGGCGGTGCCCCTCCTGCACCAGATCACTAGTAGTCCTAGTTAGGACTTTTGTTTGTGTTTGTATCATCTTATGTTTGTGACTTATGATTGGATGTTTGTATTGGATGTTAGTTGTGTTTGTATCGAATTGACTTGTGACTTGTGTGGATTGGATGTTAATTCCTTCGTCGATAAATGTTAATTGTGTTTGGATTGGATGTTAATTAACTTAGATTAAAGCTATCTGTGATTTGGAATTGTGAGTGGGGGTTTGAATGCGCTGTGATTTGGAATTGTGAGTGGGGATTTGAATGTGTACCTATATGTGTTTTATAGAATTGTGAGTGGTAATAAAGAATCTGTTTTATTTTTTTTATTTTTTTTACAACTTTAGCGACGTTTAGCGACGCTTACTGACGTTTAGCGACGTCGTGTTCCGACGTTTACCGACGACAAGCTGCAAATAATATATTTTTCCGACGTTTTACCGACATTTACCGACGACTAACTGCAAAAAAGTACAGCTCTCCGACGTATTTACCGACGTTTACCGACACTAGCTGCAAAAATGTACAGGACCTTTACCGACGTCTAGCGACAAAATTCACGTCGCTATATTACCGACGAAACGACGGTAGACGTCGGTAAATATTCCAGGTCTTTACCGACGTGTAGCGACTACATATACGTCGCTAATATACCGACGGAACGACGATAAACGTCGATAACTCACCGACGTACTGTTACGTCGCTGAATGTCGGTAATTGCGACGTTCAGCGACGTTTTTGTAATCAGCGACTAAGGAAACGGCGACAAAACCAAAACGTCGGTAAAAACGTCGGTGATACATATTAGCGACGGATTTTGTTGTTTTTCCGACGTTTTTGGGCGTCGCTAAAACCACTTATTTTGGTAGTGTTCAAGGAGTTCAGGGCCGAGGCTGAACGGCAAACTAGACAACAACACAAGAGGCTAAGAAGTAATCGAGGCGGAGAGAATCGGTCTCATAAATTCACATTATTCTGCAAAGAACATGGAATCATAAACGAGACCACTGCTCCGTATTCTCCTCAATCTAACGGAGTAAAGGAGAGGAAGAACAGAACGTTGACAGAAATGATGAACTCAATGCTGCTAACTACGGGTCTTCCTAAATGCAAATGGGGAGAAGCTGCATTGACAACCACTTTTATTCTAAATAGAGTGCCGTATGCAACTTCGGACGTAACTCCTCATGAACTCTGGTTCAAAGTCAGACCTAATTTGAATGTCATTCGAGTGTGGGGGTCTCTGGCTTATGTGAAGCTCCCAGATCTGAAGATTCAGAAGCTGGAGACTAGGACTACGAAGACGATCTTCTTGGGGTATGCCTAGAAGAGTGATGCTCAGAGATTTTTTGATATTGAGTCAAATCATATCATCGAATCTCGTAAAGACAATTTACAAGGCACAAGAATATTGTTCTTACGGATAAATCGGAAAACAATAAGGGTGCGCAAGAAACTGAAGTTTTCAATAAAGAAGTAGTCCCAGAAGATGTTGTTGTTGAAATAACGGTTGAACCAGAACTCGCTGAGCTGTCGTCGAAGCGAGCGAGGAGACTGAAGAACTTCGGAGATGACTTCATCACCTATCATGTGGAAGCAGATCCGCTTACCTATGATTAGGCGATGAAGACCAGAGAAGATGTTTTCTGGAAGGAGGCGATTGACAATAAAATTGATTCCATGACCTCAAATAACACTTGGGTGTTGGTTGATCTTCCTGAAGGAGCGAAACCCATCGGATGCAAATGGATCTTCAAGAAGAAGATGAAAGCAGATGGAACTATTGACAAGTTCAAGGCCAGGTTAGTGGCCAAGGGATTTTCTCAGAAGCAGGGGATCGACTACTTTGACACGTATGCTCCAGTAGCCCGGATGACCACCATCAGAATGTTGATTGCTCTCGCAGCGATACATAAGATGGTGATACATCAGATGGATGTGAAAACGGCATTCCTGAATAGCGAGCTGACCGAAGAGATCTACATGCAACAACCAGAAGGGTTTGTCGTCAAAGGTCTTGAAGACAAAGTCTGTAAGTTGGTAAAATCTCTGTACGGTTTAAAGCAAGCTTCCAAAATGTGGCATGAAAAGTTTGACAAAGACATAAGGTCAAATGGCTACAGGGTCAGTGAAACAGACAAGTGCGTCTATACGAAGTTTGCTGACGGAAGAGGAGTCATCGTTTGTCTATACGTGGACGACATGCTAATCCTAGGTACGGATATAAGCTGTGTCACGGAGACAAAGAAGTTCCTCTCGACGAAGTTCAGTGTGAAGGACTTGGGGGATGCTGATGTTATCTTGGGACTCAAGATCATCCGGACAGACACTGGACTAGCGCTGTCACAGTCTCATTATGTTGAGAAGATGATCACTCGTTACGGGTATCAGGATCTTCCAGGGATCGATACGCCATACAAGTGTGATCTGAAACTGAAGCCTAATTCAAGGAAAAGCATCAGGCAGCTAGAGTATGCAAGCGTAATCAGAAGTTTGATGTATGTTACTACTGCCACAAGGCCTGACATAGCTTTCGCTGTGAGAATGCTGAGTCGTTTCACGAGCAACCCAGGCATTGAGCACTGAAAAGCTGTGAAACGGGTTATGAGATATCTCAAGAAGACTCAGATATATGCACTACACTACAGCGGAGATCCGCCGGTAGTGGAAGGCTTCAATGATGCCAACTGGTGCACAGAAGTGGAGAGCGAGAGGTCCACAGGTGGATACATTTTTACAATGGGTGGAGCTGCTATATCGTGGAAATCGAAGAAGCAGACTATGCTCTCGCAGTCATCCATGAAATCTGAGTTCTTTGTACTTGATACCGCAGCGGAGAAAGCAGAATGGCTTCGGGAGCTCATGTATGATCTTCCAGTGGTTGGGGTGCAAATACCGGGGATACCGATATACTGCGACAACCAGACGACTGCGGCGGTGGCTTCAAATGATCTCTTCAACGGGAAGAAGAGGACTGTACGGTTTAAGTACAGGATAATACACGATCTCATCAAGAGGGGTGTTATTGCAGTGATTGATTTTCGGAGTCCGGAGAACCTGGCGGATCCGTTCACCAAGGACCTCAAGCGCCAGCTGGTCGATGACACAGCTTGTAAAATGGGCTTGAAGGCATTCTGATATTGTGTTATTACAATCCTACCATAAAGTTTTATGCTATTAGTTCAAAGAGAAATCTACTAGGCATCTAGCTTTTGGTTCAAGGGAGGACTATTAACCAGAAGAATATCAAGAACGGTGGGTACTTGTCCTTCGTGACATGGAGAGGTTACGGACCTACAACCACTGTTGTCTACTGTTGTTTTCTGCAGAAAACAGATCCTGTGGAAAGGTTGGCTTAAATGCCTTAATGAGTTCTCAGGCAGAGTGAATGTCTGGAGTGCTTTACAGGAAGCACGGTAGTGCAGCACTACAAGGAGTGTAACTCCATGCTACACTGAGGTGACTTCACCATGAGGTTCCCAGGTAGGGGTAATGCCTCGACTTTACAAGCCAAGTCACAGCGGAGTAGCACCACAAATAGGCAGGTAGCCTAATGCTGTATGATAATCGTAATAAAGAGAGGTAGACAGCACTACAAAGAGGACGATGTCCTCATGTTACAGTGGCATGACACCACAAAGAGGTACCAGGTAGGGTAAAGCCTCGGCTTTGCAAGCCCTGTCGTAGCGGCGTAACACCGCACGGAAGTGCAAGGCTTCATGCTGGGTAGTTTGGCACTACAAAGAGGCTTGTGACCTCATGCTATAGTAGTATGACACAACGATGAGGTACCCAGGTGGGGTAAAGCCTCGGCTTTAAGCCATGTCATAGCGGCGTAGCACCGCAAAGAAGCGCAATGCTTCATGCCATGACTCTTTATAAAGAACTCACCTATAGTGTATGGACAGAGATATCAGGCCGTCTCTTGAGGGTAAACTTGTAGACGTCCAAAAATTATACACTAAAATCAGGCTGGCACAAGGCCTTCAATGTGCAGCCAGAAGCACAGTTGTTGTCATTATGTGAGTAGGAAGAATTGCAGTTGTGGTGCAGAATTGCAGTTAGGACTAGAAAAGATAGTCCCACATCGGCGACACCAAATGGTGAGTATCTCAATATAATGCATTGCTTGTGTTGAGGTGTGCACATGAGGTGTAGTAGGGCACAAGTTTGTGCCATGTGGGAGTATTTTCCTAGAAGAAAAAAGGATTAAATCCAACAAGGATGCAAGTTGATTTTTGTTGTGTGGACTCGGACTCAGATACGGACTCCAGGATGTCTGGTGCATGCACGGGAGTGTTCGGGGGGTAGGCGTGGACTGGCACACTTCTATGCTGATTGTGGGATGATCTAAAATATCAAACTCTATTTTTGAGTATTGGTATTTTAGTCCCACATCGGATAGGAGAAGAGGTGAAGTCTCAACTCCACTCTATAAATAGAGCCCCTTTGCCTCCTTTGAAAGATGCACCAAAAAGAGAGTTAAGGGAGTCTGTAAAGTCTAGGAAGCCCGTTCAAGTCTCAAATTTTGACTTACGAGCGTTCCAGAAGTTCTTCGTGAACTTGCTAGTTCCTGGAAGCAGATCGTGGTGGGGCGAATCTTGCTTTGAGCAACGGTGATCTTAATCACCCCAGCAAAAACCTTTCCTCTTCTTCTTTCTTCTTTCTTCTTCTTTCTTCTTTCTTCTCCTTCATCTGAGTTGTAACTCAGTTATGTCCGTCTGCAACTACGATTGCAAGGAAGAACGTGAGATTTTCTTTCTGATTATTGTTGCTTTTGTAATCAGATTCATATTATAGAGTTCCTCTTGGATCTCGAGAATAATCAGAAGGTGAACGTTTGTTGAACCTCTGATCTCGACATCGAGTCTACCATCTTTGATCAAGCCCCGGGACTAACATTTTCTTCATATTGGTACACAATGGTATACTCCAAATAAACACTCCAAATTGACAAGTGGCAACATCCCATCTTTTTCCTCCTTATTTTTTCTTCATAATTGACAAGTGGCAACATTCCAAAAAAAGAATAAAGGAGAAAAGTAAATATGGTAGGCCCCAAGTAACAATAGCTCCACTATTGGACTCTCCAAATTTAGAGAGTCTCTTGGCTTTATACTCTTTTTCAAGTGTGGACAAGAGTCCATTGTAGCCCTCAAGTGCTACAAAATTTGGCTAAAGGCTAAATATAGCACTTGAAAAGAGTTCCACTGTGGATGCTCTTACATGGTAGCTAATATGACATGATGATATGGCAGCTGACATTGCAAATTTTAAAAATTAAAATTAAAATGAACATTTAATTAACATTAACATTAATACTAGCAGTAACATTAACAATAATATTAACATTAATATTAGTATTAACATTAACATTAATATTAACATGAAACAAATAGATAATTAACTTTTTGGGTTAAAATTTATCATGTCATATGACAGATAATATTATTTAACATGCCACAGCTGCCACACAAGGAGGATTGGTTTGGAGGAAAAATTTGAAGGTACGAATAACATCATATATGTTCCATGAAGCATGAAAAAAACAAGTACTATCGGTTGGACCGAATAAGAGAACAAACATTCGTAACACAATTTAATTCATCCAAAATTAATTTTAACAACCAGTACTTAATAATTAATAATACGAGAACATATTTTTCTCAGCCTCGCTCTCCTCAGGATGGCGATTTTCATCTTTCTTCTAAGGACATTCCACTTCTTCTTCAAATTCTATCCTTGATAGAATCCTCTATTCCCACACCTTCATCCTTCCTTTTCCAAATCTTCCCTCTCTTCTATCCCTCAACCTATATTTCCTCCTCCTAAGAATCATGGACTCCAGCCTTGCGAATACATACTCTGAGGTGTTAGAGAAACTTGGTTCTTTATTTTCTTCGTCAACAACAAATTTTTCAGAGTCTTCATCAAATACCATCAGCAATCCCCAAGCAGAATGGCAAAAGTTTGTCTTCTTCAAGATCTTATCCAGGATGCAATATCCCACCCATATCATTTCCTCGACAGTTTCTAAGATATGGAAATGCAAAGGCAATGTCAAGATCTCTGAATATTTTGAAGGTTCATTCTCGGCCAAATTTGATATCACTGATGATATAGATACCATTTTGGATAATGGACCGTGGAAGTTTAATACACATCTTATTCTGATCGAGAGATGCCTCCCCAATAAGCTTCCAGGTGAATACTCTTTCAACAAAGTCGAGTTCTGGGTGCAATTCCATGGACTTCCAGTTAATCTGCTTACTATCGACTTTGGCGGCAAGGATTGGAATTGTAAAGCCATTATTTGTAGATGATGCTGTAAATTGGAGCTTATTTGCTCGGGCGAAGATCAAAATTGATATATCTCATCCTCTTATCAGGAAGCTCCGAGTATCGATGGGAAATAATACCTTCTACAATGTTGATATAAGGTATGAAAGACTTACCAAATTTTGTACATTCTGTGGTAGATTGGGCCATGGTGTCAAAACCTGTGCTACACATAAGGAACGTTCGTCGTTGATTGATGAGTCATGGACGGAAGAACAAAAATCTCAGATTTTTTACCTTCTAAATAAGAGGTTAGATCATTCTATCTGTGTAAATCATGCATCAAAGTTCAGAGATCGAAACAATGGTAATGCTACTACCACTGAGAATACTCCTCCATTAAATTCAAATGATCCTTCCAATATTCCTCTCAATTCTTCCAAAAATGCTATGAATTCCTACCCTACCAGTGAACATCCCAGAAACTCACCGGAATCTCCATCTCCGGTGACAGTTACAAAATTTGGGTCTAAGCCACTAACAGAGACATCTGTAACCACCCCTCCTTCAAAACCGCAAAACTATCCAACCACTCCATTACCTGCTATATCTTCATCCTTTCCTCCTCATATTACTGATCCACTAACTGACATCTCAACTACATTGTCTAACCACAAAAATTAGACTTCTTCTAATCAAAATCCGCAATCCTTATCATATAAATTTCGATCAGATATGATACACAAGGATCTGATACCCAACAGTTTTCCTTCTAAGCCTAACACCCCATCCTAATCTGTCCTCTGCCTTCTCACTTCTACTGACTATCTTATTTCTACATCTCCACCACATAACCAAATCACTTCTTCACTTAAACCACAATCATCCATCCCATCACCACACAACCAGAACATTTCACCTACTTAATCCTACATGCCCATATTGGATCCACACAAAGAGTGTCCTGCTCATGTCACTTCTAGCACTCAAACGCACATACCATTTACTAAGGTGAATGATAATGTCCATCTACAACCTCTATCAACTATTACTGCTACTGATTCCTTCATATCCTCTGGACATGACCTTCACACCCAGAACCATAATGCTTCAATGAAGAAACAAATTAATATACCATTCCCCACTATTACTCATACTTTCACCTCCCTGATAGCAACTCTAGTCCCCACAAATTACCTCTACTGTTTCATTCCTCTCTACTGACCAAGGAACATCTGAACATGATATGTGCTGCTCATTAAAAATTAATAAAAGATCAAGACCCTCTATTACAGGAGATGAGGAAGATAGTGTATTTGAAAGACAAACAAAAACCTAAATCTTCTGGAAGATGCAGGAATAGGCGCGGCTGGCCTTCAACAGCCTCCTACATTATGATCTTCTCATGGAATTGTCGGGGTTTGAGGAATGACCCGACAATTCGAAGCCTTAAATCATTTCTCCAGGCTTCTAATCCTAGTATTGTGTTTATATCTGAAACAAGATGCTCGTCAAATGTAGCTTCTGACATTACAAGAGTTCTCAGATTTGCTCATCATACATCTATATCTTTTGTTAGACAATCTGGTGGATTATTACTCTGTTGGAACACTGAAGTTAATATCCAAGTAATATCATCAACTAATAATTACATTCATACTTATGTTCATCATGTCAGCAGTAATCAAAAGTGGCACTCTATTTTTTTATATAGCCCACCTATGCTTGCTGATAGGAGAGAGTTCTGGTTGCACATGGGAATTATCATTGATTCTATAAATGAACCATGGATGTGTATTGGGGATTGTAACTCAATATTTTGTGCTGAAGAAAAGAGAGGAGGAAGCTCATTCAATTATCATCACCATAAATAATTTATCAACTGGTTTAATCATGTAGCTGCTATGGATATTGATTATTCAGGTCCTGCATTCACTTGGAATAACAGGAGAACTCCAAAAAACAATGTTGCTGAAAGACTAGATAGAGCTATGGTTGATTTCAAATGGCGCTCTATTTATCCCAAAGCTGGTGTTTTACACTTACCAAGCATCAACAGTGATCATAACCCCATTCTTTTGAAGCTGGATATGAAATATAAAAGAAGACGATCTCTACCTCGATTTGAAGTAGCTTGGACTCAAGAAGCAGATTTTCACCATGTTCTATCTGAGATGTGGGACAAATGCAGAGGTAATAATCTTCTTCCTAAACTAAGGAATCTTCTTCCTAAACTCCATTCTTGGGGGAGAGCTCGGCTTAAAAACATTAACGATGATATCAAGTTTTACGAAAAGGAACTTTTGAACATCCAAAGCAAACTGTTCTCTGATTCTATCTTTGAAGAAGAGAGGAAAATACAAATCTGGCTAAACAAACTTCTCCACCAAAAAGATTTATATTGAAAACAAAGGTCTAACATAGCATGGCTGGGTGATGGGGACAGAAATACCCGATTCTTTCATCTATCTGCTACTATTAAGAAGCACAAGAATACCATCTATAGTATCAAAAAAAGATAATGGTGAGATGGCATCTACTCATGAGGATATTGCTAAAACTTTTGAAGAGCATTTCAAAAATCGATTCCAGGAATCTAATACACAACCGGTACCCGACCATATCATTGCTGAGCTTCAACATATAACTGCATCTGATAATGAGTATATTAGTGCAGTACCTGATGAGGAGGAAATCAAAACTACAATCAAAAGTATGAGCCCATACAAATCACCTGGACCTGATGGCTTTCCAGCTGCTTTTTATCAAAAGTATTGGGACATTATTGGACTGGAGGTAACCAACCTTATCCAAAGCTTCTTCTCTACAGGTATTATGCCTAATTTGTTAAACCACACACATATCACTCTCATTCCCAAAACTCACTCACCTACCACTCCATCTGAATTCAGATCCATAGCCCTTTGCAATGTTCTTTACAAAGCAATCACAAAAATCATTACAAATAGATTAAGACCTCATCTTCAGAAACTCATCAACCCTTTACAGAATGCTTTCGATCCTGGGAGACATATTGGAGATAATGTTATAATAGCTCAAGAACTTATACACTCCATATCCAAATTTAGCTCTGGAAAAAGCTCTTTTGCCCTTAAACTCGATATGTCTAAGGCATATGATAGATTGAGTTGGGGAATTATTAGCCAATCTCTTGTTGGGTTTGGTATTAGAGATAAATCTCACGACCTCATCATGCAGTGTATATCTTCTACATCTTTTGCTGTCCTAGTGAACGGAATACCTACTAAATCTTTTACTCCAAGTTGTGGTATTCGACAAGGGTGCCCCCTATCTCCTTACTTATTCATATTGAGTATGGAAGTAATATCGACTCTCATCCTTATCATGGAAAGGAACATGCTTTATGAAAGTGTTAAGATCAGTCGATGTCCCATTTCATTTTCCCACTTAGCTTTTGCGGATGATTTATTATTATTTGGCACTTACTCCCTCCATAACATCACACAAGCAAAGATCATCATCAAATCCTTCAAACAGTGGTCGAGCCAACGTATCAACTTTGATAAATCTTCTATATTCTGCTCCAGGAAAACTGACCCAATCATGTGTCAGCTTTATCGTAACTTACTAGGAGTTAAATCTATGGGATCTGCTAATAAATATCTTGGACATAAGATTCTGAAATCGAAAAATAGAGTCAGTACTTTCTCTGATATCTTAAATTCTAGCATTGTAAACTGCAGGTTGGAAGAGACGGTGCTTGTCTCATGCTGGTCGTACTGTTCTTATCAAATCCACCCTCTCCTCCCTTCCTACCTATCATCTATCTTCTTATATCATTCCTAAGAAAGTCACCAATACATTGGCTAAGCATCAGAGGAATTTTTGGTGGAATGAAGACAACAACCGGAAGAAACTCCATTTTTCCTCATGGTCTGTTTTCACAAAACCTAAATTTCAGGGTGGTCTGGGTATTCGAGATCCACAGATCTCAAACCAATCTCTCATTATTAAACTATGCTGGAGATTCATTTTAGATCATAACTCTATTTGGGGTACTCTTCTCAGAAGTATCTTCACTCATCCTCCTTCTGAATGCAAAACCATCATCGAATTCTTCTTGCATTTGGACAAGCATATTGAACAGTAGATCCTTCTTACATGGAAATGTTATATGGTCAGTGGGAAATGGTTCTCAAATCAATATATGGCAGGATCCATGGGTTCCTGATTTACCAAATTTCAGAGTTTCAGGATATCAATTCTCCAGTAATTGGGTTCAATCGGTCAGTGATCTCATTAATATTAAAACTTTTAGATGGAAGGAGAATCTTATTTCTATCTTATTTCCTCTACATGAAGCTGAAGCAATCATTAAAATTCCTCTGTCATCCAATTGTGTGAATGATCAATTGATTTGGAGATATATAAGTGATGGGGTGCTAAATACAAAATCTGCTTATAGAGTGATTCATGAGAAGCTTAATACAGATTTTGATTCTGCTTTAAACTCGGGATTCAATGAGTGGAAAAAGTTGTGGGCTCTCAATCACATATGCCCCAAGGTTCTACTCTTTGCATGGAGGGTTCTTATCAATGCCCTTCCCACCAATGTTAATATTCATCGACGGATCAATCAGATTGATGCTTCATGCCCCATCTGCAAGGTACGTGAAGAAACAACTGACCACCTTTTTATTCATTGTTCTATTACAAGTTCATCGTGGAAAGGTCAAGCTTCTATATCAAAACTCATCACATCTCAAACTACAATCTCTTCTCTTATAACTGATCTTCTTAAGAGAGGAGATCGAAATGAAGTATCAACTTGCTTATATATGATGTGGTCCATTTGGAAGGCGAGGAACAAGTACATCTTCGAGCAGCCTTCAATCAAACATCAAATGGATTCTTCTTGAAGCTTCACGCTTGCAGAAGTCCTTTTACAAAAGCAACCTAAACTCTGCTACTTGCAACACAGCATTTCAGACTTCTACTCTCACTATGCCTTGGAGTCCATCCGACGCTAACAAGTGGAAAATCAACTTTGATGGTGCTTTTCTAGACGGGAAGATGGCCGCAGCTGCTATCTTAAGGAATGAAGATGGACAATTTCTGAGTGCATTATCGAAGATGCAAAATGGGGGTTCCTCTGTTGAAGCAGAAGCTTTAGGCATTCATTTAGCTATGGTAATGATCGAAAGGAAAAAACTTCAGAAGACAATAGTAGAGGGGGACTGCAAATCTCTGATAGATTCCATCAACTCCAATATGCTTCCTACTATTTGGTTAGCCAGACACATCATCTCTGATGCCAGACAACTCTTGCACTCCGCAAACGAGATTTTATTCCAATTTATTCACAGGAATGCCAACCATTGTGCACATCAACTAGCATCGCAGACGTTAACAGACAATCTCATGAACTCTACCATTGTTCATGATTCTATTCCAGATTGTATCTATGCCCATGTCCTCTGTGACATGAATTTCTGTAATATTTTGAACTTTTGAATGAATGCAATACCTGTTTCAAAATTAAAAAAAATGGTACTTCAAATATTGCTTATATATATATATATATATATATATATATATATATATATATATATATATATAATTTGGGAAATCGTTACCTTTATTGAAAAGAGGGTAATGAGTACATCCGACCTCATAGGTAACAAAAGAGAGAAAGGAAAACAAGAAAAGCACTACTCTAAAGCCCAATACGGAATAGATGGGAGATGATGACAACCTGAAAGTGACTTCCGAAACTGCCGCTTCACCTTCCGAACCAAGAAAGCAGAACCAGCCGTACGCCCTTCATAGCGATACTTGTTCCGGTTCTTCCAAAGCACCCAAATGATCGCACCGGCCAAAGATCTCCGATGATGACTACCCGAACCCCGCCACCACCTTTGAAGAAAGGCAAAAAAGTCTCTATGCATCCGTACCTTGAAGAAACCCCGAAAAACAGACCAGACCTCCAAAGCAAGATCCCCATGGAAGAAAATATGCTGAAGGGACTCCCCGTGTCCAGCCAAACAGCAATAACACCGGGAAGCCAAATGGAAGCCGATCTTTTGAATGTTGTCATCAGTCACTACAACAAGAAATCCTTTTAATGACGGCTAAAAAGCGTCATTAATGACGAACCATGACATTTTTTTTTTCAAAGCAACCGTTATGAAAACGGGTGTTATAAATGTTTTTTAAAAGCGTTATAAAAAATCCGTCATGAATAGTTTCTATAAAAGCGTTATGAATATTTAATATATAGTGCACAATTCAGGACATTTTGAAAGCGTTATGTATAGATAATCTGTATAAGCTCAATGCAGCACATTTATAACATTTTATACTATTCAAATTAGCATATTTATAACGTTCTATACTGCACATTATATATTACATTCCAAAAACTTAACATTATATATCACCATCTTTATTACATTTCTCAAAATAGAGTACATATCAACATCTTCATTACATTCTCAAAATAGAATATCCAAATACATATATATATTTACAACTACCAAAATTGTCCACATCAAAACTTGGCCACATCAAAACTGTCTACAGAACATGTAGCAAAACCCAGAAAAAGATAAAAACAAGGTTCAATATACTTTGTAATGTAATATGAAAATTGCAAGAAACAAAGGACTTGTACACATTTTTCAAACTTTAAAAGGAGAAGAGGACTTGTCACAATTTGCAAGTTTGCATGGAGGAACAAGATGTAAAGAGAGCATATGGCCAAAAACAATCTTCATATAACTAGAATTGACTAACCTTAAGTTTTAACTTTTTCTTGCATGAAATTTCTGGCTTGGAGTCTGTATATCTCAACTTGACCTTTGCTTTATCAAGCTCCTTAAAGTTTCCTTTTCCCTTGCAATGAAAGATGATGACAAACATGAAACTTTCTTATGGAAAGTATGAATTTGATAAAGGAGCTCATCCTTCTCCAGATCAAGTTAAACATATTGTCCTACCAAAAAACCAATAATAACATCAAATGAAAAAAAACATAGAAACAAAGAACAATATCAGTTGTTAGTGGTCCAAGAGTATAAAAGGGTGCCTCATTGCACCATTGCAGTTGTTTGGACATGTGAACCATAGACCATTAGACGCACGGGTTATGAAGAGCAATACAATATTAGTTAAGGAATTGCTAGCACAAGGGGTAGGCGTAAACAAACTTTAATCGAATTTACAATGAATATGATTTTTGTCAATGTTACATAGGACATGACCCTCATGAAAGCTGAATGAAGAGAAGGATCCAAATAGCTGACACCCAAAATTTAAGGTAAGGGCTTTATTGTTATTGCTGTTGCTGCTGTTGTAAATGCCTCAGGATCTGGCAGACATTGAAGACTCGGAGAAAATAAAAAACATATTATAAGTTCCTAACTTGAAAGAGAGACAACCATCATATAATGTTGTGGTTTTCCTTTAATGTGCTTCCTATATGCTGTTTAAGATCTGTAAATTACAATGAAACACGTGCAAGATAATAAGTACCTGCCAAAAGAAAATCTCCTGAAGGATGGAAAGAAATAGACCTCACATTATGAGTATCCTGTCCATATGACAGAACTAGTCTAGTGAGTGTCATAGAGCATTTTGCAAGCAAAAGGAACAAGATGAACAAAAAACATAGGGTATAATAGAATTGAAGTGAGAACCTGGATAACTCTGAAAGCTCTCCTCGCAACTGTCTTTGAAAAATCAAAAAACCTGAAAGTATTTTCAGAAGACAATGTGAATCATTCAGTTCAAAAGTCCACAAATATTGGTAATGGCATAATAATCATGCATTAAAAAATTAGTTCATATTCAGTAACCACTATAGAAGTCCCAATAGTTTTCCTCTGCTTGCAAAAGACGAGAAAAATCCTTAGGGTTCTTTCAACTTTTCTCCTTTTCTTTGTTGGCATTTGGAGAACTTCATTTGCACATTTAGATATGAGTCATTCAAGTAATTGAACCCATCAAATTTATACACAGATTACTCGGATTAACCTAGAGGAAACATGAAACATATCTGGTATATGCAAAAAGTAAGCAAAATCTAATTGGCGTCCGATTGAAAAGGTCAAGAGTTGCATCAAACTCCTAGTAGATAACAATTTATTGGTGTCTTAGAACTAAAAGAAAATATCTATATCCTACAGCATTTAAGGACCATCAAACACTTAAATACCATGAGGTTGGGTTGGAGAGTCCATGTATACAAACAGTTTACATAGCAGTAGGAGCATAGGCATATGCACTCTCAAACTTGAGGGGCATGAGCCCCACTGGATTTGAAATAAACAACATACTATCTGACATCTCTAAATTAATACCCCAATAACTAATAACCTCTGACATTAATAAAATTTCATGAAACCGACCACGTTCTGTAGGCATAATTTAATATTTCTTCTATCTAATAATTAATAGAAATGTTTTAAAAAAATTAGCAGAATCACATTCCTTAGAGAACCATCTAGCTAGAGTAGCTTGCTTCTTCCCGGTTGTTCCTTAAAGAATGCCCAATTTGCCCTCTATGATAGTTAGTGTATCATTTTGCGGAATTGAATTGCCTCAACCGCAAACCAACTCCGAATCGTTTCATCATGTTGAGTGAGGAGTGATTGTGTTTAGCAGAGGCGTGGTCATTTTCCTACAAGTGCTCACGCTTGTAGGGCGACGGACCATCTACTCTCCCGTGTAATGTGGGGCTGTGTTATGTGGGGTCGGGCTATCTCCCACCCAACATTCACTTCAAATTTCAATAAAATTCTGGGAAGAAAGAATTGCCTCAGCCAACTCTCTGGAAACAAGTTTGTTATACACCTCATAAGAACTCATGACAGGAAAACATAAATAACAATAATAATAAATACTTACTTTCATTTTTGTATGAAGTTCTGTTTTATACCTATTCTGTGTGTTTCTATATTTGGAAACAGCCTAAATCATGAATTCCTAACTCTTTGTTCTAGTCAAATCTTAGTAGAGGGTTACACTCTGAAGTAAACAAGCATACTCTGTTGCCAATGAGAACTCAAGCTTCACATAAACACGTTGTTCTCTGTAACAATGACGAGGGTTGAGAAATGTATTCTTATTTTATTTCTAAGACTGACTCTCATGTCGGATACCATCTTGCGGGTCGACACCTGGATTTTTATAGCGGGATTTGAACTGTTCAAACTTGCAACTGAAATCGGATTGCTCTGATACAGTTCATTCAACCCCAACCTGAACCCAACTTGCTGGATCTGGGTTGGACTAGGAGTTGAATTTCCATTTTTCATGAAATTTGTTTTTAACCTGAACTTTAATCAAAGAAAAACAATATCCTGAGAGCTAAAAGCTTAATGATTTTTTTTTCTCGGAAAAAATATTTAGTTAGACAAATTAATCTTAGTTGCAGTACAAACTAAAGTTTGCATGCTGATTTTGATTTCATCAAATTGGAGTAAACTAAAGATAAAGGTTGGGAATTCCTAGTGTTCTTCCTTGATTTCTAGCACATAATCAATCATATACTAATATATAGGGGGTCACAATATGTTGTTCTTGTTGCAGTTAATATCCAAATAATTCAAATTGATGTCAGAAATACCTGCAGTTGCTCAAGGGAACCTGCTAGTACATGTAGCAAGGAGAACTGACCTCATGTGGCTCGATGCTCCATCCACCGAGCTTAGCATGGGCTCTCATGGCTTCAAGATGGGGGTCTCTAGGCATTGCCATCGGATGACCGATTCTATGCTCGAACTCGAAGGTGGGGGTGTGGGCTTGATCATGGGTCACCTGAGTCTCCGGCCATCATCCCGGCGAACCACCACTACGCGAACCCCATCCGCCCGCTTTCCTTCGCACAGGTGAGCCCAGTGCCTTCTAGGAGCCGCATTGCCGCCGATCGTAGCTCAGATCTGGCGTCACCCCACCTGATCTAGAGCCACCGCCACCATCATCCTTTTCCCCCTATCCACCTCTGCCTTGGCGCGCCCCCGCCCGCAACCTTGGTACCGCCTCCGATCAGCGTTCACCGACCCCGTTGCGCCTTGGTGCCACCCTGGCGAGCCCCGCCGAGGTGCGAGCCACGCCGCCACCGGTGGGCACAGGCGCCGCCCAGACTGCCACCTTCGCACTGGCACTCCTCCGCCGTAGCCGTCGCCACAGTAAGCACTCCCGTCCTTCCATTTCCTTCCCTCTCTGTAATTTTCGATTTAGGGGTTCTCTTTCTCTTCGAGAGGAAGTGATTTTGTGTAGTGCCTCACCGACGATTAGGGTTAGGGTTTGTGGGAGGGGGCGTTAGGGCTAAGGTTAGGGTTTGTAGGAGGTTGAAAGAATGAGGAGAAGGAGAAGATTAGAGTTTAGAAAAATTTTAGGGTTCAGGGAGAGGAGGGAAGAGGGAGAGGAGGGAAGCTCTGAAAAAGATCGGGTGTGAAGGGTTTTGTTGGAAGTTTATTAATTACAAGTTTGCCACCACTCTAAACTATTAATAACGTTTTGTTTTATAAACGTTATAAAAAGCCCAGAATTAGTCCGAAACCGTCATAGAAAAAAGGTATTTCGAACTTTGATAACGCTTAGGTATCATGTGTCATCAATACGTCTTATCGAGCGTTATTAATAGACTTTTTGTTGTAGTGAGTGGGTAGCCGGTTATGACATACCCGCCACATCAGAATGCTCCACTTCGCCGGAATACACTTACCCCAAATATTAGAAAATAAAGATGAAGTTCGGTGGGAGGTCCGGCAACACCTCCATGCCGATGCTATCGAGAAATCTCCTTTCTTCTTTCCCCAAGCCAATGAGTCAGGATCCGAAGTACAAGTCAGATTTGCCACTCTGAGCCGCCTCGCTGCCTCTTCCCCAAACTGCTCTAAAAACATAGGTAAGTCCCATCCAGTGTCTGTCCAAAATGAACAAATAGCCGGACCGCCATTGTCAGAGTCCCTTGCCCTAGAATCACGGATCTTCCTTCCCCTATCCGATAGAGTCCTCACAGTCACCGGTCGATGAGGGAGAAGCACCCTCCTCTCGGCCAATCTGGCTGACCTCCTAGGATCCCCAGTGCCACCAACCAGTGGAATCGGCCGCTGCATTTCCGCCTGGCCGGAGGCAGCAGACGCCACCACCTGGACTCGCCGCCGCACATGAATCCGTCTTCCCGTACCGTACCTGTTCCCAGTAGCCACTCCCTCAACTGACGGAATAGCAACGCTACCCAACCGAGCCCCCCCCCCCCCCCCGGAATCCATGCTTCGCACCTCGCTGAGCCCTCACCACGTCCAAGTCTGAAAAAAATATACTGTTCCGCCAATTTCCTCCCCCGCAAAATCCGTCGCCAAATATGGGAGCACTTGGAGGTCAGAAACGCATCGCATGGATGTCGCTTACGAAAATATTTTGATTTGAGAAGCTCCACCCAAAGGCCCTTTCCATGCCGCAACTTCCACCATAATTTCATAGAGAAGGCATCCATAATATCATTCAGACACTTGATCCCAAGTCCTCCTTCGGACTTAGTCCGAGTAACAAATCGCCACGCAAGCCAGCTCCTCTTAGCAACCCCATCCTTACTACCCCAAAAGAAAGCCATAAACATTCTCTCAATCGCCCTGAGAACTGCCCGGGGTGGGCAACAAGCTGCCAAAGTATACATAGGGATAGAAGAAAGAACATTCTCAATAAGGACCAGCTTACCCCCAGGAGAAAGAATCTTGTTCTACCATCCCGTCAACTTCGATCGGATCTTATCAAGCAAATAACTAAACATCCCCGTATTTAGTCTCTCGCACGTTAGTGGGCAGCCCAAATAAGAAAACGGCACAGACCCGGTACAGAATCCAAAGAGGGTAGAAATAGTCCGAGCACGATCCTCAGCCATTGGGGTCGCAGTATAAAAGGAAGATTTTGAATAATTAATCTTCTGACCCGATACATTCTCATAACGGTACAATACCTTCTGGAGAGCACGCAAACCAGCAATATCTCCCGAAGTAAATATAAGAACATCATCCGCATAGGCCAAATGCGAGATACGCGGTCCCCCAATCGGAGTATGAAATGAAGATCTCCTATTATTGTCTTGAAGGAGTTTGAGGTTCCGAGAAAGCACCTCCGCAGCAATAATGAAGAGAGCCGGAGAGAGAGGGTCCCCTTGCCGGATCCCTCTAGATGCCGGGAAAAAATCAGTAGGAGCTCCATTAAGTAGGACCGCATACCGGGTATCCGCCAGGAGACGATAAATAAGATCACATAATGGCACATTAAAGCCAAATCTCCGATGAACACGCAGAAGGAAATGCCAATTAACTCTGTCATAAGCCTTCTGCATGTCAAGCTTAATTGCCACGTTACCACCATGATTGGATTCCCTCATAGAAGCCACCATATCCTGAGCAATGATGATATTGTCAACAATCTCCCTCCCCTTAACAAAAGCACTTTGCTCCGGAGAAATAATTTTGGGAAGATATTCCCGCAACCTGCAAGCAATAATCTTGGAAATTATCTTGTTACAGAAATTGCAAAGACTAATAGGACGGAAATCTGAAATGTTCCTCGGATGCTCGACTTTGGGAATAAGAAATAAGAAAGTATCAGATATGGAGACCGGAAGTCGTGCACCCAAGAAAAAGGATCCAATGGCTTCCTCCACGTCTGCAGCGATAATATCCCAACAATAAGAGAAGAATCTCCTAGAAAAGCCATCCGGCCCAGCGCCACTAGCCGGGTCCATCCTCCGAACAGTCTCCAACAACTCCGCTCTGTCCGGACATCGGACAAGATCAGAGTTGTCCTCCATATAAATGATGCTAGGGATGACATCAAGGAAGGCATCATCGTCTGAAATAGGCTCAGCCCTGAAAAGCTTAGAGTAGAAAAGAGAAGCCTCCGACGCCCCCTCTGCAAACGAGCCAGTCTCTGAGCCATCCGCCCGAATAATTTTCTGAATCCCCGTCTTTCACTGCCTGCTCCTGGTGCACTCATGGAAATACCGAGTATTCTTATCACCTTCTAGGTCCCATTTCATCCTGGCTTTTTGTCTCCAGAAAGACTCCTCAACTTGAACCTTTTGCTTCACTCTGGCAACAGCCTCCATCCAGGAAGCCCTTTTCCTCTCCGAAGGATGAAGATCATAATCCTGCTCCGCCGCCAATGCAGCATCCTCGGCCTGACGGGCCTCCTGAAATACGTCTCCGAAAGTAGCTCTGCTCCAACCAGCCAGAACATGACCCATCGTCCGCAGGCGCATGCCCAGGCACTCTAGCGCATCATAATGCCAGTATGATTCCCACGCCCGAGCAACAACCGGAAAGAAATCCGGATGAGACGTCCAAAAGTCGAGGAAGCGAAAGCCTCGACGCTGAAAGGAGGAAGCTGGCTGGCAGGATATCAAAAGAGGGGAATAGTCAGATTCTGTCCGATTAAGATGTTCGCATGAAACCTGAACTCCATCCAGCCAACTGCCCGTCGCGAGCACCCTATCAAGGCGGGATCCCTGCCGATCAACCCCCGACTGACCATTCACCCAAGTAAAGGTGCTGTCTCTGAAACCAACATCCGAAATCCCGGCAGCCAACTGAAAGTCAAGGAAGTCCGCGATAGCCCTCGTGTCAGGAGGACGACCTCCAAACTTCTCATCCGGAGAGGCAATAATATTGAAGTCCCCGCCCACCGCCCAGGGCAGGCCAATGTCCCTGGCTTGGACGTCCAGAAGATGCCGCCACAACCGCCTCCTCCCCTGACGTGTTCCTGCACCATGAACAACCGACAACCGCACTGGGTCCGAAAAACAGCTTAAAGAAAGCTACACCGTGATAGCCTGATCACAAGAGTCAATGCAGTTGATCCCAAGACCCGACTTGTAGAAAAACCAAATATTGCCTTTATCAATGCAAAAGCTAGCATCAAAACCCAACCTCAATTGATAAGAGAGAAGCTTAGAAGATATCACCTTGGGCTCGATAATAGCAAGAACCTGAATAGCATTGGTCCAACACAAGGACCTGAGACGGCATAAAGTAGATCTGTTCGTCGTCCCCCGAATATTCCAAATAAAGAAATTAACCATGGACCCTCTGGGGGTCCCGCCTAACCCGGAAAGCATGTGAACGAAGAAGTCGATCCGACTGAGGTGCCATCGACTTCCTTCGCTTACCAGCCGCCTTTTTGAATGGAACCATCTGCCAGCCATCATCACGACCCTCAAGAGAGGCCGTGGAAGGTCTAGCCTTAGGCAATGAGACCAAATCATCTCCCGGAGAAGGGTCATAACCCTAGTCGGAGATAGATCCGGTGGCGGTCTCCTCCCACACCACCAAGCTGCGATCTTCAGTGTCAGAAACAGCCGTAATAACTTCCTGTCCCAGCTGGCTATGAATAATGATAGGTAGATCCGATAATACAATAGATCCAGTACCCCGCTCAGGCCCCATCTGCCCATCCAAACTAGAACCCGGAGCGCTACGACCCCCCTGCATGGGCCGCCCATCATCCGACCATAAGGCCAGCTGGCCCGACGATGACTCTCCCACGTGCCAGGATGGCGGAACGGAGCTCGCGCGATCAGTCCCATGCAATCCGGGCTGCGTGGTCCCCCTGCTATCATCACGCCCCTGAACGCGCCTCCACACCTGCTGTATCCCTTTCCCCTTCTCACGCCTTGATCGTCGCCGCCGACGACCCCTGCTAATCCCACGGCCACCCTCCGGGTCGTCCTCCTCTCGCACTACGCCTGAAGATGAAATGTCGGGGTTGGCCGGACTGTCAGCAACACCCTCAGAAGAAGCCTCCACCTGGAGTCGTCCACAGGCACTCTCAATGTGACCATGATGGCCGCAAGAGACACAGTAGAGAGGAGTTCGCTCATAGACAACCGGCTGTGAACGAACGCCATCAGGTAGTTGGAAAAAAAACCTCGTGTTGAAGTGGTTTGCTAACGTCCACTTCAACCAAGACCCTGGCAACCCCCGGCCTAGAGAAGGAGGCCGTAGCCCGGTCCGTAAAGAGCAGAGTACCGATGCAAGATGCTATTGACAGCACCGCATTGGTATCAAACATGCAATGGGGAAGTCCGGGGAAGGCAACCCAGATGGGAACACGAGGATCCTCTCTCATCGGCGAAAAGTCCACCGAAGACCTGAATAGCACCATCGGAACCCGACCAACGAACCAACAATCCTTAGCCCGAAGCCGAAGAAAGTCACTCTCGACATGAGGCCGTATGAGAACATGACGATCATCAATGGCCTTCACTTCAATCAATCCCTGAAACCTCGCGAATCAAAAGCCTTCCTAATGGTCTCAACCGGAAGTCTCCGCCGAGCGAACTTGCCGATAAGGTCCAGCCCACATGGCGCCGTGAGGGCCTCCATATCCGACTGAGAGAATACGACCACCTTCCGGCCATTGGAGACTGTAGCTGGTCGGAAGTCCACCCTCGGCAGGCCACCCTTTGACGTCGACGCGGTCCCGCCCACCACCGCAGCGAAGGACCGCGCCGGGCCATTCGTCCCTCTACCTGCCACCTTCGTCAGGGGCTCCACCGCTGCCGGGGAGTCCACCCTCCGCACCACCTCATCTCGGACAGGAAGTCCCACCCCCGCAGCCTTGGAGACGGATCCCCCCGCCGGAGGAGAAGCTCCGCAACCCACGCGCGCATCCATGCCTACCTGCTCAGCCAGGTCGCCAACTACGACTCTGTCCGACCCACGAAGGCCAGGATGGCTGGGAGTCCCCGCCGACGTTCCCCCATGTGTGGCGGAACCCCCCGCCGGAGAAGCCCTGATGTCGCACGCAACCAGATTCGGGTCGCCACGGACGGCGTCGTCCGACCCGCGCGAGCCAGCAGGTCCACCGCCCTCCGACAAGCCATAGCCAGGGTGGGCGGAGCCCCCCGCCGAAGTACCACCACGGGGGGCGGAACCCTCCGCCGGAGAGGCACTGCTGTCGCGCACAACGCAAGCCGACGTAGCCGGGTCGCCACGGACGTCGCCGCCCGACCCGTGCGAGTCAGCCGGGCCACCGCCCGCCGACGCGCCATAGCCAGGGGGGGCGGAGCCCCCCGCCGGAGCGGCCATCTGCTGGAACTCAGGATCCGCTCGGGAGTGCTCCGCAATTTGCGCAACCCTAACCGAGCGCTCGTAAAATGATATTAAATATATATATATATATATATATATATATATATACTCAACAACTGGAGAACTTTAAGCATGCATGCATTTTATAGTTTGCAAGATTTTTTTTCCTCTCTTGCAGATTTGCCAGATGTACCTGCTCCGTGGCCTTTCTTTTTATGCCATTGCATGTGCAAGCTTTGTGAAGGGAGAACAGTACAACTTTGAAATAGATCCCAAGATCGGTGTCGAGGCGTCTGAACTGTAACCTAACGTGAAGTACACCACTGTAGATGAATGGCTTAGCCAATTTTACATGGACAAACATTTTGCATGATTGACGAGAAATATTAAAATATTGAACGAAGGATGATATTAATTCTTCCCAGTGCAGATCAAGTTGGAAAGCTACTTTGACGTTTAAGGAGTGATTTTTAGGAGTGATGCTATATATATATTTTTTTTGAAGCAAGGGTACTTAGTTTCCGGAATCGCTCCCACTGGGATTCGAACTCCTGACCACTTGGGCCGCATGCATCTCTCTTAACCACTAGGCTATAGGTCATTTGCGATGCTATATATATATATATATATATATATTTTTTTGGAAATAGGTAAATTTTTTCTGGAATCGCTCCCACTGAGATTCGAACTCCTGACCACTCGGGCCTCATGCATCTCTCTTAACCACTAGGCTAGAGGTCATTTGCTATATATATATATATATATATATATATATATATATATATATATATATATATATATATATATATATATATATATATATATTAAAAAATATATATATATTATATATATATATATATATATATATATATATATATATATATATATATATATATATATATATATATATATATATACCTCAAAAAATTACATCCCTCCATGTCTCTCCACCACGTGACACTTCCTTATTGACCGAAGTAAATAGGGAAATCTTGGAGAAAGACACGATCGAATAGGAGAGGACCATGTGACGGAGGGACATAGAGAGATGTAATTTTGGAGGTATATAAAGTATTTTTTTTAATTTTTATATGCATATGAAAAAGGAATTTTGGTGGTACATAAAGTATTTTTCGATTTTTATATGCGTGTAAAAAAGTATTACATTGGAATAAAATAAAAGAGTCATTTGTTAGTTGTCTGATATTGTTTGGAATCCGGATGTGTGCACAACTTCATCTATTCTAACCAGATATTGTGTTGGTAGCTTCTCGACACGGAATTTGGACAGCAAAGAATAAGCCATTGAGCAGGAAAATCAATTATGTCATGCATGATATTCGGCAAATGGAGATCAGACAAGAAAGCATCGTGATGTGCAATACTGAAAGAATTAAGGAAAAATTATTAGGTGTTAGATCTTAGAGAACAACCAAGTTGTACTCGAAGTCTTCCAAAATCTCACAAGTATACCATATGACTCTAAACAAAAGAAAACTACTATCTTTTAAACTTGGTTAAACTTTATGGTAGGATTACAAAAACATACTATCAGAATGCCTTCAAGTCCATCTTCTCTGCTGTATCTTCAACCAGCTGACGCTTGAGGCCCTTAGTGAACGGATCCGCCAGGTTCTCCTGACTCCGAACATCGATTACTGCAATGACACCTCTCTTGATGAGATCATTCACTGCCCTGTGCTTTAATCGCACAGTTATCTTCTTTCCGTTGAAAAGATCATTTGATGCCACCGCCGCAGTCGCCTGGTTCTTGCAGTATATCGGAATTGCCGGTATCTGTGCTCCAACTACTGGAAGATCATACATGAGCTCCCAAAGCCATTCTGCTTCATCTGCTGCAGTATCAAGTGCAAAGAACTCAGATTCCATAGAAGATCACGAGTGCATAGTCTGCTTCTTCGACTTCCACGATATAGCCGCTCTACCCATTGTGAAAATGAATCCACTAGTGGACCTCTTGCTCTCCAACTCTGAGCACCAGCTGGCATCACTGAAGCCTTCTACTACCGTGGCTCACCGCTGAAGTGCAGTGCATATGTCTGGGTCTTCTTGAGATATCTCATAACATGCTTCACAGCTTTCCAGTGCTCAATGCTTGGATTGCTTGTGAATCGACTCAGCATTCCCACAGCGAAAGCTATGTCAGGCTTAGTGGCAGTAGTAGCGTATATCAAACTCCCGATGATGCTAGCGTACTCCAATTGCCTGACGCTTTCCTTCGAGTTTGGCTCTAGCTTCTGATCACTTCGGTATGGTGTATCAATTATTGGAAGATCATGATACCCGTATCGAGTGAGCATCTTCTCTATGTAATGAGATTGTGACAGTGCCAATCCAGTATCTGTCCGGATGATCTTGAGTCCCAAGATAACATCAGCATCCCCCAAGTCCTTCATACTGAACTTTGTCGAGAGCAACTTCTTTGTCTCAGTGACACAGCTTATATCCGTACCTAGGATTAGCATGTCATCCACGTACAGACAAACGATGACTCCTCTTCTGTCAGCAAATTTAGCATAGACACACTTGTCTGTTACGCTGACCCTGTAGCCGTTTGACCTTAGAACTTTGTCAAACTTCTCATGCCACATTTTGGGAGCTTGCTTTAAGTCGTATAGAGATGTTACCAACTTGCAGACTTTGTCTTCTAGGCCTCTGACGACAAATCCTTCTGGCTGTTGCATATAAATCTTCTCGATCAGCTCGCCATTCAGGAATACTATTTTCACATCCATCTGGTGTATCACCAGTTTGTGTATTATCGCAAGGGCAATTAACAATCTGATGATTGTCATCCGTGCTACTGGAGCATATGTGTCAAAGTAGTCAATCTCCTGCTTTTGAAAAAACCCCTTGGCCACTAGCCTGGCCTTGAACTTGTCAATGGTTCCATCAGCTTTCATATTCTTCTTGAAGATCCACTTGCATCCGATGGGTTTTGCTCCATTGGGTAAATCAACTAACACCCATGTGTTATTGGAGGTAATTAAGTCAATTTCATTGTCTATTGCCTCCTTCCAAAAGACATCATCTCTAGTCTTCATCGCCTCATCATTGGTAAGCGGATCTGCTTCCACATGATAGGTGACGAAGTCATCTCCGAAGCTCTTCGGCCTCCTTCTCGCTTCGTCGACGGCTCACCGAGTTCTGGTTTAATTGTTGTTTCTCTACCAACAACTTCTTCTTGGACTACTGTCTCATATGAGATCTCAGTCTCATTTGCACCTATATCATTCTCCGGAATATCTGGAAGAAATGTTTTTATGTCTTACAAACTTGTCTTCAAAATATTCAGTATCGCGAGATTCGATGATATGATTTGAATCAATATCAAGAAATCACCGAGCATCACTCTTCTTGGCATAACCCAAGAAGATCGTCTTCATAGTCCTTTTCCCCAGCTTCTGAATCTTTAGATCTGGGCGCTTCACTTAAACCAGACACCTCTACACTCGAATGACATTCAAGTTAGGTCTGACTTTGAACCAGAGTTCATGAGGAGTTATGTCAGAAGTTGTATAAGGCACTCTATTCAGAATAAAAGTGGCCGTTAATGCAGCTTCTCTCCAGTAGCATTTTGGAAGACCTGCAGTTAGCAGTATTGAGTTCATCATTTCTGTCAACGTTCGGTTCTTTCTCTCTGCTACTCCGTTAGATTGAGGAGAATAAGGAGCAGTAGTCTCGCAGATGATTCGATATTCTTTGCAGAACGATACGAATTCATGAGATCGATATTCTCCGCCTCGATCACTTCTCAACCTCTTGAGTTGTTGTCCAGTTTGTCGTTCAGCTTCGGCCCTGAACTCCTTGAACTTCTCGAATGCTTCGTCTTTGGATTTGAGCAAGTAGACGAATGCGTATTTAGAGAAGTCATTGATGAAGGTTATGAAATACTTCATCCCGGTTTTTGTAGAGAATTGTTTGAAGTCACAGATATCGGAGTGAACCAACTCCAGAAGATCTGTGCTTTGATTGACCCGATGAAAGGGTTTTCTATTGATCTTTGTCTGAGCACATACTTCACATTTCTCTACCTTCCCCCCACATTTGGAGATAAGTCCTAGACTAGACATTTTGTTTATTCTTTTATAATGAACATGTCCTAGCCTATTATGCCACAACTCATGAGTATAATCAGAAAGAGCGATTGCATTGATATTATTAGACTGTTTACAAGCTGAATTTTAAACATCCCTTCGGTTTGATAAGCCTTTCCGAAGTATGTTTCCTTCTTGGATATCACCATCTGACCAGCATTAATGTTTTTTCTTCTTGGATATCACCATCTAACCAGCATTAATGTCCATCCTCAAGCCTACGTTGCTAAGCAGACTCCCAGCGATCAGGTTTTTGGCAATCACCGGAACATGCTTTACTCTTTGGAGCGTCAGAGTGTTCCTGGAAGTGAGTTTCAGCTCCACAGTCCCGATTCCCAGAACTTCAGCTTGGGCCTGTTCGCCATGACAACCTTCTCAGAAGTTGGTTGGTACATGATGAACCATTCCCTTCCAGAGCAGACATGGCAAGTCGCACTGGTGTCTATCCACCAGTCAGAGTCAGCCCCCACAGTTGTGACCTGAGCGATCATAGCAACGAGGTTAGAAACCAAAAAAACCTTACTAGGATCACCTTTCTCTGATTGTTTGGGCTTGGATCTACATTCACTCTTGTAGTGACCTTTCTTGCCATAATTGAAGCAAGTCACGTGGGACTTGGACTTCTGTTGCTTGAATGAAGGACCCTTCACTTTCAGATTAGTGGAATCCTTTATTTTGTGATGAGAAGCCACCTGCTTCCCCTTGGGCTCTCTCGTTTGCACCAGATTGGCCTTGGCCAACTGCTTGGACAGAGTGTCCATCTTCTGTTGAGAATGCATCTCGTCCTCAACATGGATCTCTTGAAGGAAATCTTCCAAGCTGATATCCAGCTTCTTTCGGTGCATTCTTGCATAGAATATAATCCATCCAGCGGGAAGTTTAGAGACAATCCCTCCAACGACAAACTTGTCGACGAGGGGCATTTTCTCGTCTTCTAGCTTCTGGCGCAGCTTCAAGAACTCTTTTACTTGAGGCAGCATTGCCTTATCGTCTTCGAAGAGCCACTTGTGGTACTTTTCGACGATGACGATTTTCGATCTATTGTCGTCGTCTTTATACAGCTTTCCCAAGGACTCCAAGATGTCCCTGGCAGAAGTGTTCTTGGAGTATGACTCTGCCAGGGAGTCCTCTATTGCATTCAGAATCAATAGCCTACAAAGACTATTGTCCCTTCTCCATTTGGTCAATTTGACTTGTACAGCAGCAATGACATCTGCTATACCACCTTCTGGAGTCGTCGATCCTTCTGGAATCGTTGGTTCAGTCTTAATCAGCACATGATCGACGTCCATCAGTTGTAGATTGAGGATGATTTTTCTCTTCCATATTTGAAAGCGTTCTCCGTCGAACTTCTCCAGTTTGTTAAAGCTGGTATCGAGGAGAGAGGCACGAAAGTTTTCCATTGTGCTGGTCTAGCTTTGAGATTGTTAGAACCGGGGCACAATTTTTTAATAGAAAACCGAATGAAACAGTTGTAAGAACAACGTTCCAACGCAACGCTTCAAGGAAGGTGCGTAATCAGAGATCCTAGGAGGATTCTGGAATACAAAAATCTAAGAAGATTTCATAAACGTAGCAAACGATAATAGTGCTTCTAAAAAGAAGGTACAAATCGAAATGCTAAAGGTAGCAGTGAAGGTGACAAGCGATAGATGGAAGGTGGTGGCCTGTTGGGGTGTCAAGAACACCAGTGCTCAAAGCTAGATCCGCCCATACGGTCAGCTTCCAGGAACCAGCAAGTTTGAGTGAACTCTGGAACACTCTAGAAAATTGCTCTAAGACGGACTGCTCGGAACGACAAGGACAGAACTCCGGTTGTACGAGGAAGAACACGGTGCACAACAGCTCTCTCTTCTCTCTTCGTGAATTTCTGAAGTCTAAGAAGTGTGTCGAGAGAGAAGAGAGGCTCTGAATATATAGCCACCGCTGTAACTGTCCAGATCCGAAATGTGTGCCACTTAATAATTTCAGATCCACAAATCCAGGATCAGTTACAAATCAGTCAGAACGTGGACAGCCACGAACTGCGCACACTGCGCGCAATACGTATGCTGCACAACCAGCATAACTGGCACAACCCGCACAACCGAGCATCCGCGCACCCACGCAACCCAGCGCACCCGTGCAACCCGCGCAATCGCACACGCGCGCACCCCGCGCACCCGTGCACCAAGTGCGCCAATAAAATGCCACATTACGCCTAATGAGCCCATGAGCCCAAGTCCGAGTCCGAGTCCGAGTCCGAATCGCTAAGCCCCTACGGGGCTTAGCCCCAATGAAAATTAATTTTTCAAGAGCAAAAAGCATGAATGTTTTTCTTGGAGCCTTATCCTTGCCTCCTAGTAAAATTACCCACATGATTCCCTCCTTAGGGTCACCACCCCATGTGCATATCCGAACAACACATACAAGTATATTTGTTGAGATAACTCATGGTGCTTTTCTAATATGGGACTAAACTTTGCTAGGCATGTTGAGAGCAATCTCTCTTCATGTCAAGGAGCAAGAGCACCAACAATACTTACTCTAAAATCCTCCTTTACTTGGGATCTTATTTACAAAAACTAAAGTCATTTATATTTTTAATTTTTGTTAATATAAAATTGGAAGCTGTTACTTTGTCTGCAACACTGGCATGCAGTTTTGGCCAGCCCACCACGTGTTGGCCTACCGTTGGAGGGACTTTTGGTGGCGGGACGAGCTAACATGAGTGGATAGTGGGCTGCTGCCATGTGGCGTGGCGGTCACAGACAGCGGACAAAATAACATTTCCGTATAAAATTTGTGGCAACTATATGTTCTCCTACCATGCAGATGAACGAGGGTGACACAAGTGTTGTGGCTCTTCTTAATTACTTCAGTGGTACGAATCCAGGCTTGCAAGTAAACGGTTGGTCATTGTTCAAGAGCAGACTGCCGACAACGTTACTGCAAAAAATATCATTCCTCAGGCAGGGATAAAGTGGCTCAAGAAGTTTGGTGGAAGTGGCTGAGAGCCACGTGTGCAAGATGTGTGAGAGATATTGAGAGAGTTCAATGTTTTTCGTTTGATATTTGAATATTTTCGTCGTCTGCAAGTTTTGAATAAAATTAAGTTACAGTTTGTCTAACTATTAAGGGTCTGCTTGGTAAATGTGTTTTTATCCGTTAATTCTTTGGTGTTTTTAAATCGACCGTTTATGAAAATTCATGCTTGTTAATTTTTTTAGGCACTGATTTTAGTCGGCTCAAAAATTTTCCAAAATCGGTATAATGTAATTTTGGATGGCTTTATAAAAGCCTCAAATTGACCGGTTTTGAGGGATTTTATTATTTTATCATTTATATTCTCACAAAAAATATATAATTATAACTACTAGTACGTACACTTCCCTATTTAATTTTATTCGTGTAAAAAACTTTCAGAATCGCGAATTACCAAGCGTGGATTGGACTGGTTTAAAAGTCACTACTTAAAACTACCCAAAATCGGACTCCTTATAAACGGTACTTTAAAAACACCTCATAACCGCTTGCCAAGTAAACCCTAAAGGGTTTTTTTTTTTACTTTCTTTTCATATATGTTATGATTTTATAGTGTTGAATTGTTGATGACAAATTTTCTTAATAGCTTAAGTTTTATATATATATATATATATATATATATATATATATATATATATATATATATATATATATATATATATATATATATATATATAATATATATATATATACATATAAATATATATATATATAATATATATATATATATATATATATATATATATATATATATATATATGAAATCTTATGTATTTTTACAAACTTTAATATATATATTGGGAAATAAATAGAGGAGATTATATATATATGTGCAAGGATGTGCGGTCCATATTTAAGAAGCAGCCATGAGTAGTAGTACGTACTACACACTGGCCTTTTACGCTGAACAAGTTCGTTCTTTGGATCTCAGCTTTGATTTGTTACAAATCCCCTTGACTAAACTCTACTCTAGCTAGTTCATGAATGGTTTAATTTGATCCTCATAACTGATCTGTCATACTTCTACAGTATCCATAAAACAACCAATCAGCATCCTCTCTTACGGGGGTTCAACTATTCGGTCAGCGGACGGCGGTAGTCGAGGGGCTATACACCCCTAGTGGGGGGTGCGGGATCAAAGCCCCTGTTAGAAAATTTTTCTGGTCAAGAGAAGAAAAATGCAATCTTCCGCTGAATCGGATAACAAAATTCCGGCGCAACGTGGGAGATGCCATCCAACGTGAAGGACTCCCCACTGAAAAAATCTTCATGCATGATTCATCCAGTTGCACTTAATGCGCCGTATACGCGTCCATCAAGGCGATTGTTTTGGAATGCGATGAGTTACTGTGTTAAACTAGAAATAATGAAAAAATTCGAGGCAACTGTCACTATCATTAATGTGTTATTACACGAACAATTGTAACAGCAGTGCAACGTGGCGAGACGTTGCAAAAAGTATTTAATTGCAACAATATTTATATATTTGTTGCAAAACTTAGATTTGCAATTTTTAAGCAACAAAAAGTATGTTGTTCAACATATTTCGTCGCAAAATAGTTGGGGTTACTCTATTCTCATTTTCAAAAAATAGTGGTAAATTTATTTGCAACAAAAAATATTATTTACAACAAAACCTAATCATGTCAAAAAAAAAAAAAAAATTTGACAACAATTTTTTATCAATGCAATAAATTAATGTCCCTTTTGCAACATAATTAATTTTCTTTCACAAAAGAATCCGCTAAAATTGGTTTGGAAAAAAAATTTACCCACAAAACTTTCCATCAACAAACCCCTTAAAACCCGTTCATTCCCTCTAATCCCAGGATTCCCAGCCAATAAACCCGTGAATCCCCCCCCCCCCCCCCCCCTAAAATTTCAGTTCCCTCACTTTTTTCCCCTAAAATCTCTCAACAGAAAGATCTCCCGCACCCTCTCTCAATAAAATTCTTCTCTACCAAAACTCTCTCCCTCTGCTCCACTTTTCTCTCTCCTCCTCTACGCACCTCTCTCTCTCTCTCTCTCGGCCAGGCCCAAGACAACAAGAAGTGGTGCCCCCCCCCCCCCCCTTTGCTCCACTCTTCTCTCCCCTTCTCTGAGCACTCTTCCCTTTCTCCTCCTTTGCCGCCAGGCTGAAGGTAGAAGTTGTTGCGCGCACGGTTGACGGAAGGACGGCGTAACGGCTTGGCAAGGCTGACAGCAGGTCAACGTCGCAACGAGGCTTACTGGACGGCGCCGTTTTCTGGACGCGGCGAGGTAATTGTTCATGTTTCCAAAAAAATTCAAGACAATTTACAACTCTCTTAATCATTTTTATCATCTTGGTTAATTTTGAAGTAGTTGTTCATGAATAACCATTTCTAAATCCTTCCAGCATATTTTTCTGACGTCGTCGTTATTTTTTTCCAAATAAAAAGTAATTGAGACAAAGTTTTGCTTTAATTTTTTTTTCTGTTTACAATTAGCATCCACAGATTGAAAGTATTATATGGGTAGTAGTCCTTTGTGCCAACACATTTATGATATAATTGATATATAGTAGGTTTAAATATTACGTGCATATCTTTTTAAATTAAATTGCTCGATTCAATTTTTTTGTTATAAGAGCTACCTACAGAACATATTGCTGAAATTCAAAAACATGATACCAAACATGACTGAAGAAATCAGCATTACATCTGATTGATTTTATTTCAGTTTTGATTAACTTATTTCTATTTTTTGTATTATATACTTTTTAGTTGTGATATTGTAACATGATCTATTAATCATGGAACATATACTTTGTAGCTTCTTGGTCTCTTTAATTCATTGTTTAATATCCTAGTTGGAGGGGTCTTGTGTTAAAAATTAGTTCTTTTAAATCTTTGTGAGATTTAAGTTTTCCATAAATATACAAAAAAAAAGCTAATTACAAGATTGTTTTCACCTAATTTATATTTATATAAATAATCTAGCAGTACATAACAAAGGAAGGGGCCATTACAAATAGGTACTTGTACTTAATTTATCTTTCATTTGTCTTTCTCTTATATGTTGCTTTGTATTTTCAGATTTTTGGTTTTGTTATCAGCTTTCAATTCTTTTGTTTTTTTAGGAACACAAATATGGATAAAAGTTGGGTGAAGCTTACAAATAAATCCTGTCGGCAATAGATACAAGGAGTTAAAGACTTTATACAACAAGCGAGTAGGTTTGTCCAAAAGAATAATAGGATTCGTTGTCCATGTCGTAACTGCAACAATGTGTATTTCCAGCATATGAATGTGGTGGAAACTCACTTGTTTGATAAAGGGATGACTAAAACTTACACCAATTGGGTACATCATGGTGAAAAATTTGAACCTACGACAATTCTTGATGACGATAGTGATGATGATGGCACACGTGAAGAAGAGGATCTACCGGATAATATTCATGAGATGCAAGATTTTTTTTGAAGACTTACATGCCGGAACATTTATGAATTCTAGTTTGGATGAAGTAGCTTTTAGTCAGGAACAAGCAGAAACTAGTAATACTCATCCTAATCAACAATCTTCAGAGAAAAAATCAGAGAGATTTTCAAGCTTATTAAGGGACGCACAACGTGAACTTTATCCTGGTTGTACAAAGTATTCAAAATTATCTTTCCTAATAAAATTGCTTCATTTAAAAGTAATCAATCGTCTAAGTAACAAAGCCTTCGATCAGATCCCGAGCTGTATAAAGATGCACTTCCAGATGGGGAAACATTGCCTAAGTCATATTATGAGGCTAAAAGTATAATGCGGGACCTGGGCCTTGGTTATGTGGCCATACATGCTTGTAAGCATGATTGTGTAATATTTTGGAAGGAGCACAAAGATAAAGATGAGTGTCCTATTTGTCATGAGCCTAGATATATGTTTAATGAAGGTGGACACAAAAAAATACCTCAAAAAGTTTTGCGATATTTTCCCCTAAAACCAAGACTGCAAAGGTTATTTATGTCAAAAAAGATGCTACAAATATGAGATGGCATAAGGAAAAGTGGCTTGAGGAGGATGGTGTACTTAGGCATCCAGCAGATTCAGAAGCTTGGATCGAATTTGATAAGACACATCACTTGTTTGCAATTGATCCTCGTAATGTGAGACTTGGTTTGGCAAGTGATGGTTTCAACCCATTTGGGAACATGAGCAATTCTTATAGTATGTGGCCGGTAATTATTATTCCATACAACTTGCCACCTTGGATGTGTCTGAAAGAACCTTATCTGTTCATGTCCTTGCTTATTCCAGGGCCCAAGTCCCCTGGTAACGATATTGACGTATATTTGCAACCATTGATAGATGAGTTGAAAGATTTATGGGAAGATGGTATTGAAACTTTTGATGCCTCGACCGGAATGAATTTCCAATTACATGCAGCTCTACTTTGGACTATTAATGACTTCCCAGCTTACGGTAGTTTGTCTGGATGGAGTACAAAAGGCAAACTAGCATGTTCGAATTGCAATAAAGACACTTATTCAATATCACTAAAGCACGGAAGGAAGTTATGCTATATGGGTCATCGACGATTCTTGCAAAAAAATCATGCTTGGAGAAATATTGATCAATTTGATGGCGAAAGGGAACGGAGGTTACGACCAAAGGAGTTATCTGGGATTTATGTCTTGTATCATATTAATCGGTTAAATAATATGAAATTTGGGAAGGGTCCAGCTAATACCAAGAAGAGAAAACGTGAAATATATGAGCTGAATTGGAGAAAGAGAAGTATCTTCTTTGAATTGCCATATTGGCAGACTCTAAAGTTGCGGCATAATCTTGATGTAATGCATATAGAAAAGAATATTTGTGAGAATGTGGTTGGAACATTGATGAATATTGATGGAAAAACAAAGGACACTGTAAAGGCTAGATTAGATTTAGAACTAATGGGCATACGGAAGGAATTACACATAATACAGGATGGTAATTCATTTATGATGCCACCAGCATACTATACAATGTCTGTTGAAGAAAAAAAAAGAAGTTTTTGTGAATGGTTAAAGTTGGTTAAATTTCCAGATGGCTATGCATCTAACATATCTCGATGTGTGGACACTAAAGATTGTAGACTCTTAGGAATGAAGAGTCATGATTGTCATATTTTGTTACAACGATTGCTGCAATTGGAATACGTGGATATATGCGTAAAGATATATGCAATACATTAATTGAGTTGAGCTTGTTCTTTAAAGAGTTGTGTTGCAAGACTTTAAAGTTAGAAGTACTAGAGCTGCTGGAGAAAGATATTGCCATAGTACTTTGTAAGCTTGAAAAGATATTCCCACCTGCATTTTTTGATATTATGGTGCATCTAGCTATTCACTTGCCACATGAAGCAAAACTTGGAGAGCCTGTTCATTATCGTTGGATGTATCCAATAGAAAGGTAATTGTTAACTTACTATATATTTTTCAAGTTTACATGATGCAATGACTAATGTAGAGGCTTATTTATGTCAACAGGTTTTTATGCACACTTAAGAGATATGTGCGTAATAAAGCTGTAGAAGCATGGAAAATATTGCTTTTAGTCCCATATCGGAAAGGAGAAGAAGAAAGGGCTCACTCCATTTCTATAAATAGAGCCCTCTTACCTCCTTTGAAAAGCGCACCAACTTTCCTTCCCTCCTTCCAACTTGGACTCTTCCTACTACGCACCTTCGGGTGCTAAGTCGAAGAAGTCTAGGGCAGTACGGGCTCGTCGAGCTCAGTCAACTGTCCCAACTACTGACCATCAGAGAGTCCCGCTAACTGTTATATGGGCCTCTGATGGAAAGTTGTACAGAACTGCCCGTGTCCAGCCCCCGGCGGCAAACGGACAGGGTGGTTCTCCAACTTGGACTCTTTCTACTACGCACCTTCGGGTGCTAAGTCGAAGAAGTCTAGGGCAGTGCGGGCTCGTCGAGCTCAGTCAATTGTCCCAACTACTGACTATCAGAGAGTCCCGCTAACCGTTATGCGGGCCTCTGATGGAAAGTTGTACAGAACCGCCCGTGTCCAGCCCCCGACGGCAAATGGACAGGGTGGTTCTCAATAGTCTCCCAACAAAGATCGAAGGCAAGTGCTTTACTAGCCCCGCATCAGGGAGCAGACATGATACCTACGCACTCGTGTGCTCGGGATACCCGGGCCCACAAAGCGAGTGCAAAGGTTGATCGAGATGTCCTTGACTTGCGAGATGTGATCCTTTACAAGCGCAAGGAAAGAAGGGGATTCTCTATGCGGCTCAAAACCCAGAAAGCTTCATGCGGCTCAAAACCCAAAAAGCTTCATGCGGCCCAAAAAGCAATGGAGAGCCTTATGCGGTTCGAAATCAGCCTAAGCAATAAATGTCTCCTTGGGTAGCTGGCCATAATTACTCTGACACAAAGATGACAGCTCTGACAAAGATGACAGCTCTGACATAAAGAAAAGATGTGACATGCTCCTAAAAAGATGAGAAAATCATCATGATATTTGATACAGTCCACAATTCCAAAGAAGATTCTTTATGCAAATCGCCTATGCGACCTTCATGCGGCTCAGTCATGAGATAACTCTCTTGCGGCTTAGTCATGAGACAACTCTCATGCGGCTCGGTTATTAAACGACCTTCATGCGGCCCGGTTCTGAGACGTCCTTCATGCGGCTAAGTTATGAGACGAACCTCATGCGGCCCGGTCATGAGACACTCTTCATGCGGCTCGGCTATGGGACAGTCCTTCATGCGGCTCAGCTAGGATGCATCATTCATACGGCTCGCCACCGAGTAGCAGTTGAGATACGTGGCAGAAATTGACCAAGTCTTAACCGTTCGGATTTAGTACAACAAACAGATCATGATCAATCTTAACCAATCCCCAGCTGCCCACTTCTCGAGGCACAGTTACAAGGATGTGGCCCAAAATTAGCTACGTGGCTGTACACCCTATTACTCATGAATTCCTATAAATAGCAAGGTGCTATTCCCTTACATATACACACAGTGAGATATACACACACACCCAGGCAGAAAGAGAGCATTTCTTCACCGGAGCCGAGGTTGCGTTCGATCGTCTAAGGAGTAAGGTAGAGTTGATAGCACTTTCCCGAGCCTCTACCGTCACCCCCCAGAATCAAAACTAAATAATTGTACTTAGACTACTTTTCCTAGATTTTGTTCCTAGGCTCTCTTTTGTACAAATGAGTTTATAATTGTGAGTTAAAGTTCAGTCCTCCTATAAAACTGTTCTGTTCTACGACAATCAATGACAAACAAAAGCACGTCCTAAAGGTTCCATTGCTGAAGCTTACATTGATAGTGAATGTCTTACATTTTGCTCAATGTACCTTCAGGGTGTTGAGACTATATTTAATCGAGAAGAAAGAAATTTTGACGGAGGTCAAGATTGTAGGAACGATATAGTAAAGCGTAATACTCTAGAGGGGGGTGAATAGAGTTGGCAGCAGAATAATGCTAATTAAAAAAATGTTAGCAACACAATCACAGTATATAATTACAGTTGAAATAATGTAAAGGCAGAGTTCAGAAAGCAAACGCAAAGACAACGATGTATACTGGTATCCCTCTGTTGAGGACTAATCCAGTCGGTAGAACTCTTGCTACCAGTTGAATCCACTATAGGAAAAATCACAAGTTTTCTTACGAAGTCCTTGCAACTTCTACAACGCGAGCTTTGATACGAAGAACTCGTCCAACTTCAAATGTGAAGAGGTATTCTTCAATCAAGCCTTCTTATTACAATCTCTCAGAAACTTCTAGACCGTACCGCACTGGCAAATCGACTAGAGGATTGTAACTGGCTTGGGATCTGAAAATGAAAGCTCTAAAAAACTCTTTGAAAGGCAGAAAGCTTTTTAGATAGAGAGAAGATTGAAAGTGAATGAGTGAATTGAAATGATCGAAATCCATCTCTATTTATAGGAATTCCAAAGGGAGAACTCTGTCAGAATTCGGGCAGAACTCGATGAGCAAATCTCGGTCAAATCTGCAACTGCAGGAGGACCAAGTTCCAGAGAATTCAAAAATCAAACGGCCACCAATCGAACTCTGGCCGAACTCTGGTCGAGTTCTGTCATGGTTAGGTTAGGGTTTTAAAAATAGATTTTGGTGATTTTTGAAAACCTTTTTGAAAACCTTTTTGAAAACCTTTTTGTAAACATTTTGATAGGTCATTTTAAAACATTTTAAACTATTTTGGGGATAGCCTATTTGCCAGTACGACTCAGTGTACAACGTATTCCTAGACTCAAATAAAATAAAAATTATATTGCATAGGAAGTACAGACTCAAGTAGGCAAACAGATCTTCAGTCTTGAACGGAGTGAATATCCAATCTTGCTTATGTCCAAGAAGCTGAGATGTCCCAACAAGCTTCGTATATCCAGACAGAGTTTTGATCAATTATTAAAATCAGGTTAACCATATGACCAATGGGCCAACAATCTCCCCCATTTTGATAATTGACAAACTATGAATGATATAACATTAAGCTAGTTCAAGCTTGTTCAAAAAAATCAAAAAGTAGAAATTGTTCATAACCTGTATTTAACTCAAAAAAATGTTAGATCATTTTTAATTTTCTCCTCCTTTGTCACTTAGCAAAATAATTGCATAAGAGAAGGCTCCCCTGTATTAAATGCAGAAGACTCCCCCGCAATCAATGCATAAGTAACAAATAGCGAGAAAACAAAATAAAAGAAATATAGTATAAGAATTAGAGATATAGCATCACAGGCATGTAATGTTTCTACAAATAATCATCACAGGCATGTATTTCTTCAAAAACATGAAAAAAATCTCAGGCATGCTATTTCACAGGCAGTTTAAAATGGAGAAGCAGTATAAAGAAATAGTGCTTTAAACAAAATGCTGAAATAAACTGAGATGTCATAAATGAAACATCATAAATATGTCCATGAAGATAAAAAGTACTGATAGCAAACTACAAAGTACTAAAAAAAGTAAATGATAAAAACTTGGAATGTCGGAGCATTTCCAAGTATACAATAGAATATCACTAATAATCAAATCAGATCTCATCATCACTATCCTCATCAATATCATCAGCAGCGTGGCCAGCATGACCGGAAGTACCAGCACCAGAAGTACCAACGCCAGTAGGATGAGTAGGGGCGCCAGCATAGAACTCACCAACGTAATCTCGAGGTGCACGATATCAGTCATAGGCGTTACCTGGCTGGAAGTAGGCATGAACAGCCTCATCCTCACAGCGGTAACCCGAAAAAGCTGGATCACGAGGGATGGAAGCAGCAGAGTGACCAGTCTGGGCAAAACGCAGATCGGCCAAGGAGTTTGCCATCGCCTGGTAACGGGTGACATTGCGGAACTCTCGCTCGCGAGCCATGTCCGTCATCGAGATGTGCAAAGCTGATAAATGCTGATGTATGCTCGCGAGCCATGTCCGTCATCAGTTATGGCATACGGCTGATGTGGTGAAGATGGTGCAGTAGGAGGAGCAGAAGGTGGAGCTGAAGCAGTCCGGCTGCGACGAGAAAGCTAGAGTAACTTGGGCTCAGAGTCCTGAGTACAAGTCGATAGATCGATCTCGAATCGCTGAAAGATACGAGGAAGAATCATCGCGTAAGAGAGATTTCGATCTCTAGCACGACAACGTCCCATCATCTGAATGATTGTCTTAGGGGTGGAAAAAGGAATCCCCTTAAGAATATGGTACATAGCGGACAGCTCAAGCGAAGTCACATCATCCTTAGAAGTGGATTTTGGAAGAAGAGTAGAGTAGATGATGCGATGCAATTCGTAGTTAAACAAGTTCAGGTTGTTAGCCTTGAACTTTCCAGAACGTACTCTGTCAGGTGCACAGAGTTCCGTTTTGAAACTCGTGAGTGTAGTGCCTTCGGGGAAATCGAATTCCGTGATATCAACTAGCGGTTCACCTTCATTGGAAATACCAAGAATCTCCGCTAGGAGGACATCATTGAACTTAATGTCTATGCCTCCAACACGTGTGCTCACGTCAAAAGTGTTAACTGCGAGATTGCAATAGAACAATCTAATGGCATTAGTAGCAATTGGGAAGCACAGTTTAACAAGTAAGTGTAACCCTAATGCCTCAAATAAGTGACGATGATCAGGGAATACCGTCCATTTAACCGGAGCGCCGCTACATATGGATCGGGTGGAAAAGTTACCGTACCATAATAAAGCTTGATCGAGGGTTTGAAAGAAGAACCCATCGAAAGCACCGTCGCTCTTTTGGACCGGCGAAAACAAAGAATCCGTGTGAGGATTCGAAGAGGACCCTTTCTCACTAGGAGTGGTCTTCTTCCTCTTAGACGGATTAAATCTAGGTGCCATTGAAATAAAAAGCACTAATTGAAAGGTGGAGAGAGAGGGAGTTATACCTCACAAAAATTGGATATGTTGTAGAGAAGAACGATCTCCGCACGATTCCAAATTTTAGAAGGATTTCACCAAGTAGATTGGAAGCAATAGATTGGTGAAGAACTAGGGTTTGGAGGTCGGGGTCGGCTGCTGCTGCTGTTGTAATTAGTTTGGAAGCAATGAAAGAGAAGAAGCTCTCGGGTTCTGGATATATACACAGATACCTACAACCGAACTCGGGCCGAATTCGATCAGAGCTCTGGCCGAATTCGCCTAGGGTTCTTTCAGGTTGATTTTTGCTACTTCTTTTTCATTGACTCGTTGCAAATATTTAATTCAAAGATTAGTTATTTTAGCCTTCAAATAACATAATTAATGATATTTTATGAATTAAATGTCGTTACACAGCGACTGTCTCAGATTAGCTGTAGGAGTACTGTCCTAGCTGGCGGAGGTTCACCGGGGAACTCTTAAGTACCGCTTCACTTCAACCGTAGTTGTGGTGACAGACAGACTCTTTATTAGCTTGTCTCTAACATAGTTTTTGCATAATGATATATAATCATAAAATAAAATCAATTAATATTATTGACGTCCAAAATTCCTAATTCTCTACGTAAATAATTGAAACGATCTTCCGCTAGAGGTTTAGTGAAGATGTCAGCTAATTGATTTTCAGTATCTATGTACACATGGTTTATATCTCCATTTTGATGATGATCTCTAAGAAAATGATGTCTAATCTCGATATGTTTAGTACGAGAATGACATACAGGATTCTTAGTCAAATTAATGGTGCTCGTGTTATCACAGAAAATGGGAATATGTGTGAAAAATAAATCAAAATCTTCTAGGGTTTGTTTCATCCACAAAATGTGAGCGCAACAACGTCCTGCGGCGATATACTCAGCCTCTGTTGTTGATAAGGCTACAGAATTCTGCTTTTTACTAAACCAAGAGACTAGAGCCTTGCCTAAGAAATAACATGTACCGCTAGTACTTTTTCTATCAACCTTGCATCCAGCAAAATTTGCATCCGAATAACCAATAAGGTCAAAGGATTTAGTTTTGGGATACCACAAGCCGACAGAAGAAGTGCCCTTAAGGTATCGGAAGATACGCTTAACTGCGGTCAGATGTGATTCCTTTGGGTTGGCTTGAAAACGTGCACACAGGCAAATACTAAACATGATATCTGGACGACTAGCAGTTAAGTAAAGTAAACTACCAATCATACCTCGATACTTACGTGTGTCGACTAGCTTGCCTTGTTCGTCAGAATCAAGCTTTGTTGAAGTTGCCATCGGAGTGCCAATAGGTTTGACATTGTCCAGATCGAACTTTTTTAGCAAATCTTTTGTGTACTTGGCTTGATTAATGAACGTCCCATTGTCGGTTTGTTTGATTTACAATCCGAGAAAGAACTTCAGCTCTCCCATCATGCTCATCTCAAACTCATTCTGCATACACTTAGAAAATTCTTGACAAAGAGATTCATCAGTGGATCCAAATATGATATCATCAACATAGATTTGAATTAAAAGCAGCTTGCCATTAAAAGATTTAATAAAAAGTGTAGTGTCAACCTTTCCTTTTGAAAAATCGTTGTCAAGTAGAAAAGAGCTTAGACGGTCATACCAAGCACGAGGGGCTTGTTTCAAACCATATAAGGCTTTCTTCAACTTGAAAACATGGTCAGAATTTTTGAAATCCATGAAACCCGGAGGTTGTGCTACAAAAACTTCTTCTTTTATAAAGCCATTTAGAAAAGCACTTTTTACATCCATTTGAAAAAGTTTGAAATCATGAAAACATGCAAATGCACATAACATTCGAATGGATTCTAATCTCGCAACTGGCGCATAAGTCTCATCGTAGTCGATACCCTCTTCTTGATTGTATCCTTGAGCTACGAGTCGAGCCTTGTTGCGAGTTACTAAACCATCCTCATTCAGTTTGTTTCGGAATACCCAACGGGTGCCAATGACCGGATGATCAATAGGCTTGGGAACAAGTTCCCAAACTTGATTTCGTTCGAATTGGTTCAATTCCTCTTGCATGGCATCTATCCAGAAACTATCACTACATGCTTCATCAATAGATTTAGGTTCTAGCTGTGAAATAAATGCAACACTAGAAACAATATCTCTACTGGATGATCGAGTACTTACTCCTTTGGTAATGTCACCAATTACCAAATCTTGTGGATGACCAGCTGTGAATTTTAACCTCTTCGGTAGACTCTGTAGGTAGCTGGTTCCTGGATCTTCTCTAGGGGGTTCAGCTAGTGCAGAGCTTGGTTCAGGTTCAGCTGATGTTGAGCTTGATGTAGACAGATCTTCATCACTGTCATCGAGAGTCATTTGGTTCATTTCATCAAAAATGACGTTGATTGATTCTTCGATGATCATGGTACGTTTGTTGAAGACTCTGTACCCTTTGCTCTTGGCCGCATAACCTAGAAATATACCTTCATCGGCCTTTTCGTCAAACTTTTCCAAGTTGTCTTTAGTATTAAGAATAAAGCACTTACAGCCAAATATCTTAAAGTATAAAACTGAAGGAATTCTATCAAACCATAACTCAAATGGAGTCTTCTTCGATTTGGGTCGAATTAGAACTCTATTGAGCACAAAGCAAGCTGTATTGACAGCTTCAGCCCAGAAGTATTTGGGTAGGCTAAATTGATTTAACATCACTCTGGCCATTTCGGTTAGAGTTCTGTTCTTACGTTCCACAAATCCATTTTGTTGTGGAGTTCTAGGGCAGGAGAACTCGTGTATAAAATCGTGTGTGTCACAAAATTGCTCGAAATCAGCATTCTCGAATTCGGCTCCATGATCGCTTCTAATACGAGTGATCATGTAACCTTTTTCATTTTGTACTTTCTTGCAAAAGGCGACAAATTCGGATAATGCGTCATTCTTGCGTGTCAAGAAATATACCCACGTGTATCTAGAAAAATCATCTACAATAACAAATGCATATAATTTACCTCCGAGGCTAGCAACTCTGCTAGGACCGAATAAATCCATGTATAGCAATTGTAGAGGTCTAGTAGTACATACTGCGTTTACAGACTTGAATGTGGATCTGGTAGCCTTGTTCTTTTCACATTGGCTGCATACCGAATCCTTCTTGAATGTTATGTCTGGTAAACCACGTACTATCTTCTTTGTGGATAATCTTGAAATTGTATCCATGTTTGCATGACCGAGTCTCATGTGCCATAGATGACTCTCATCACTTTTGGCCATTAAGCATCTACCTGAAATGTTAGCTTCTTCCAACAGATAGAAAACATATATATTGTCTTCCCTGATTCCTTCAAAGATAGTACTACCAGTTGAGCTATCAACTATAGTACATTTGTCTTTGCCAAAGTTGATACCATAACCATGATCAGCTAGATGACTTATGCTGAGCAGATTATGTTTCAACTCGGTAACCAGACAGACATCTTTAATCACGGGATAGGGAGACTTACCAACATCACCGATACCAATAATATACCCTTTCAAATTATTACCGAAGGAAACATAACCTTCCTTCTTCTTCTTCGACAGTGTTGCAAATAGGGTAGCGTCACCGGTCATATGCCGTGAGCAACCGCTGTCGAGGATCCATTTGCTTCTAGCATGTGAAGGGTGTTCCACCTACAAAACAGTTTACAGATAAAACCTTTGGTACCCATTTCTTGTAGGGTCCTGAATTGTTAGCTTTAGGTATCCAAGCATAAACATTTAAATCTACAAGCTTTCTCATTCTACATGCAGATGATATATGACCAATGAGGCCACAATAATGACATTGTGCATGTCGAGTGTTGAAAGCTGAGTGGTGTGCATGGTTGGTAGGTTTGGGTTTTCTAGTATAGAAGAATGCATACCTATGATCATGTTTGGGCTTAACCTTTTGGGGTAAAGGTTTTATATGGTTTGGTCTGACAGTATTTGGCTTGGGAATGTTCCGAATTCTCGGTAAGTGACACGTGTTATGATAGGAAGCAGCAGGCTCAGGCTGTTTTCCTAACCTAATTTCCAAACTTTTGGAAGTGTCACATAACTTAGTATAATTAGAAGTGAGTGATTCCATTCTGATTTGTGCAGATTGAAGACTTTTCTTTTCTTTAGAAAGATCTTCTCTCAATTGGTCTATAATCTTGTCTTTTTCTTCGGATGACTGTTTAGTCTCGTGTAATAAGAGCTTTATAGAGGAAAGCTCACCAGACTCACTAACATTAGCTCTAACCTCAGCTAGTAGGTCGGTAAGTCTTCCTATTTCTCCTTTGTACTCTTTGAGTACCTTCTTAGCGATCTGATATTTACTACGTAGTTTCCTGTAGTCAAGCATCAGGTCACTGAAGGCATCTCCTAATTGCTCAAAGGTGAAGTCATCATATGTTTCTACAGGTTCAGTAGGTACCTGATCGATTGCCATGAAGCATATGTTTGCAGCATCCTCTGAATGTTCATCTTCTGAGTCGCTAGCTTCACTCTCATGCCATATGCTGGTGTTAGCATATTTTCGAGACGTTGATCTTTTTAGGTTGCCTTTTTCATACCTGTTGTTCTTCTTGCTCGATGATGAGTTGATGGGACAGTCCTTCTTCATATGTCCCTTCTTCTTACAGCCATAGCAGACAGCATCTTCTTGATACCAGTTGTTGCTGTTGTTCTCTTTGACTCTCTTCTCATGTCTCATGAATCTTTTGAACTTCCTTGCTAGGAGAGCTTGATCTTCAGCGTCAGATCCACTGCTGTCTGAGTCATCTTCAGCAACTTTTCTGTGCTGAGCCTTGAGGGCGATAGTCTTCTCCTTTGGTACAGGTTCTTCAAAATCTTGTAGCTCCAGTTCATGAGTGAGTAGCTTACCCATGAGTACTTCAAGTGACATTGTGGTGAGGTCGTTTCCTTCAATGATAGTTGTAGCCTTCGGAATCCAGTTCTTGGTAAGAGCTCACAGGAGTTTGCGAATCTTTTCGTGGTTACTGTAATCTTTGCCTAAGGAGGATAAAGGGTTTACAATATCCAAGAACCTCTCGAACATTTGTGTGACTGTTTCATTTAGCTTCATTTTGAACGTCTCGTACTCTTGAGTAAGTCGGCTGACTTTTGACTCCTTGACTTGAGTCGTGCCTTCATGTGTAACTTCGAGAAGCTTCCACACACCATTTGCCGTTGTGCATGTAGATACCCTGTTAAATTCTGTTCTGTCTAAGGCACAAAATAGAGCATTAATGTCACGTGCGTCAAGACTGGCCTTTTTCTTTTCTTCCTCTGTATAACTGCTTTAGGGTTTTTCAACCAAAACTCCCTCGACATTTATACGAGGTGGCTTCTGATAGCCATCAAGAACAATAGCCCATAAGTCAAAATCAAGAGATTTTAAGAAGAAACTCATCCGTGTTTTCCAATAAGTGTAGTTAGTACCATCAAACAGAGGGGGTCTGTTTGTGGCCTGACCTTCACTTGTGAATTTCATAGTAGCCATGTGATGTGCTGTGATCTAATAAATAATAAATAAATAATAGCACTGTTACCTCGCTTTACCTGTAACACCCGCTCTGATACCAATTGTAGGAACGATATAGTAAAGCGTAATACTCTAGAGGGGGGGTGAATAGAGTTGGCAGCAGAATAATGCTAATTAAAAAAATGTTAGCAACACAATCACAGTATATAATCACAGTTGAAATAATGTAAAGGCAGAGTTCAGAAAGCAAACGCAAAGACAGCGACGTATACTGGTATCCCTCTGTTGAGGACTAATCTAGTCGGTAGAACTCTTGCTACCAGTTGAATCCACTATAGGAAAAACCGCAAGTTTTCTTACGAAGTCCTTGCAACTTCTACAACGCGAGCTTTGATACGAAGAACTCGTCCAACTTCAAATGTGAAGAGGTATTCTTCAATCAAGCCTTCTTATTACAATCTCTCAGAAACTTCTAGACCGTACCACACTGGCAAATCGACTAGAGGATTGTAACTGGCTTGGGATCTGAAAATGAAAGCTCTAGAAAACTCTTTGGAAGGCAGAAAGCTTTTTAGATAGAGAGAAGATTGAAAGTGAATGATTGAATTGAAATGATCGAAATCTATCTCTATTTATAGAAATTCCAAAGGGAGAACTCTGTCAGAATTCGGGCAGAATTCGGGCAGAACTCGATGAGCAAATCTCGGTCAAATCCGCAACTGCAGGAGGACCAAGTTCCAGAGAATTCAAAAATCAAACGGCCACCAACCGAACTATGGCCGAACTCTGGCCGAGTTTTGTCAGGGTTAGGTTAGGGTTTTAAAAATAGATTTTGGTGATTTTTGAAAACCTTTTTGAAAACCTTTTTGTAAATATTTTGATAGGTCATTTTAAAACATTTTGAACTATTTTGGGGATAGCCTATTTGCCAGTACGACTCGGTGTACAACGTATTCCTAGACTCAAATAAAATGAAAATTATATTGCATAGGAAGTACAGACTCAAGTAGGCAAACAGATCTTCAGTCTTGAACGGAGTGAATATCCAATCTTGCTTATGTCCAAGAAGCTGAGATGTCCCAACAAGTTTCGTATATCCAGACAGAGTTTTGATCAATTATTAAAATCAGGTTGACCATATGACCAATGGGCCAATAAAGATAAGCATAATAACATATTTGTTTTTTCAGCAAATATGCGTCCCTTAGGATCAAGAAAAGTTTATGAGAAAATGGATATGACAGAATACAATAAGGGTCGATTGTATGAGTTGAAATGAGTAAAATTTCTCAGATAATTTTATTGATGGGCTCCTGCCTCTACTTATAGAGAGTACACCTCCTCCTCACAATACAACTTCCGATGTGGGACTAAAGTCCCTTATTAGTTCTCAACACTCCCCCTCAAGATAGACGATAGATATTAATCATCCCCATCTTGTTACATAGCTTTGATAGACTCAATGAACTAAGACCCTTAGTCAGACAGTCTGCAACTTGTTCTTCTGAGCGAACATGGTCAATCACCAGTATCCCTTGTTTTAGCTTCTCCTTGATGAAGAATTGATCGATCTCGATGTGCTTCGTTCTGTCGTGTTGAACTGGATTGTTAGCTATACTTATTACAACTTGACTATCGCTCAGAAGACGTAATATTGCTCCCTTGTCCAGCTTCAACTCTGTCAGCAGTGCTTTTACCCATAGCAACTCTAACACTCCCAGAGCTATTGCCCTGTATTCTGCTTTATTTGTCGACCGTGCTACCACTGGCTGTTTCTTGCTTCTCCATGAGACTAGGTTTCCTTCTACAAAAACACAGTACCCCGTGGTAGACCTTCTGTCGTCTATGCAGCTTGCCCAGTCTGTATCGCAGTATCCCTCAACTTCTATGTGTCTATTCTTCTTGAACCATAGTCCTTTTCCCGACGTCCCTTTCAGATATCTCAAGATCTAAAATACTGCTTCCATATGACCCATTCTTGGATCATGCATGTAGCGGCTCACTACACTCACCGCAAATAAGACATCCGGGCGAGTTGTTCCAGATAAATCAATCTCCCTACAAGTCTTTGATACCTTTCACGATCAACAGGCTCTCTTGCTTCTGCTCCTATCTTGTACTTCTGGTCAATTGGAGTTACTGCTGCTTTGCATCCCTGTCTCCTTTAGCAGATCTAGTACGTATTTTCTCTGTGAGAGAACAATTCCCTGTTTGCCATCACATACCTCGATACCCAGAAAATACCTCATTTCTCCTGAATCCTTCACCTTAAACTCCTTCACGAGTTTTGACTTCAGCTTAGTAATTTCGACTTCATCATCACCAGTGATTATTATATCATCCACATATACAACAAGTATAGTAATGTGGCCTCTTGTATGCTGGAGAAAGACCGTATGATCTGCATTTGTTTGATGGTAACCCATGCCTGTAACAGCCTTTCTGAATCTGTCAAACCAGGCTCGAGGAGATTACTTGAGTTCGTATAGTGACTTCTTTAGTTTACACACTTTACCATGCGATGTTCCTCCGTCTGATTCTGTCGCATAGCACCCTGGCGGGGGTTCCATGTATACTTCTTCTTGCAGGTCCCCATGGAGAAAGGCATTTTTCATATCTAACTGGTATAGCTTCTACCCATAGTTTCCTGCAATGGAGACCAGAGTTCTTACCGTGCTCATTTTTGCTACTGGGCAAACATCTCATCTTAGTCAATACCATATGATTGTGTGTATCCTTTTGCAACCAACCTCGCCTTGTACCTCTTTACTTTTCTTTCTGGCGTCTCCTTTACTGTGTACACCCATTTGCATCCCACAGCTTTCTTCCCTTTGGGTAATGGAACCAGCTCCTATGTCTTATTTTTATCTAGTGCCCCAAGTTCTTCCATCATTGCAGCTTTCCACCTTAGATTTTTCTTTGCTTCCTTCCAACACTTAGGCAAAGAAGTAGAGTCTAACGATGCAATAAAGACTCGATAATTTGGAAAAATATTAGAATAAGACAAAAAGTTGGCAATATCATGTTCATAATCATCATAACGACGAGGAGCCTTACCCGCATTGATGTAAGAAGATCTCCTTAAAGGAGCAATAAGTGGTGGATAGGACATGCCATCAGAGTCAGAGAGATCCGTATCAGAATCAGAGTGATTCAGTACGGGAGCAAGATCTTCAATAGCCGGGGCAAGAGTAGACGAAGAACTTGGTATGGTAGGCACTGGACTTGGTATAGTAGGCACTGACACTGGACGCGGCTTCTCTCCCTGCGTAACATATGTATCGTCTTCTTCATCGGAGTCACTGCTATCTCCCCTTTCGTCCAGTTCTTCACGACCGGGCACGGGACCGATCCGACTACCACGTTTGGACTTATTCTCTCCCCCTCACGTCTAACACCCTCCGTATTAGGTGTGTCACCAAATGCTGAACCTTCATCTGAACCATAGTATGGTTCCAGTTCTCGAAATGTAACGTCCATGCTTACAAACAGTTTTCGCTCAACCGGGCTCCAACATGCATATCCCTTCTGAGTCACCGTGTACCCGATAAAGACACATTTAACCGCTCTAGGATCTAGTTTACCAAATCTTGGCCTATTATATTGGACAAAACACACACACCCAAATACTTTCGATGGAACTGTGTAAGTGGTTACACCAGTAAGCATTTTCATCGGTGTTTTCCAATCCAATACCTGATATGGCATTCTGTTGATGAGATAAGAGACCGTCAAGACAACTTGTCCCCATAAGTGTTTTGGGACATTCATAGCCAGCATCATCGTTCGTACGACCTACAACAGGTGTCTGTTCTTCCGTTCAGCCATACCATTTTGTGCCGGTGTATAGGCACATGAAGTTTGGTGTAGTATTCCATGAGTGGATAAATACTCAGCAACCTTCTTATTAGTATACTCCGTCCCATTGTCAGACCATAAGCACTTAATTTTAGTGCCATATTGTGTTTCTACCCGGCGATAAAAATCTCAAAATGCCTCAAAGACGTCACTTTTATTCTTCATAAGGTAGACCCAAGTCACGCGAGTATAACAATCAATAAAAGTGACGAACTATCGAAAATTGTTAATACCGGTTGTAGGACAAAGGCCCCATACGTCCGAATGTATCATGTCAAATGCAGCTAAACTTCTATTCCCGGAGCTCATATACGAGCTTCTGGTATGTTTTCCCAACTCACAAGCATTACAAAATAACTGCTCTTTATTAGCCCTTTGATATAAGGACGGATACATTCGACTAATAACTTTAAAGGAAGAATGTCCGACACACTGGTGATGAAGGAGCAATTTGTCTTCTATACTGCTACGTGAAGCGTCCGGTTGTGCGTCTACTACTAGAGATGCCAATGCTTTGTCCAGTCCGGTCCTGTCCAAGTACCATAGCCCCTTATGCCATGTGCCAGTCCCTAGTCGTCGTCCTGTCCCCTTCTCCTGAAAAGTTACCTTAGGAATGTCAAAGGAAACAATACAGTTTAGATCAAGGATAATGGCACTAATAGATATAAGATTGACAAGAAAAGAAGGAGCATGTAAGACATTATTGAGAGTAAGGGAAGGGGTGCATGCGACAGTATCTTTATCCATTACAGGTCTGGAGGTACCATCAGCAGTCTGAATACTCTCCGGCAATGGTAGGTGAGTATAGTCCTGAAACTCACCACGGGATCCCGTGACATGGCGAGATGCCCCAGAGTCCAAATCCAACCTGGCTGATGGACAGATGCAAGAGCACGTGCAGGTATACCTGTGCTGGGTTGGGCAAAGTAAGTGATGTGATCCCCCGAGGTAGATGACGCCCCAGGAGTGACATGGCTGTCGGCCGAACCCAGCTTTGTGCCTCGCAACTTTGCAAGGAACTCCCGCTCAAACGGGGTTATTTCTGCCAGTTGATTTTCTCCCCCTTTCTCCACCAGATGTGCTTTGTGTCCTCCAAAATAATCTTTCCTTCTACCAGCATATCCTTCTCTACCACCACGACGTCCTCCACGTCTCCGTCCGTGATCACTAGACTGACTTCGTAGGAGTTTTGGACAAAATCTGATGTAATGTCCGGAGTCACCATAGTTATGGCATACACCACTCACAGATGGAGGCTGAGTGAAAGTAGCAAGGGCAAACTTTTCAACCGTAGCTTGGTCCTCCTGGAAGGAGCCCTTGTTGGGCATCAACTTCAATCGAGCTTCTTCCTGTGTCATGACCGCTATAGCTTCTTCCAAGGCTAGAAGCGTGGGTTGGGACAGGAGAATATTCCTTCTCTGCTAAAACACAGGGTTGAGCCCCTTCAGGAACTTCATCATTCGCTGTCGCAAAATATAAGCCAGGAACGTCTGAAAATACTTCGCAAATGCCGGTTCGACTTGTGCATCTTCCATCCCAAGAGGATTATAGTGATCCAGATCAGACCAGTACTTCTTCAACAGGGCTGCGTACTCAGAGATGGTACGATCGTCTTGGGCCACCGTATCAAGTTCATCCTGAAGTTGAAAGACCCGTATAAGGTTGCCCGAGCCTGAGTACATATCCTTCAAAGTCTGCCATATATCAGCGGCAGCCTCCATCGCCTTGACATTGCCCGACACGTGGTCGGTCAAGGAGGCTGTCAACCACCCAGCTATGACGTTATTGACAATCTCCCAGATAGCAAACTCCTTTGAGGAGGGATCGGATGGCGCCTTCGTTTGGCCATTGACATAGCCAACCAAGCCACGTCCCTTCAGCGTCCGCATCTCCTGTCTCGACCATTTCAAGTAGTTGGACGTTCCTTCCAACTTTGTTTCTAGCTTTTTCAACTTTCTTATTTTGTAGGGTGACGGATCCACATCAGTATGGGTCACCCGTGGGGTTACTTCGGTTAATCTCTTTGATAAGATCTCATCAACCAGGGCCTTCATCTCTTCTACCGTCAGTTTACCACTGATAGAATCCATGGCATCTTCAACTGTGAGTAGGGAGGTCTTGTTGTATCCCTAGTTGTCGTCTTCGTCGTCGTCCTCATCAACTATATAGACCAGGTAGAAACAACAAGTGGCCTCCTCACAGAAATTCTTCAGGCATACGAGCAATTAGAATCGCGTCATGATGACGAGGGTAGATAATGCAAGCATAACCAATTGGACCATAACTTCGTGCATGATCGATAATTCCAGAACTCCGAGTAGGAGCTGTGCGAAAATAATGAACTTTTGCAAGCACTTCCAAAGAAGGTGCAAAAAAAATAAAAAATCGGGGTGCTGTATAGCAGTTCCGGGGTGGCAGGTCCAGGGGCACTGCACAGCAGGTCCGGGGGGACAGGTCCGGGGTACTGCACAGCAGGTCCGGGGGGGGCAGGTGGGGGGGCACTGGAATTGTAGATCGGGGGGTGGGGGGCTGGCGTCAGGGAGGGAGGGGTGGTCCGGGGCGCTGCACCGCAGGTCCAGGGGGGAAGGAGCTGTAATAGTGGATCGGAGGGTGGCATCAGGGAGGGAGGTCAGGTCTGGGGTACTGCACCGCAGGTCCCGGGGGGGGGGAAGGAGCTGGAATAGTAGATGGAGGGGTTTGGGGGGGCTGGCGTCAGGGAGGGAGAAAAAGTTTTTTGGGGAACCTGGCTCTGTTACCAAGTTGAAATGAGTAGAATTTCTCAGATGATTTTATTGATGGGCTCCTGCCACTACTTATAGAGAGTACACCTCCTCTTCGCAATACAGCTTCTGATGTGGGACTAAAGTCCCTTATTTGTTCTCAACAGTTTGTCTTGAACAATTGCAATGAAATAGAGCATTATATAAAGTGAGTTATTTCATCCTCGTTACTTCCTGGCATCAAAATTTATTTTATTATTATCATGATTTGATTTTTTATAAATATATGTAGTGAACACATGGCCGAGCTTGAGAGACAAAGCACACATAATGTACAGGAAAAATATGACCAACTATTTCCAAAATGGTTTGAAATCGTGTAAGTCTTATTTATCGGTAATTAGCTTAATTTACACGTAAATACTTATCATTCTTACTTATTTTTGATGGGTTATTCTTACTAATTTACTTAATTTTTTATGGATAGATGAAACTATTGCGTGCACAAAAATCACCTGAAGCTACAGATCAACTATATTCCTTAGCTTGCGGTCCTGATCAGCGAGCAAGATGATACACAGGGTGTATCATTAATGGAATGAGGTTTCATACAAAAGAGCGGGAGAGACATCGTAGAACTCAAAATAGTGGTATGGTTGTAAAGGGAGATCACCAAGGAAAAGACATCGACTTCTATGGTGCTTTAACAGAAATTACTGAGTTGAGCTACTTGGGGGGAAATCGAGTTTTTATATTCAAGTATGATTGGTTTGATATAGGAAATAAGAAGACAGGGATCCAAACAGATGGTTACTTCACTTCCATTAATATATCCCGTAAATGGTACAAGGATGATCCGTTTGTTCTAGCATCTCAAGCCGAACAAGTCTTTTATGTTAGTGATTCTAAATTGCGAGGTAGCTGGCAAGTCGTGCAAAAAACTCAACCAAGAAACATTTATGATGTTCCAGAGGTAGTTATATATGAGGGAGAAGAAGATGATAGATTGATGGGTGATGGTGAGGCTTATCAACAACATCTACCAAATTATACGAATGTAAATGTTGAAAAAGAGGTGCCACATTTGTCATTAGGAAGGAATGATGTGGTCTCAAATGCCATTGATGTGACCAGTCTCCATCCAAATGAATTAGATATAGAAGATGATGATTTTATTAACGATGATGAACTTTCTGAAGCAGATGATACCCTTGAAGACTACTACTCTGTGTAACGCCCCAGTCCCATAATACGTAGGACTAGGAACGTAGACATGCCAGCTGTATACATACGAAGTACACTCCAATATATGGAACCCTCGTATGAATACATAAGCTGTAAAATGCAGTAGAACCATAACTAATCTCATCCACACAAAATAAAGGAATAAAAGATATCATAAAATGATAATGAATTGTCTTGATATAATATGTTGGGCGGAGACAAATCTACTACCAACAAGTAAAGGAAAATACATAAGAAAAAAAATAATTTTGGCGAGCGAAGCGAAGACGATCCAAGTGCAATCATCCTCGAAGAAATAGAGAGGACCACGGCTAGAGCTAGAGCACCTACGAAAGACAAGAGCACACTCCTGGCGAGATAACCAGGTCCTTAGAGGGACGTAACAAGACACATAATATCATGCCATATAAACTGAATAAATATTGCTCAAATAAATAAGGGATTGTATGCAATAGGGTACCTAACCGTACTATAGTAAATATACAATAAAAACAAACCTTTGACACATGGGCCAGATCAGGAATATCAGGAATCAGGATCGTATCTCCCACTAAAGATAACCGACAATCAGGACCGTACCTCCTACTGGAGATAACCGGCTATCAGGACCGTACCTCCCATTGAAGATAACCGACAATCAGGACAGTACATATATGGCCCATACATTAAGGAACTGTTCTTCCCATCCAATGTCTATTATGTTGTATCCACAACAGTAAACCTCAATAACCGCTAAGTCAAACTAGCATGTAATTCTATTAGCGATTAATCCTATCGCACGACTTATACGCACCGGTGGCCAGCCAGTCACGCATGTCCGTGTTCTACATGCGACACACAACTTCGTGATACAACGTGTCAAGGCCAATGAATGCAACACACAAAGGTGGTCCCTTAAATCTAGGTTTAATATGTAAGAAAAATAATACATAGCAGGAAATATAAATGAACAGTAAGTTCTAACAGGTTATGCCATGTATCACAGTTTATTTTGCATAAAGAAAATAATGAATAATGCATAAAATATGAGCTAAAATAAATAAACAGCAAATGGCAAGGTGTCTTGCCTGGTAGGACGCCTGGTGCGCTGCGATGATCAAGGTGGCATGAACTGTGACTTCGGTGCAACAACTGTACAATGTGACCTCTGCTGGTGGCACGGACGGTTCTATTGGGTCCAAAAGGGTCAAATTAGTTAGGTTCGACATAAGGTAGTCTTGAATTGGCGAGGGAACATGAATAATGGGATTAGCCACGGAAAGGAGGATAGTCGAAGGAAATCAGATAAATATTATAGATACAATTTTAGAAATATCTCATAATACTTGAAAAAGTATTTTTTTTATTAGTCAAAATAGTTTTTAGATATATATACTTGAAAAATAAAAATGTTTTAAGGCAAAACTCTAAGTTTTGTCAACATACTATTCTATGCTGTAACCTATGTCTTATAAATCAAAATATTTTAAGGGAAACAAAATACTATTAGAAAATTTATTTAAGGCTAAGAAACATGTTTTGTAAAAATAACAACTTGATAAAAAATCTATACTTTACTGACTATTCAAAAATTGAGAAATGTTTATAACTAATAAAATAATTTATATATATCATAATTTGGAAACTACATTTTATTAGTTCAAAATAATTACTCTGAAAAGACTCGAAACTTATTATGAAATATTTTAGCAAAATTTGAAATCTAGCAAGTGATCTAGGACTATAACTAAACTTGGTCGAAATAATCTAGATTCAAAGGCCATCCTTTAAACACACCAACTAGAGTAATTATAAGAATATTTTTAGGCTTCTAAACAAAAATTTAAAAAAAGAAAGTTGTAGGTCCAAAGACAAATATAGAATTATAATTATAATTTTAAGGATATATATATAAATATATATAATCCAATAACAAAACTTTAGTAATAACAAAATAAAATAACACTAACAATCATATATTTGTACTACGTATAAGTGTAGATAACTTTATAACAAAGTACCTTTTGACAGGAGTAAATATAATAAAAAATATTTTTGTTAATAATACTAAAAAATCATAAACTAATATTATTATATTTATAAACTAAGTATTAACAATAGTTTTGTCAATAATACTAAGTAGCAAAAATGACATTAATAAATAAATGAATAATGACAAATAAATAAATAATTTAAAACAAACCAACCTGCTATCCCTTCCTTCTCGAGAAAGGAAGTTAGCAACAAGTCAACAACACAAAAAAAGAATGGAAACAGCAGTTAAGAAGTAATGAGAGGAGGAGAGAGAGAGATCATGGGAGAACGAGAGGGAGAGAGGAAGGGAAGAGAGGGAGATAGGGACGGAGAGGAAAGCAGAGGCGCGCGTGGAGGGATGAAGGCCGGCGCTGGATGCGGCGGCTAGGGCACCGACGGCGGAGCTCGGGGAACTCAACGGACGTACGCGGTGGCCGGAGCGGAGGAACGGGCTTGCGGCGGTCGCGGGGTCTGGACACGACGGAAGTCGACGGGAGGGAAAGGCTGCGGGAGGCTGTGCGGCTCGTCGACGGGGAGGCTACGGACGGACGACAGGTAAGGCGGTGGTGGTTGTGTTAAATTTTTTGTTTTGTTTGGGGTTTCTGGTCTGCCATGATTGCGGTGGCGACGATGATGGTGGGGGGTTTGGGCTGGCTGTGGCGGTCGGTTTTTCGGCCAGTGGCCGTGGCCGCGGTGATTGTTGTCGTTTTGGGGTTTTTGTGTGATGTGGATGGTGGCGGGTTGCTGGACGGGAAGCCGTAGGAAGCAGGGGGTGTGTCGGGAAGGCCGGTGTTGGCCATAGCGATTGCCAAGAGGCGACGGGGTGGGGGCTTGGTGTACAAGGAAGAGGAGGATGGTGATGCCTCGGACGAGGAGGTTGTTTCCGACAAGTCTAAGGTTTTAGGTTTGGACTTAGGAATCGTGTCCAAGTGTCGGACACAGGAATTGGATTTTGATGTATATGTAAAAAGGAAATAATCTGTTGGAAGACACCCGGGGTCGGACCCGAGGCCGTCACGGCTGACACGAGGAGGAATTGGACACCGACACGATGCACATGTTTTGTTTGTGGTGAGAAATATTTTGGAGGAATAATGAATGATAGAAATTTGGAGGAGTACCTACCTTTTATAGGATGTGGGAATTTCCAATTGGATAAGGATTATGATTCATTTAAACCCAAGTAGATAATCCAATTATTAAATTAAATCCATTCAAAAATTTCAAATCTAAATCTAAATCAATCTAGATATAATTACATTATATCTTTTAGTTTTAAAATCAAATAAGATAATTCAAATTTCAGATGTAGATATTAATTTAACTATTCAAATAAATACATAAAATCAAATCAAGATTTAAATTGCCACAAAAATTTCAAAATGTATTTTCCAAAAATACTAATAATAATAATTTTGAAAATTACATTATTATTTAAAATAAACTAATAACTAATTATGAAATATATGTATGCACAAATAATATTTACATAATTATACTTTTCTAGTATACCATTATATAAGAATATTATTTATTATTATAACTGTCTAAATAAAAGGCTTTTCGTAAATAAATCATAAACTTAGAAATTTTGATAGCTAAAAATAATTATTGTATATATTATCTTGAAACTAAAAAAATAGAAAAAATATTTTTCTAAAAATATGTACGCTCGCACATATTCGCACTCGTCGAGCAATTACGACTACGCGACGTACAAAACAAAATTTTAAATCAGTACCAAATTTAATAATAAAAAAAATAGTAGAAATTAAGGGGTTTTACATCCTACCCAACTTAAAAGAATTTCGTCCTCAAAATTAAGAATTAGTAGGGGTGAATGGCGCAAGGGGGTATCGGTGAGGAATAATCATTCACAACGTCCAACACAATCATGCATTAGAAAATTGCGACTTCAATAACGGCGAGGATAACCATCGGTTAGCTCAAGAAGGAAAATAAGTAAGGGTTAAAGTTAAAACATGCGATAAAGGCTAGTGTGTTATCTAGATAAAATAGATTAGAGACCTTAAAGATATAGTTTCTTAGGAGTTGGTTGCTGGCACGATTGAGAGAGTGATTTGGGTCACTCCTAACTTATGTGATTAGAAGGTCATGAGAGTAAATATAGGGCCGAGAAAAGGACGAGTAGTTTAGGATGAAGATATAGCAATATCGAGTGATAGTGGTCATAATCATTAGGAAGGCTAGAGGAAGTTCTAGTATAACGCCTTCGTCCCTCTAAAATAGGTGAAGGCGAAAGCAATAAAGAGTTCGAAGACGATGATATCGAATACAAATACGTGGTTCAAAGACGACCGAATAATTTTAAAAGAATTGTCAAGGCAGTCGTGGATGGGATTCTAAAGGCCAAGTTTAATTATGTTCCATCCACGTAGAATAATAGATAAAAGCGAACCAAAGTGCACTTGATTGATCAGACGATTATGCACCGGTTCTGATTAGACAATATATTAGTGGGTGTGCACCCAATAAAATATATCGTGATCAAGCTCGATAAAGAAATAAGCTTGTAAAACTTAGGCTAAATTAGCATCATAAGATAGTCAAAATATAAGTAGGGGATACTGATGAAAGAAATTAAATAGTCTAAGATTCTTAAAGTCTAAGCCTTGCATGAAGCTTAGACTTATGCAGTCGTCCTAGTTTCCTTGTCTATGGCTTGGTTGGCTAGATGGATTAGGGTCTCCTAAATTCTAGAACCTAAGTGAACTTGCTAATATAGGTCACAAGGACAAAGGGATTGCTAGGTCACAAAGCATTCTACCCAACTTAAAAGAATTAAACTAAGGGTGTTCGGGACATCTAACTAGTAGGGTCAATCTCTAGCAAGCACAAAGGGAAGATAAGAATAATGATAGGAGGAATCAAGTAAGATGCAATCGATGAGTCGAACGGTAGTTCGAATATGGAATCGAAGAAAGAGGTCAAGTATGTGGATGAGATCCTAGACTTCTAATGCTATACGCAGGCTTGCTTGGTACGGTAAAGTAACCAAACAATTTATCTCGACCTGCATGGACCACCACAAAAACATGTAACGCCCCAGTCCCAAAATATGTAGGACTAGAAACGTAGACATGCCAGCTGTATACATACGAAGTACACTCCAATATATGGAACCCTCGTATGAATACATAAGCTGTAAAATACAGTAGAACCATAACTAATCTCATCCACACAAAATAAAGGAATAAAAGATATCATAAGATGATAATGAATTATCTTGATACAATATGTTGGGCGGAGACAAATCCACAACCAACAAGTAAAGGAAAATACATGAGAAAATAAATGATTTTGGCAAGCGAAGCGAAGACGATCCAAGTGCAATCATCCTCGAAAAAATAGAGAGGACTACGGCTAGAGCTAGAACACCTACGAAAGACAAGAGCATACACCTGGCGAGATAACCAGGTCCTCAGAGGGACGTAACAAGACATATAATATCATGCCATATAAATTGAATAAATATTGCTCAAATAAATAAGGGATTGCATGCAATAGGGTACCTAACCGTACTATAGTGAATATGCAATAAAAATAAACCTTTGACGCATGGGCCGGATCAGGAATATCAGGAATCAGGACCGTATCTCCCACTAAAGATAACCGACAATCAGGACCGTACCTCCCACTGGAGATAACCGGCTATCAGGACCGTACCTCCCATTGGAGATAACCGACAATCAGGACAGTGCATATATGACCCATACATTAAGGAACTGTTCTTCCCATCCAATGCCTATTATGTTGTATCCACAACAGTAAACCTCTATAACCGCTAAGTCAAACTAGCATGCAATTCTATTAGCGGTTAATCCTATCGCACGGCTTATACGCACCGGTGGCCAGCCAGTCACGCATGTCCGTGTTCTATATGCGACACACAACTTCGTGATACAACGTGTCAAGGCCAATGAATGCAACACACAAAGGTGGTCCCTTAAATCTAGGTTTAATGTGTAAGAAAAATAATACATAGCGGGAAATATAAAGGAACAGTAAGTTCTAACAGGTTATGCCATGTATCACAGTTTATTTTGCATAAAGAAAATAATGAATAATGCATGAAATATGAGCTAAAATAAATAAACAGCAAATGGCAAGGTGTCTTGCCTGGTAGGACGCCTGGTGCGCTGCGATGATCAAGGTGGCATAAACTGTGACTTCGATACAACAACTGTACAAGGTGACCTCGGCTGGTGGCACGAACGGTTCCATTGGGTCCAAAAGGGTCAAATTAGTTAGGTTCGACATAAGGTAGTCTTGAATTGGCGAGGGAACATGAATAATGGGATTAGCCACGGAAAGGAGGATAGTCGAAGGAAATCGGATAAATATTATATATACAATTTTAGAAATATCTCATAATACTTGAAAAAGTATTTTTTTTTATTAGTTAAAATAGTTTTTAGATATATATACTTGAAAAATAAAAATGTTTTAAGGCAAAACTCTAAGTTTTGTCAACATACTATTCTACGCTGTAACCTATGTTTTATAAATCAAAATATTTTAAGGGAAACAAAATACTATTAGAAAATTTATTTAAGGCTAAGAAACATGTTTTGTAAAAATAACATCTTGATAAAAAAATCTATACTTTACTGACTATTCAAAAATTGAGAAATGTTTATAACTAATAAAATAATTTATATATATCATAATTTGGAAACTACATTTTATTAGTTCAAAATAATTACTTTGAAAAGACTCGAAACTTATTATGAAATATTTTAGCAAAATTTGAAATCTAGCAAGTGATCTAGGACTATAACTAAACTTGGTCGAAATAATCTAGATTCAAAGGCCATCCTTTAAACACACCAACTAGAGTAATTATAAGAATTTTTTAGGCTTCTAAACAAAAGTTTAAAAAAAGAAAGTTGTAGGTCCAAAGACAAATATAGGATTATAATTATAATTTTAAGGATATATATATAAATATATATAATCCAATAACAAAACTTTAGTAATAACAAAATAAAATAACACTAACAATCATATATTTGTACTACGTATAAGTGTAGATAACTTTATAACAAAGTATCTTTTGACAGGAGTAAATATAATAAATAATATTTTTGTTAATAATACTAAAAAATCATAAACTAATATTATTATATTTATAAACTAAGTATTAACAATAGTTTTGTCAATAATACTAAGTAGCAAAAATGACATTAATAAATAAATGAATAATGATAAATAAATAAATAATTTAAAACAAACCAACATGCTATCCCTTCCTTCTCGAGAAAGGAAGTTAGCAACAAGTCAACAACACAAAAAAGAATGGGAACAGCAGTTAAGAAGTAATGAGAGGAGGAGAGAGAGAGAGATCATGGAAGAACGAGAGGGATAGAAGAAGGGAAGAGAGGGTGATGGGGACGGAGAGGAAGGCAGATGCGCGCATGGAGGGGTGAAGGCCGGCGCTGGACGCGGCGGCTAGGGCACCGACGGCGGAGCTCAGGGAACTCATCTGACGCACGCGGTGGCCGGAGCGGAAGAACGGGCTTGCAGCGGTCGCGGGGTCTGGACACGGCGGAAGTCGACGGGAGGGGAAGGCTGCGGGAGGCTGTGCGGCTCGTCGGCGGCGAGGCTACGGGCGGACGACAGGTAAGGCGGTGGTGGTGGTGTTAAATTTTTTTTTGTTTGGGGTTTCTGGTTTGCCATGATTGCGGTGGCGACGATGATGGTGGGGGGTTTGGGCTGGCTGTGGCGGTTGGGTTTCCGGCCAGTGGCCGTGGCCGCGGTGGTTGTTGTGATTTTGGGGTTTTTGTGTGATGTGGATGGTGGTCGGGTTGCTGGACGGGAAGCCGTAGGAAGCAGGGGGTGTGTCGGAAGCCGGTGTTGGATATGGCGATTGCCGAGAGGCGACGGGGTGGGGGCTTGGTGTACAGGAAGGAGGAGGATGGTGATGCCTCGGACGAGAAGGCTGTTTTCGACAAGTCTAGGGTTTTAGGTTTGGTCTTAGGAATCGTGTCCAAGTGTCGGACACAGGAATTGGATTTTGATGTATATGTAAAAAGGAAATAATCTATTGGAAGACACTCGGGGTCGGACCCGAGGCCGTCACGGCTGACACGAGGAGGAATTGGACACCGACACGATGCACAGGTTTTGTTTGTGGTGAGAAATATTTTGGAGGAATAATGAATGATAGAAATTTGGAGGAGTACCTGCCTTTTATAGGATGTGGAAATTCCTAATTGGATAAGGATTATGATTCATTTAAACCCAAGTAGATAATCCAATTATTAAATTAAATCCATTCAAAAATTTCAAATCTATATCTAAATCAACCTAGATATAATTACATTATATCTTTTAGTTTTAAAATCAAATAAGATAATTCAAATTTCAGATGTAGATATTAATTTAACTATTCAAATAAATACATAAAATCAAATCAAGATTTAAATTGCCACAAAAATTTCAAAATGTATTTTCCAAAAATACTCATAATAATAATTTCAAAAATTATATTATTATTTAAAATAAACTAATAACTAATTATGAAATATGTGTATGCACAAATAATATTTACATAATTATATATTTCTAGTATACCATTATATAAGAATATTATTTATTATTATAACTGTCTAAATAAAATGCTTTTCGTAAATAAATCATAAATTTAGAAATTTTGATAGCTAAAAATAATTATTGTATATATTATCTTGAAACTATAAAAATAGGAAAAAAATATTTTTCTAAAAATATGTACGCTCGCACATATTCGCACTCGTCGAGCAATTACGAAAAATAAAATTTCGTACGCGACGTACAATACGACCACGCGATGTACAAAACAAAATTTTAAATCATTACCAAATTTAATAATAATAAAAAAAATAGTAGAAATTTAGGGGTTTTACACTCTGATAAGGGAGAACCAATGCATAGTGATCATGACACTGATATAGATGATATGTAGTTCTTTCTATCGATGAAATTAGTTTATGCTTTGAAAATATAATCTTATTGCATTTATGATTTTTTTATCATAATACACTTATCAGTTTATTTGTGTCTATAAAATTTCATTTTTTGAGCTCTAATTGCAAACTAGCATGAGAGACTCAGATATACATAGAAAGTGAGCACCCATAACTGAAGTGGGTTATACATACATTTCTCCAATACGGTCTCTTTCTAAACTGGAAGAGAAGGGGGTATTATCTAGAGGTGCAAAAATCTTGATATTGTAGCCAGAATTCTTGAGTTCATTCAAACGCTGACAGCCCAAAAGCTGTCCACAACAATGATATAATGAGTGTTAGAACTTCCATCGTATGTGCACATATCAAATAAAGAGAGGATGAAAGAAAAAAAAACTTGGAAAGCTGTCTAATCAGGACACAATTCAGGTTTAAGAAACTTGAAAAGCTGTCTGATCATGAAAGGAAAAAAAACATATCAAAAAACTTGAAAAAAAAAAAACTTCTTTCAAAACATATCAAAACTTGGAAACTTGGAAAGCTGTGTCTGATCATGATACAATTCAAAACATATCAACAGTGTCTGATCATGAAAGAAAAAAAAACTTGGAAACTTCTTTCAAAACTTTCTCAACAATTCAAAAACTTGTTTTGATATGCGTCTGATCATGATACCATCATTTGTGGGTTGAATCCTTCATGCTGCTTTTGTGGGCTGGCACGTAGCAGAGGATAAGATCTTTCTGTTGCTGAGATCTTGGATGATAGCACCCCTTCGTAGGCTGAATTGAGTCAAAGGACACGTGTAGTAGGTCCGTGGCTCAAAGATCTCGGATTTGGTGAAGAGTGATCTGATAGGATGCGCCTGGGATCGGGCGCATGAGAAGACTTTGGCTCATAACCTTCAGGAGTCATGAACCAGTCAGGGTGTACGGCTTTTGAGACGCATCCGAGTCTTCAGGCGCATGGCCGCTGAGGCGCATGCGAGTGGTTGGTCGGCCACGTGGGTCGTAGCCGTCGGAGAAAAGTAATAATGATGCTGATGTCAGCGATGCTTCGTCTTCTGAAAAAGCTGCTAACTGTCTAGTCCTCGGGGGACGTGCTGCCAACCCTGTCACTTGAGCATTAATTGCTTGATGGGTGACGAGCTGAAATGGGCGTATGGGTCTATAGTGATTAGGACGCATGGGTTTGTGCGCTGTTGGGCGCATCCATACGGGGTGCTTTGGAACCGACGGGCACGTCTGTATGATGCACGGTGTCTGACCGACGCATCCTTTTGCATGACGTGCCTTTATTGGTCCGACTTTTGTGTTCTTTAAGTGCTTTAAATAGCCGTTTTGACTTGGCTGAATTCGAAGCGTCAGGTTCATCACCATAAATACAAATTTATTGCACGGGATTCGGAGAGCCCGCCACTTGGCTTATGGGTTTGATTTGCCCGGCCTATAAATAGTGACAATGAGAGAGTTTGCCTCTCGTAGGGGTACAACTCGGGCGGGTTGGGTCGGGTTTGAGGTCAACCCGAGCCCAACCCGATAGATCATAAGCCTAGCCCAAGCCCAAGCCCGACCCGACTTCGGGTTCAACATATGAAGTCCAAGACCAAGCCCGGAGGATCGGGTTGGGCTCGTGTTGGGTCGGGTCCATCGGGTTTATCGGACTCTAATATGATATTTGAAATAATTTTAAACAAGAGTAATATTAAATGCATAATCAAATAGCAATCAAGCCTCAATCATTACAAAATAAAATTGAAACAAGATTTAGGACAAGGAGTTGAAGAGTTCGGATGAAAAAAAATTATAGTTTAAACTTTTTATTTAAGTAGTATGAAATAATATATATAAATTATATGTATGTCGGGTTTCGGGTTCTTCGGGCTACCCAACACATGAACCCAAGCCCAACCCAATTTTTGATCTGGTTCAAATATTTTAACCCGAGCCCAAGCCCGAACCCGAATATCTTCAACCCTAACCCAACCCATTAACGGGTTTACCCGATCGGGTTCGGGTTTAGCCCGCCCGAATTGCACCCCTAGCCTCTCGTTCTCTCACGTCTTTCCGAATGGACTTGTTTGCTCGAGCACATTCTGTTGACGAGATGCTCCCGAGGGTAAAGATGCGACGACTTGTCTTCGTTCATGCACTTGAAGGTGACTGTTACATCCAAAAGTCAGAGTCGAGGGCTTCTGAGGCAGGCGGAAGGTGTCTGTTGCATCCAAAGATCCGGATGCTCGAGCCATGTCTCCGTTATACTGGAAGAGCCGCAGATCGAAATTGTGGTGCTCCCGGCTTTGGAGGCTCTTTCTTCTGCAAGAGTGGGTGTTGCCCATTCTGGTTGTGTCGAAAGCTACTCCTTTAGCCTCGGAGGAGAGCTCTTCCTCCCGCTAGGGTGGGCTTGATCGTCCACCCAGGTTCTGCTCAATAAATGCTTCATTGGTCGAAGCATTTGATCGGATCGAAGTAAGGCGCATATGCTAAGACTTCATGATGCACATAACTGAGACGCTGAAGAGATGCGCCTGACTGAAATGCTAAAGGCTGTGCCTGACTGAGATGCTGAAGGCTGCGCCTGACTGAGACGCTGAAGAGACATGCCTGACTGAGACACTGAAGTGATGCGCCTGCCTGATGATGCACCTGGTGGGGGCGCATGGCAGTTTGCTGCGCCTGGCTGTAGTCTTAGGATCTTTCTTTCTGTAGAAATTCTCCTATGCAAAGCCTTTTTAGACATGTAACAGACTTTTATATGTGAAATAAAAATCTTCTTTTGCTGTCTTGCTGTGCCAAGTACTTCGTTTGAGTTCCCTGGCGCATGTTCTGAGTAGTATTTGAGCGCATAAGAATTCTGGCACATAGATGTGCCCTGAAATTCCATGCTTCTACAAGACCCCCTTCAAAGTTTTCAAAACTTTTTGTCAAGTTTTGGAATACTTTTAATAAGAAGCATGGTGGTGTCTTCAACGGGGCGCATGACTGTTCGGGCGCATGATTACTCCGTGCATCAGTGATGGGGCGCATGCTCCTCTCAGTTAATGCAAATGATAAAGCTTCGAAGTAATCAAAAAAATTAATGATGATCTTTTTGGATTATTTGCAGTTATCATTTCGCAGAACCCCAAGCGGTGGTTGACGTCACTCTTCATCGGTTTTCGCCTATGCCCAAGCCTATAAATAGGCGTCTGATGGAGAGAGAGGGTTCTTCTCCTCTTTGCTTTCTTCTTCTAGAGTTTCTTTTTCAAAAACCCTAACTTTTTTCTTTCACGAGATGGCCCCCAAAACTCCTCGCGGTGGTGCTGGCAAGGGACGAGGCAAAGGGAAAGAGCCTGTGGAGGCTGCTGTGGATGATGTCCCCAGGACGCCCGTCGACGTTCGACCGGCGGTGATTGGTGGGTTTTGTCGCTCTTTACCATATCTTTCTGTACTCGAGTAGGCCATTTTTAGAACTCACATACGCCGACGCGCATGGACCTTGCATCCTGATGATGTGCTGAAGCTTCACTGCTGACGCGTATGGGTTTATACCCTGATGATGCGCCGAAGCTTCACTGCTGACGTGTATGGGTTTAGACCCTGATGATGCGCCGAAGCTTTCCTGCTGACGCGTATGGGTTTAGACCCTGATGATGCACCGAAGCTTTCCTGCTGACACGCTTCACTGCTGACGCACATGGGTTTAGACCCTGATGATGCGCCGAAGCTTCACTGCTGATGCGCATGGGTTTAGACCCTGATGATGCGCTGAAGCTTCACTGCTGATGTGCGTGGGTTTAGACCCTGATGATGCGCTGAAGCTTCTTTCCAGATGCGCCTGAGCCTTGGTTCAGTGTATGCACTTCTGATGAGAGCGTAACTCAGAATTTTTTTGTTCTAACATATCTGAGTTTTTGACTTCTTTTGCTGACCGCCAGTGTCGATGACCGTCCCGCTCTTGAACGAAGTGCTTCTAGATGCTGCTCTCTGTCAGATGGTAGTAGATTATAACGAGGAGGTGATAAATCCTGCCCAAACTGCCATTATGCTGGCTCAGCCTCCCGAGAGAATGACCCAAATCCGGGAACAACAGCATGGGTTCCTCCAACGGATGATGGAGCGTGGTATTTTGAAATCTGCCATTTCTGATAATATGACTTTCTTGAAGCCTGAGTTCCTGCTTGGGGACCACCTTACTTCTACTGAAGCAAAGGTGTTAAAGATCAAGGAAGATTGGTTCTTTACAGCAAGAGGGGTGCACATGACTGTTAAGCAACTTGAGCATCAATGGCCTTTGACGGCTTTCTGTTGCCTTGCTTCCAAGAGGAGGATGTCTTGGGAGCTAACCCCGTCTCAGGGGGGAACGGTGGCAGGCACCATCAAGATCGACTCTACCTCCAATCAGAGGGATACTTTGGCCGCCATGCGGGCTGGGCCTCCTTTCACCTGGCAGACTCTGCGTCCTGGGAGCATTTACAGTGACGTCCCTACCAACACATTTGCTTTTGGCGCTTCGACTTTTGCAAATCGTATGCTGTCGTTGAAGCGGTCGTACCCGAAAGGTGAATTTCGGATAGAGGGTTGGTGTCCCTCTGTTTCCAAGTAGGACAAGCTGACACTCTGGGTGTAACGCCCAGTCCCAAAATCATATAGGACAGTACGCAAATATGCCAGCTGTAGCTATACGATGAATACTCCAATGTATGGAATCCTCGTATAAATACATAAGCTGTAAAATGTAGAGAACCAAGACATGCTAAATCTCATCCACAAATATATAAAGAATAAAGATAGAATCAACTTGAATAGTTATGGTACAATCGTTGGGCGGAGACAAAGTCCACTACCAACTATCTCAATGAAATAAATGTACAAGAAAGCGATCGACAAAATGACAAAACAAACCCAGAGCAATCACTACCAAAATTTGTCGATTTAGCGACGGCCAGATTCGTCGCCCGTCCGACGGGAATTTCTATTAGCGACCGATCACTGACGGATCTTGGCCAAAAAAATCCGTCGGCAATCAGCTCGTCGCTAATCATGGTCCGTCGCTACGTAGTCGTCAAGCGACGGAATAGCGACGGCTTTTCGACTTCATAATACGAAGCATTAGCGACTACTTGCCGACGAACTTTCGTCCATTTCAAGTATTAAATTCTGAACTGTGTAGCCAATAGCGACGTAATGGTCCGTCGATAAACCGTCGTAATAGCATATCAGAGTGTATCGTTCCGCCGCGATTCCGTCGATAGCCGTCGATAACAAAGGATGGATTAGCGACGATAAGCTGACGGATTATCCGTCGATCAGGTTCTGGAAATGATAGGCATTTCCAGCACCATGGCGACGGATGAGTCGTCGCTATTTCGTCGATCACTGTCGCTAACAAAAGACGGTTTAGCGACGGAATACGGACGGATTATCCGTCGACCATGTTCTGGAAATTCTTGGTATTTCCAGAACCATGGCGACGGAAAGGTCATCGCGATTCCGTCGAACTATAAACCATCAAAAATTTGCCGACGGATATTCCGTCGACCACCCGTCGCTACCTGGAAACATTTTTAAATCTCCAGTTAGCGACGGATTTGTCGTCGAACAGTAGTCGAAAACTGGAAATATCCGTCGCTAACCGGTCACTAGTCCGTCGCTAACTGAGAATTTTTTGAAAAAAAAATTACAGCGCTTTCCCTGTTCGCAAAAATATGCATAAACCAAACCAATATATAATGCACACCAATTATCCAACAATCACATTGACCAAATATATAATGCACACCAATTATCCAAGAATCACATAGACCAAATATGCACATACAAATTTAATGCACACCAGTTATCCAAGAATCATATAGACCAAAATTTGTTAATATAAAATAGACATCAATTATCCTGAAGAGTAACCTAATATCCGTCGTTATAATCCGATCATAGCACAAATATTCCAAAATTCCCACAAATATTCCAAAATTCCCACAAATATTCCAAAATTTCCATAAATATTCCAAAACACATAGGAAAATCGACTTTGGCCTCAGCAAAGACCGCAAGTCAGACGATGAATCCTTACAGCCAGGGATCATAGTTGCGTTGAGGCATGTACCATTCTATCAGCCTCTTTGCATACGAAGGCTCAATCTGGTTGAGGTCTTCTGTAGGGACAGGAGGGTCGGTCCCGATGCTACTACTCTCTGATGGTGGCTCCTCCTTAACTTCAAGCTTGGGTGCAATCTCTTCTCTGATGGTCATCGGTTCTTCCTTGACCTCGACCTTTGGTAACACCTCCTCCTTAACAGTCATCGGCTCTTGTTTGACGATGGGGACTTTCTCCGTGTCGACCTCCAAGGGTTTCTTGCCTCGGCCCCTTCCTCGACTAGCAGCACCACCTTGGCGAGTCCTAGGAGCCATCTCTCTGACAACAAAAATTTTCATATAGGGAAAAGAAATTTACTCAAATTATAAAAGTTGTGACGTTGGTTTTTTGCGTTCATCATCATTAGAGGGAGCAGCACTGGAAAAGTTATGACGTTGGTAGCATGAGAGAGTAAAAATCTGTATCATAAGACTAACAGAATTACTATGTAATCATGTACTCACCAATAACCGGATGTAACTGGAGTCGTTGGGCCTATCGTGCAGTAATTGGTGGATCCGCTGGTATAGGCCGGATGTACTTAGTATCTAGTGTATCAGATTAGTATTGGTCTATCGGTTTGGTATAGGACGTATCAGATTGGTATTGGCCTTAACAAATTGGTATCGTCCTATATCCGATATGTACATGTATCGGCCGTATAGCTAGGATTCATATTGGCCTTATCGATTTGGTATCGGTCATATCCGATAGGTATCGGCCGTGTTAGATTAGTATAGACCATTTCGGATTAGTATCGTGGAAGGTTTAGTAACAACTGTACTTGGATTTCTCTCTTCTCGAGCTAGAATACCATTGCAAGAGAGTCACCGGATCGTGATTGGCCAGTTACAGTAACATACATGCTTCCTTTTCCATCAGGAAAAGTAAGATTGAAAAAAAAGTATGTATGTTCTGTAACTGGCCAGCTACGCTCTCGTGACTCTCTTGCAATGGTAATCTAGCTCTAGAAGAGAGAAATCCAAGTACAGTTGTTACTAAACCTTCCATGATACTAATCCGAAATGGTATATAATAATCCAACACGGCCGATACCTATCGGATATGACCGATACCAAATCGATAAGGCCAATATTAATCCTAGCTATACGGCCGATACATATCGGATAGGACGATACCAATTCGCTAAGACCAATACCAACCGATACGGCCCATACCAAAACGATAGATCGATACTAATTCGATACGGTCAATACTTATAAGTACCTACGGTCCAGAAGGTTGATCCGCTAGTACATCCATGTACGATCAACGAAGTAACGATCCATTTCAATTTAGATGTAAAAATCTGTATCGTAAGACAAACTAAACATAATCAGTTCTATTTCATATGCTTAATTGCCAAGTATGGAAACGAATAGCTCAGAACACAACCCAAAATTCATTCTAGCATACATTAGTGTGAATCATCTATGTTCTGTACATATGGTGTAGTATATGTTCTTATCGTATCTAGTATCTGAAGAATGTAACAGAATCAAGATGAACTCACATAATGTAATACTAAAACATCATCTACTACTATATAAGATATAGTGATATGTTGTCATATCATCATTGTCGAGGGATGAGGGTCGGAGGACAAATACCGCTCGAGTGAGCCAAAGGCATGCAGCCACTTCCCTCCCTCCATTCACCCTCTCACTCTCTCACGCCATCAACGTCACAACTTTTCCACCTCAAGTTTGATCAAGCATCTTCCTTCTCCTCTCCTTCACCATGGCTCTGAACCCATCTCCTCCTCCCTACTTCCCTTCTTCTTATTTGACTCTCTCAGCCACATATGATATCCACCTCAAGTGTAGAGTCGGGGGAGAAAAAGTGGGCAGAAAGAGGAGGGAGAAGCAGCACAGCCGACGGCATGACCCGGAGGAAGTACAGAAGTTTTCTTCAACATCCGTAGGAGAACTATAAGGATATATCTTTTCACAATATATCACCTTGTCAAAGACCTTTAATGTGACAACCATGTTACCGCGGTATCGGAAGACTAACATGTCATGATTTTCTAAGCCGTGTATTTTGACATAATCCTCCAAACTCTTTTCTGCTATATAGTAATGCAAGATTACTATATAGGAGGAAAGAGTTGGGAGGATTATGTCAAAACACATGGCTTAAAAAATTATGACATGTTAGTCTTCCGACACCGCGGTAACATGATATTCACATTAAGGGTCTTTGACAAGGTGACATGTTGTAAAAAGATTTATCCTTATAGTTCTCCTACGGATGTTGAAGAAAACATCTGTACTTCCTCCGGGTCATGCCGCCGGCTGTGCTGCTTCCCCCTCCTCTTCCTGCCTACTTCTTCTCTCCCGACTCTACACTTGAGGTGGATATCATATGTGGCTGAGAGAGTCAAATAAGAAGAAGGAAAGTAGGGAGGAGCAGATAGGTCCAGAGCCATGGTAGAGGAGAGGAGAAGGAAGATGCTTGATCAGAACGGATGGCTCAGAACACAACCCAAAATTTATTCTAGCATACATTAGTGTGAATCATCTATGTTCTGTACATATAGTGTAGTATATGTTCTTATCGTATCTAGTATCTGAAGAATATAACAGAATCAAGATGAACTCACATAATGTAATACTAAGACATCATCTACTACTATATAAGATATAGTGATAGGTTGTCGTATCATCATTGCCGAGGGATGAGGGTCGGAGGACAGTCAACTTTATCTACGACTACATAGTTTCTGCCTCGCCAGTCGAATGGCTGTAGAGACTATGTCCTGATCACCATATCGTACCATAGATTAATACAAATAGAGCTGGAAATATTCGTCGCTAACCGGTCACTAGTCCATCGCTAACAGAGATTTTTTTTAAAAAAATTGCAGCACTTTCCCTGTTCACAAAAATATGCATAAACCAAACCAATATATAATGCACACCAATTATCTAACAATCACATTGACCAAATATATAATGCACACCAATTATCCAAGAATCACATAGACCAAATATGCACATACGAATTTAATGCACACCCATTATCCAAGAATCATATAGACCAAACCAAATTAATATAAAATAAATATCAATTATCCTGAAGAGTAACCTAATATCCGTCATTATAATTTGATTTATCTTCAAGTGTGAGAACGGATGGCTCAGAACACAACCTAAGATTCATTCTAGCATACATTAGTGTGAATCATCTATGTTCTGTACATATGGTATAGTATATGTTCTTATCGTATCTAGTATCTGAAGAATGTAACAGAATCAAGATGAACTCACATAATGTAATACTAAGACATCATCTACTACTATAATAAGATATAGTGATAGGTTGTCATATCATCATTGCCGAGGGATGAGGGTCGGAGACTCCTCATTCTCAAGCGTCTAGCGGTCGTCCTCAAGCGTCTAGCCGATTTTGGAGACTCCTCGTCATTGCTGCCATTCTCTTCAACGGACACCTCCATCTCCGGCACATCAAAGTCGCCGCCACCGATGCCCGAATCGCTATCGTTGGTATGAGCTTCTTGATTCTCGGCGGAGGCATTGCTGCTGAGAGAGACCCTCGGCCCCTGGAAGCTGGGCTCCGGGTACTCCTCCTTGAACATTAATATTCAAGGGCCGAGGGTCTTTCTCAGCAGTAATGTCTCCGCCGAGAATCAAGAAGCTCATACCAAGGACAGCGACTCGGTCATCGGTGGCGGCGGCTTCGATGTGCCGAAGATGGAGGTATCCAGTGAAGAGAATGCCAGCAATGACGAGGAGTCTCCGAAACCGGCTAGACGCTTGAGGACGACCGCTAGACGCTTGAGGACGAGGATGCAGTCCGGGAAGCAGAAAAGGGTTTCTTACGCAAAGTATTTCAATGATGAGGAGGAGAATTTCGATGACTCCGAGGAGGAGGAGGAGGAAGAGGAGGAGGAGGAGGAGGAGGAAGAAGACTCGGAGAAGGAGTCGAATGAGTCGGCAATGATAGCAGATGATTGCAAGACAAGGAGCGAAAAAACAGGCGAAGAAGAGGACGATACGAGTCGAAGGGGAGATTCGAGTGACAATGTAGGCACCGTGAACGGATGGCTCAGAACACAACCCAAAACTCATTCTAGCATACATTAGCGTGAATCATCTATGTTCTGTATATATGGTGTAGTATATGTTCTTATCGTATCTAGTATCTGAAGTATATAACAGAATCAAGATAAACTCACATAATGTAATACTAAGACATCATCTACTACTATATAAGATATAGTGATAGGTTGTCGTTTCATCATTGTCGAGGGATGAGGGTCGGAGGACAGTCAACTTTATCTACGGCTACATTATTTCTGCCTCGCTGTAATGCCTGTGGTTCGTATTACGTATTTTTGGAATACGTGTACGTATTTTATCTTGTATTGCATGATTCCTTGCTTAGCTTCCTTCTTGGCTTGGTTATTTCTTGGTTGGCTCGGCTTGACTTGGTTTTGCCTTGGTTCATCATGAACCAAGGGTGAACCACCTACCTACCACCACCACTACCATTTATTAACCCCCCATTTCCTTCTCTCTTTTCATTACTCTTCTTCTTTCCTCCATTAACTCCTTCACCTACCAGAGAGAGGGAGAGAGAGGTCTAGGCAAGTGCAACTTGCTTCATGGAGAAACTCCAATTTTATTACTTTATTTTCTTCATTTCAGCATTTTAACTTACTTTAGTACTTGGCATTTCCACTTTCCATGGCTAGATTCTTGTAGATCTAAGTTTATATTATTTTCGGATTTCTTGGGTTTTGATCTGCTTAATCTTGTTATTTCTGTGTTTTGATGGTTCCATGTTGTAGAGAATTTTATTCTACCCCATTTTGACCTATGAAAGTTCGGATTTGGGCTCCGGATGATGGAGTTATGGAGCTTGAGAACTTGGCTCCATTGGTGTTCTTCTTCTCAAAAATTTGTAGAAGAAGAACAGTGCTGACCGCATGAACCCCCTTCCGTATGGCAGCACTTGACCGCATGAATATTCATACGGTAAGTCTTCCCAGCCGCTTATGCTCACTGCTCTAGCCGCATGCCCTATTGCCTTGACAGGACCGCATGACAAGTTCATGCGACAGGTACTCGATTCAGCCGCATGGGACTCGCTCGACCCCAGCCGCATAATACTCCGCTCCTCTTGAGCCGCATAGACTTGCTTCCCACTGGCCGTATGAGAACTTCTCCCCGTAGCCGCATGCATTCTAGCCGCATAGACTTCTCCCCGTAGCCGCATGCATCCTAGCCGTATGGACTTTTCCCCGTAGCCGCATGCGCCCCTTGCTATACAGCTGCATGAGTATGAATTCCCTGAACCGCATGAGGGCTGAACTCTTCTAGCCGCATGGACCTACTTTTCAGCCCGCCGTATTCTAGCCGCATATACCTGATTGTTTGCCGGCCGTATGGACCTATGTCTCCGCCTGCCGCATGGATTCCAGCAACCCAACCGCATGCGCTTGAGCTTCCTCCTAGTCCTAAGCCGCGCGCCTCCTTCATGATTGAACTAAACTATTAAGCCGCATGAACCGTCTTGAGTTAGCCGCATGGACTCATTTCCCATTGAGCCGCATGGTTCCAACCCATGTCCTGTCTTGTCATTTTACTTCCATTATGATTATTGTTAACTCATCCTTGTGACTCCCAGTGTACTTGAGTCTTCTGATTGAATGCTTGCACTATGATGCTCTGCACATGTACCCTGAATACGACAGTGACCCGTAGGCAATTGTGTTTGTACAAATAATCCAGTCCTGTCTTGCATCATGTCTAGGAGGGGACTCCTGAGTACCACGGTCAGGAGTACCTACTGAAATGGACTAAGGCTAATAACTAGATTAATACATTAGTCATAAAGAGATCTCCCAGCTATAGGCAATCCCGTTACCTAGGCGCATCTGGGATCTGTAGCCTACCGTCGAGTAGGGCATATTTCCAGCACACTGTCATATGTTGCACCCTTCAAGCTACCTAAGGGTACATGCATTTCCTGGACGATGTACCCACCTGAATTCAACCCCTAATTTTTGACCTGGATAACCTGGATGGTCTGCAGGACTTGTGGCTGTGGAATAATCTCACTGCATCTTGCTAGTAACTAGGCCTGTGATAACCCTAGCTAGTTAAAGTATCAAGCCGTAATTCTTGCTTGGCCGTGAAATGATTGGATGGAGTCTAACCAGCCTAGTCTTGTCCTGATCCTGTTCCAGATTACTGCATAACCTGAATGCCTATATATATTTTACCAATAAATGGTGAGAATCCTAAGTTCTGTTCAGACGAAGGGTTACAACCTCGGTCCTTATTTGGTTTACGGGTTGTAACCTGGTTATCTGAATAGTTCTATGGTTATCTCGTCATATATCATCCTGATGTATTTTCTTTAATTCCAGTTCTACTTTATTATTATCTTCTGTGCTAATTGTTGGTTTTAGTTCCTAAGTAAAGCTTCCTTTATGGCACTTGCTCTTTCTGGGGTCTGACCCAGCTGGTTTTGTATGGCCAGATTTCAGAGCAGCTCTAGAGAATCTACCAACTTTGTAGCCCGATGGTGGCGACTAGACGTAACCAGGGCAACGAGTGGGTTTATTTTTGATCTCCCACTTTATTGTAAAAATATTCTTTTGAGGCGTTTAGCCGACGAGCACCTGTTTAGCTCGATTGTACTTACTTACTGTCTGCCTACGGGCTGTAACATGATTGACAGATCCTAGGGTTGATCATGTATGACTAAACTCTTGCTAGTCCTAACATTTTGTAACGACTAGCTTCATGATCAGCTGAATATATAATATTTGGGATGCCTTATGATTGTATATTTAATGATCATACATCTTGTGACTTTTACTTACTTGTTCGTGATTGAGACACTAGGCTTGTTTATGACTATAGGAGACTGTTGGCTTGTAGTAAACCCTCATGTATCTAGACAGCCGTGACCGTATAGCGAGATGGAATCCATTTCATATACGTAGCTGGCTATGTCTGCCTCCGCTCTCCAGTATTCTGGTTCTGGGGCGTGACATGGTTTAAGTGGTGGCCTATGTAGGTCTTGTAAATCAAGATATGTGAGGGTTTACCGAATAGATGTCTCAATCAGTATTTACCCTTGATCTTTGCTCGTATCTTCTGAATCCCTGGATCCTTGTCCTGATCATATGCTTGTATCATTGATCTGTCTTGGTCCTTCTTTATTGTTCCCCATGTCGTTTTCTTCAGTGGCATCGTTCCTGGACCTGCCGGTCAGCAAGACGGAGCACTTCCTGCGGATCCGCAGCAACCCGGGGATCAAGCCCAGCCTTCCGGAGTAGCCTCCAGAGTCGTGCCTTCTAGCGGAGAGCCACCAGTCCAGCCAGTTCAGCCTGTAGAACCTGATGATGGCACATTGGTTGGACTCGTCAGGACCTTGATAGCTTCCCAAGATCGTCGTGGAGATGCCTTGCACCAGGCAGTGACAGATGCTCTGACCAGAGGCGGTCATCAGGGTAACAGCACGGCAACAGCTTTAAGCGCTTGAACCATCCCTTCTTCGACGGTAGTGAAGATGCGATCGCCGCAGATGCTTGGCTTCAGGACACAGAGGTGATTCTAGAAGCAGCCAGGACCCCTGAGAATGAGAAGGTAGCCGTGGTACGCCTGCAGTTGCTAGATCTTGCCCGCAGCTGGTGGGCGGCTCAGGCCATTGGATTAGCAGCACCCGTTGTTTGGGCGGTGTTCAGAGAGAGATTCCAGACCAAGTATTTTGATGCTGTAGCCCGGTACGATCTATAGACCCTGTTTACCAATCTGAAGCAGATGGGCAGAACGGTCGACGGATACGCGACCGAGTTTTCGAGACTCAGTCGGTTTGCTCCTACTTTGGTGGCAACGAGTATGATAGAGCCCAGCAATTTCAGCAGGGGCTTCACCTGGAGATTCTATTGGCAGTTGAGCAGTTTGTGCATCAGACTTTTAATGCAGTCTTGAGAGCAGCTAGGAGGCATGAGTATACCTCCTAGAGGATTGTGGATAGGGCCGGAGGTCGGAAGAGATCCTACGGCCAGATGAATCAGTCTTCAGCCCCAGCCCCGACAGCCAGGGCTTTGACCATTGGAGCTTCGAGGCAAGCGGCCTCGGTAACGTCGGTTCAGCATTCAGTCCCAACGTACCCTCAGCAGCAGCAGCAGAAGCAGAAGCAGCCTTCTGCAGTGGAATGTTCTCATTACGAGAAGCCAGGCCATGTAGTGGCAGAGTGTCGCAGGGCACAGGGATTGTGTCTGGCTTGTGGAGCAGCAGACCATAGGGTTGGATCCTGTCCGAATAGGGGTGGTTCATCATCGTCCAACCTTTCTCGCTCTTCGGTGAGAGAACCAGCTCCGGTCCAGCAGCAGCAGTATCTATTGCCGAGGCCCTTGCCGCCTCAGTCCCAGGCATTCCAGCAGCAGAACCCCCAGCAGCATGCTCAGGCCCAAGTCTTGAGTCAGAATAGGCAGCGAGGATTTCAGCAGAGGGGACCAGCACCCCGAGGGCATGGTCAGGCTATGGTGATGACCGCAGAGGAAGGATTGGCACCAGGAGAGGTAGTGGCAGGTACTATTCTCGTCAACTCCTTTCCAGCTTCAGCTTTATTTGATTCTGGTGCATCGTATTCTTTTATGTCTGTACAATTCGCGACACGAATAGGATTGGAGCCCGATTCATTATCAGTAAGGCTTAATATACTTACTGGTAACGGACTTGTGGGAGTCGATAGGGTGTTCTCCTGGTGTCGGATCGTAGTTAGCGGTAAGGAATTTCCTGCTAGATTGATAGAGTTCCCGATGGCCGATTATGATGTGGTCTTAGGGATGGATTGGTTGAGGAACCAGTATGCTAGAATAGACTGCCATGTTGGTAGAGTTGTTTTTAGTATTCCAGACGAGCCAGAGTTTTCCTTTTCCCGAGGCACAGTTGAGCCTTCTCCTCCAGTATTGCGGATGGCCGTAGCAGCAGTGCAGTTGCCCCGGATAGTCGAAGAGTTTCCAAATGTTTTTCCAGAAGAGCTTTCAGGTATGCCGCCAGAACGGGAGATCGAGTTCACCATAGACTTGATTCCTGGGATAGCTCCAGTATCCGAAAGAGTCTACAGGATGGCGCCTTCGGAGTTGAAGATTTTGTACAAGATGATTGAAGAACTTAGGACCAAGGGATTCATTTGTGCTAGTGGATCGCCTTGGGGAGCCCCGATGCTTCATGTGAAAAAGAAGGATGGTACGTCCAAGTTATGTGTTGATTATCGTACCTTGAACTCAGTGACAATCAAGAATAGATACCCTCTTCCGAGGATAGATGACTTGTTTGATCAGCTCAAAGGGGCATCAGTATTCTCGAAGATCGACTTGCGCTCAGGATATCATCAGATCAGAGTCAGAGAGCAGGACATCCCGAAGACAGCTTTCAGGTCTAGGTATGGACATTGGGAGTTCCTAGTGATGCCATTTGGAGCGACCAATGCGCCAGCCGTATTCATAGACCTCATGAATCGTATTTTCATGCCTTACTTGGATCAGTTTGTGATTGTGTTCTTGGATGACATCCTAGTCTATAGCAGGAGCGAGGCGGAGCATGAAAAGCATCTCTGTGTGGTTCTTCAGATTCTCAGGGAGCACCGGTTGTATGCCAAGTTTAGTAAATACGAGTTTTGGCTCGATCGCATTTCGTACTTGGGTCATATCATCACCAGAGGAGGAGTAGAAGTGGATCCCCAGAAGATTGTGGCTATTGAGTCGTGGCCAGTGCCTAGTACCGTTGTAGAAGTTTGCAGCTTCTTTGGATTGGTCGGCTACTACCGGCGGTTTGTTTCAGATTTTGTTCGGATTTCAGCGCCATTGACCCAGTTGACCCGCAAGGATGTGCAGTTTGCTTGGACAACAGAATGTCAAGATTCATTCGAGAAGTTGAAGCGATCCTTGATGACGGCTTCCATTCTCACACTTCCCGATGGAACTAGAGGATTTTCAGTATATTGTGATACTTCAGGCAGAGGCCTAGGATGTGTTCTGATGCAGCATGGGAAGGTAATAGCTTATGCGTCACGACAACTTCGTGATCATGAAAGGAATTACCCAACCCATGACTTGGAGCTGGCCGATGTAGTGTTTGTACTTAAGTTGTGGAGGCACTACTTGTACGGAGACAGGGTGGAGATTTTCACCGACCATAAAAGCCTGAAGTATATTTTCACCCAGAAGGATCTTAATATGCGTCAGAGGAGATGGCTGGAGCTTCTTGTGGATTATGATGTCAACTTGCAGTATCATCCCGGAAAGGCCAACGTTGTTGCAGATGCATTGAGCAGGAGAGCCAGAGTTTATTTTCTAACAGCACAACCAGAGCTATTAGCAGATCTTCAGAAGATGGGTATAGAAGTTGTCCTCCTTTCTAGTGTGGCATTGATGGCCAGCATGCAAGTTCAGTCCACTATAATCGAGAGGATCCGGATGGCACAGTCAGTAGATTCCAAGCTTCAGTGACTCAGAGCAGAGTGTGAGACAGGACGAAGACCGGAGTTATGCATTCATGAAGATGGTACACTTCGGTATGGTAAGCATCTTTGTGTACCCAGCAGAGATATCAGACAGGAAATCATGGCAGAGGCCCACAGTTTTCAGTATTCTATTCATCCTGGTGGTACGAAGATGTACCGTGATATCTGACAGCACTTTTGGTGGAATGGCATGAAGAGGGAGATAGCCCGGTTTGTATCTCGTTATTTAGTCTGCCAACAAGTTAAGGCTGAACATCAGAGGCCCGCTGGATTTCTTCAGCCCTTGCCGATCCCAGAATTGAAGTAGAAACATGTGACCATAGATTTTGTGATCGGATTACCTAGGTCCCCAGCTGGTCGAGATGCTATTTGGGTTATAGTTGACAGGCTCACGAATGTAGCTCACTTCCCCCCGTTCAGAGTTGGTCAGTCGACAGCTCAATTAGCAAAGATGTACCTCAGACAGATTGTCAGGTTGCATGGAGTGCCAGTCAGTATCACCTCGGATCGAGATTCAAGATTCACATCGCACTTTTGGCGTAGCCTGCAGGAGAGTTTGGGAACTCATCTCCAGTTCAGTTCAACATATCATCCGCAGACAGATGGTCAGTCGGAGCATAAAATCCAGACTCTTGAAGATATATTGAGATCTTGCACACTTGACTTCGGTGGTTCGTAGGAAGATCACCTGTACCTGGTGGAGTTCTCGTACAACAACAGCTTCCAAGCCAGTATCCAGATGGCACCGTTCGAGGTACTGTATGGTAAAAAGTGCAGATCCCCGCTAGCATGGGATGATGTCGGAGAGAGGCAGATGCTCGATCCAGAAATGATTGCCCAGACAGTTGAAGTGGTCAGAAGAGTCCGGGATCATCTTCGAGTTGTCCAAGATCGCCAGCGCCATTGGGCCGATTCTCGTCGGCGCCCTCTCGAGTTCTCGGTCAGCGACCATGTATTCCTGAGGATTTCGCCTAACCGTGGTGTCATTCATTTCGGCGTACAGAAAAAGCTTAGTCCTTGGTATATAGGGCCGTTCGATATTCTGGAGCGAGTAGGAAATGTATCATATCGTCTCGCTCTTCCGCCGTCGCTAAGCGAGGTACATGACGTATTCCATGTATCCCAACTACGACGGTATATCCCGGACCCGAGCCATATCCTGGATCATTCGGAATTGGTTGTTGGTACCAACCTTTCGTATGAGGAGAGGCCCGTGTCTATATTGGACCGAAGAGAGAAGATATTCAAGAATAAGACTATCAAGTTAGTCCGAGTTGCTTGGAATCATCACTCTTTGGGGGAGTCAACGTGGGAGCGTGAGGATGACATCCGATCGCGATATCCCGATTTGTTTGACTCGTGAGGTATAATGTCTTCCTTATGCCTCATGCCTTCGATTCCTTGCTTGAATGAGTGATTGCCTGCCTAGTTATAGCTTGTTTGTGATTAATATAGTATGTCCTTGTTTCTCTAGTCTCTTAATTAAATTCCGAGGACGGAATTCTTTTAAGGTGGGTAGAGTTGTAATGTCTGTGGTTCGTATTACGTATTTTTGGAATACGTGTACGTATTTTATCTTGTATTGTATGATTCCTTGCTTAGCTTCCTTCTTGGCTTGGTTATTTCTTGGTTGGTTCGGCTTGACTTGGTTTTGCCTTGGTTTATCATGAACCAAGGGTGAACCAACTACCTACCACCACCACTACCATTTATTAACCCCCCACTTCCTTCTCTCTCTTCATTACTCTTCTTTTTTCCTCCATTAACTCCTTCACCTACCAGAGAGAGGGAGAGAGAGGTCTAGGCAAGTACAACTTGCTTCATGGAGGAACTCTAATTTTATTACTTCATTCTTTTTCTTTCAGCATTTTAACTTACTTTAGTACTTGGCATTTCCACTTTCCATGGCTAGATTCTTGTAGATCTAAGTTTATATTATTTTCGAATTTCTTGGGTTTTGATCTGCTTAATCTTATTATTTCTGAGTTTTGATGGTTCCATGTTGTAGAGAATTTTATTCTGCCCCGTTTTGACCTATGGAAGTTCGGATTTGGGCTCCGGATGATAGAGTTATGGAGCTTGAGAACTTGGCTCCATTGGTGTTCTTCTTCTCGAAAATTTGTAGAAGAAGAACAGTGCTGACCGCATGAACCCCCTTAGCCGCATGGCAGCACATGACCGTATGAATATTCATGCGGCAAGTCTTCCCAGCCGCTTATGCTCACTGCTCTAGCCGCATGCCCTATTGCCTTGATTGGACCGCATGACAAGTTCATGCGGCAGGTACTCGATTCAGCCGCATGGGACTCGCTCGACCCCAGCCGCATAATACTCCGCTCCTCTTGAGCCGCATAGACTTGCTTTCCGCTGGCCGTACGAGAACTTCTCCCCGTAGCCGCATGCATTCTAGCCGCATGGACTTCTCCCCGTAGCCGCATGCATCCTAGCCGCATGGACTTTTCCCCGTAGTCGCATGCGCCCCTTGCTATGCAGCCGCATGATTACGAATTCCCTGAACCGCATGAGGGCTGAACTCTTCTAGCCGCATGGACCTACTTTTGAGCCCGCCGCATTCTAGCCGCATATACCTGATTGTTAGCCGGCCGCATGGACCTATGTCTCCGCCTGCCGCATGGATTCCAGCAACCCAGCCGCATGCGCTTGAGCTTCCTCCTAGTCCTGAGCCGCGTGCCTCCTTCATGATTGAACCAAACTATTAAGCCGCATGAACCGTCTTGAGTTAGCCGCATGGACTCATTTCCCATTGAGCCGCATGGTTCCTACCCATGTCCTGTCTTATCATTTTACTTCCATTATGATTGTTGTTAACTCATCCTTGTGACTCCCAGTGTACTTGAGTCTCCTGATTGAATGCTTGTACTATGATGCTCTGCACATGTACCCTGAACACGACAGTGACCCGTAGGGGTGCACTCCTGACAAATGACCTGACATGACCTGATAGTGGCCCATTGTGGCACACTCCTGACAAGTGAACTTGACATGATTACCTGACATAATATATCTTGATAAGCTGTTACGACGGCTACCTGACATGACATGACCTGTACAATTAACCTGGACACCGTGGGCGATTGTATTTGTACAAATAATCCAGTCCTATCTTGCATCATGTCTAGGAGGGGACTCCTGAGTACCACGATCAGGAGTAGCTACTGAAATGGACTAAGGCTAATAACTAGATTAATACATTAGTCATAAAGAGATCTCCCAGCTACAGGCAATCCCGTTACCTGGGCGCGCCTGGGATCTGTAGCCTGCCGTCGAGTAGGGCACATTTCCAGCACACTGTCATGTGTTGTACCCTTCAAGCTACCTAAGGGTACATGCGTTTCCTGGACGATGTACCCACCTGAATTCAACCCCTAATTTTCGACCTGGGTAACCTGGATGGTCTGCAGGGCTTGTGGTTGTGGAATAATCTCACTGCATCTTACTAGTAACTAGGCCTGTGATAACCCTAGCTAGTTAAAGTATCAAGCCGCAATTCTTGCTTGGCCGTGAAATGATTGGATGGAGTCTAACCAGCTTAGTCTTGTCCTGATCCTGTTCCAGATTACTGCATGACCTGAATGCCTGTATTTATTTTACCAATAAATGGTGAGAATCCCAAGTTCTGTTCAGACGAAGGGTTACAACCCCGGTCCTTGTTTGGTTTACGGGTTGTAACCTAGTTATCTGAATAGTTCCATGGTTATCTTGTCGTATATCATCCTGATGTATTTTCTTTAATTCCAGTTCTACTTTTATTATTATCTTCTGTGCTAATTGCTGGTTTTAGTTCCTAAGTGAAGCTTCCTTTGTGGCACTTGCTCTTTCTGGGGTCTGACCCAGCTGGTTTTGTATGGCCAGATTTCGAAACAGCTCCAGAGGATCTACCAACTTTCCAGCCCGATGGTGGCGACTAGACGTAACCAGGGCAACGAGTGGGTTTATTTTTGATCTCCCACTTTATTGTAAAAATATTCTTTTGAGGCGTTTAGCCGACGAGCACCTGTTTAGCTCGATTGCACTTACTTACTGTCTGCCTACGGGCTGTAACATGATTGACAGATCCTAGGGTTGATCATGTATGACTAAACTCTTGCTAGTCCTAACATTTTGTAACGAATAGCTTCATGATCAGCTGAAAATGTAATATCTGGGATGCCTTACGATTGTATATTTAATGATCATACATCTTGTGACTTTTACTTACTTGTTCGTGATTGAGACACTAGGCTTGTTCCTGACCATAGGAGACTGTTGGCTTGTAGTAAACCCTCATGTATCTAGACAGCCGTGACCGTATAGCGAGATGGAATCCATTTCATATACGTAGCTGGCTATGTCTGCCCCCGCTCTCCAGTATTCTGGTTCTGGGGCGTGACACTCGCCAGTCGAATGGCTGCAGGGACTATGTCCTGATTACCATGTCGTACCGTAGATTAATGCAAATGGAGCTGGAAATATCCGTCGCTAACCGGTCGCTAGTCCGTCGCTAACTGAGATTGTCACAGACACATATGTATATCACATCTAGATGTATAGATATATACATCTATATAGAAGCACACAACAGATACACTCTAAGGGTCAATTTTCTAGGAAAAATTTCACTTATTCAGTGACTTTGGTGAAGCGAATGTCCCAAGGATATTCTTAACAACGAAGGCAGATGAAGAACTCGCACTGTCCATGAGACAGTGAATATATACACCATGAACCCAAACCCCATATTCACATTTACTAATCCAAACACCACCAAACTAATGGATAACACCCAATATAGATAACACATTATTTAGCCAATATATAAACTCAGATGAATTTGAGAAGCAAAGCCCCCCGCCGCCCCCGACCAAAGCCCGCCGCCCCAAGCTCGCCGCCCAGTAGTTCGATTGCATATATATATGAAGAGTGCTTATGGCTGTGCGTCGGTTGCATATACCCCCGACGCCCCCGCCCCAAGCCAGTCGCCCAGCCCCCGACGCCCCCGCCCCAAGCCCGCCGCCCCCGCCCCAAGCCCGCCGCCCAGCCCCCGACGCCCCCGCCCAGCCCCCGACGCCCCCACCCCAAGCCAGCCGCCCATCCCCCGACGCCCCCGCCCCAAGCCCGCCGCCCAGCCCCCGACGCCCCCGCCCCAAGTCAGCCGCCCAGCCCCCGACGCCCCCGCCCCAAGCCTGCCGCCCAGCCCCCGACGCCCCCGCCCCAAGCCCACTGCCCAGCGCCCGACCCAAGCCAGCCGCCAAGCCCCCGACGCCCCCGTCCCAAGCCCGCCGCCCAGCCCCCGACGCCCCCGCCCCAAGCCCGCCGCCCAGCCCCCGACGTCCCCCGCCCCAAGCCCACCGCCCAGCCCCCGACCCAAGCCAGTCGCCCAGCCCCCGACGTCCCCGCCCCAAGCCCGCCGCCCAGCCTCCGACGCCCCCGCCCCAAGCCCGTCGCCCCCGCTGCACCTACGACACCGCGAGAGATCGAGAGAGAGAGAGAGGATTACCTTCGGGAGAGAGAGAGGAGAGGACGCCGACGCCGATCACCGAAGCCGCGGGAGAGAGAGAGAGAGGAAAGAGAGTGAATTTGGGGGGAATGCGAAAAGTTCCCCCTGCCGTTATATTTTAAGTCTGGAACGTATATTTAGCGACGGACTAGCGACGACGCTTAGTCCGTCGCCCGTTAGTCGCTATTTTTGATACTTGCCGACTGAATATCCGTCGCAACGTAGTCGACGATATGTCCCGCCAATTCTCCACACAATTCCCGCCAAATAATCGACTGCATAGCGAAGACTGACTGTCCGTCGCTATATCTCCGACACCCTAGCGACGGATGTGCGACCTTTCCTCCCCCTAAAATTAAAATAAAAAATGTAATGACTTGTCATCGGTAATCCGTCGGCGAGCTGCCACAAAGCCGTCGCTAACGCCGACTGAAAATTTTCGTCGCTAATTGTCGGTCGCTAATTTACTGTATTTTGGTAGTGAATCATCTTGGAGAAATAGAGAAGGTCACAGCCTTGGCTAGAACACCTGTAGAAAATTATGAAAGCATACACCTGGAGAGATCACCAGGTCCTTAGAGGAACGTAACAAGATACATACAAACAATACCATAATGAACTGTAAATGAAACATGACAAAGGAAAGACCACACGCTCCAACACAATGGAACCTAACCATCTAGGTGTAATGCAAGTCGAAAACTATACTAGAACGTATAAGTGGGTAGGAATAAAGCATAGCATCCACTAGAGGCTTGCGCATGAACTAGTATATGTCTCTGACCGTATCTGATGCGTGGTCAGGGCCGTGCAATGGATATATCCCCTAGTCCATACTTTGCATCGCTAGCATACCTCCTGACCGTATCTGACGCGTGGTCAGGGCCGTGCAATGGATATATCCTCTAGCGATACACCCATAACAGGGAAACCATTAACCCATAACCGGGCAACTAGAAGGCTGTGGGCTAGCTCATACATCCCAGTAGTTTTCCCCGCCCATGTATCACACTAGTCATATCCATGACTTGGCGATCCATATCTCTATGCAAGTCGCTATCTAGACTCTGCTAATCCATAAATGAACCGACACACGAACCGCCCGTATCGGTAGCAAGTCGAATACGTAGGTTCGTGCCAACTCCATGGTCCTCACTCTTGAGTCGTGTATGAGACTTGTTACAGGTTAAAGAAGTTATGAAGCATAACTTCAACACATCGAAAAAGTCAGCTACCATATATGGTCTACACACACACGCACACACACACAAACATCGATATACATATCGATGGCACCCAAGTCATACTTGGACACACTCTTACTAATGTAAAACACTAGCAACATATAAAATATCATGAATCAAATATAAGAACAAGATGGCAAGGTATATTGTCTGGTGGGTCGCCTGGGATGGTGCAATGCTCCGACAAGTCCTGTTTGTCCAATAGTCAAGGTCGATGAGTATGTCTAAATTATGAGAAAATAGGAAAGTACAGTTTTGTTATGATTGGTGATGATAATCGAAGAGAGAGAGAGAGAGTTTGAGAAAAAAGTAGCAGTTATATATAGTATTTTAGTAAATATTTGCAATATTGAAAACTAGATTTTTATTGGTCAAAATATGTTTTAGATAATAGCAAAAATGTATAAAAGAATCATTTTAACTAAAACTTGAAGTTTGTCAAAGTTAGGATTTTTTTTAAGTAAAAATATTTCTCGGATAATTATTTCAAAAGTACCAGAAAAATCTTTTTATAAGTTGAAACCTACATTTTTATGAGCTAAAATCTTTATAGATAATTATCTAATCATTGGGAAAAAGGTCTTTAGGGTGTAGAACTATCCCCAACCCACATCCATATTTTTTTTCTTTGAAAATTATTTAATGCATATATACAGTTAAGAAAAACAACTATAATAATACTATAACACTAATGATAATAATAATAATAAAAATAATCTTAATTAATAATAATCCTTAAAAACCTAACCAGCCACTTCCCCTCTTTATAATAATAATAATAATAATAATAATAATAAATAAAAAAAATTATATTAATAATAATAATACTTATAATAATAAAAATAAATATCTCTAACTATTCACTTATCCCTCCAATGTAATCACAGTGAAGAGAGAGAGAGAGAAAAGTTCGAGAGAAGAAGAGCGAGCGGAGAGGTCTTACCGGAGGGCGCTGCGATGGGACGAAGACTTGGCGGTGGAGGCGCGGTCGGCTGCGCACGGGCTGCGACGAAGACTTGGCGGTACAGGCACGGTCGGTCTCGAGCGACGGGCGGAAGGTGTCTCGCGGAATCGACGACGGGCGAAGGGGGTTTCCGGCTGGGGCACGTTCTGCACGGCGGGGTTTGGAGAGCGTCGGGCGCGCGCTGTCCTCTGGTGGTGGCGGGGAGAGCGGGCGATGCGGGCCAGCCTGCACGGAGTGATGCGGCATCCGCGCGGCTCCACCGGACCGGGTCGGAGGGACGGGGCTGCCGCAAGAAGTTCCGCTGGCGGTGAGTGCGCTGGGGAAGCACCAGGATGCGGCGGCGGATCCGCGGAGCGTACTGGACCGGTGGTCAGGCGGCATTCTCCGGATTTGGAGACTATACGCTGGCGCGACGACCACGACGAGGATGTGGCGACATCGAGGTGAGGTTTTCTACTACCCTTTTTTCCTTTGGCTGTGGTTTTGGTGATGAGCGGGGTGTTGGCGGTGGTGGTCATGGTGTTGTTTTGGGGAACAGATGTCGGGGAGAGGAGGAGGAGGAGGTGATATCGATGATGGTGAACAACGATGGTGGCGGAGGTCAGGTTTAATTCGGTGGTTGTCGTCGTATCCGGGGACGGGTGACGGTGAAGACGGTGGTTCTGGTGTACATGGGGGTAGCGACGTGGAGGTGAGAGGGAGTTCGATCGCTGGAAGGCGAGGTGGTGGTTGTAATGGTGGTGTTAGGGAATTTGGCCGGGAGTATGTGGCGGCGGTGTATTGGAAGGCTATGGAGGTGATGATCGTGTGTCGGGATTGTCGACGCGGAGGTGGATGTGATGTATATGTAATTGAAAATAATAGAGGAAGGGATATACACAGACACGATGCACATGCACCTTTGTGGAAAATTTTGGATGGTAGAGTTTATGGAGGAGTACCTGCCTATATATAGGATGTGGGAATACCCATTGGATAAGGATTAGGTTTTATTTAAACCAAATTAGATAATTTAAATTAACTCAATAATCAAATCCAAATTCAAATTATGTTCAAATTTTAAAACTAGATAATCTAAACTCAATTTAAGTATAAATTCTATCTTTAAACTATTTAAATTAAATCCATAAAATCAAATCGAGATTTAAAATGGCCACAAAATTTTTTTTTCAAATATATTTTCCAAATATATAAATAATAATAATTTTGAAAATTATAAATATTTTTAAATATCTTTTTGAATAACAAAATATTAATATTAATTAATTTCAAAAATAGACTTATATATATGAAATTTAAATTTATGAACCTCATATGCAATGAAACATAGTTTTCTAAAATAAGTTTTGGAAATTTCCAATGTGACGCATTTTACCATTTTAAGTAATCGAATATATTTATTATTTGAAAAAACCAAGCTTCTAAAATAAATGTTTTACAAAAATATGTATCTCGCACATATTCGCACTCGACGAGGCATACAAAAATACGAACTCGTACGCGACGTCCCATACGACTATGCGACGTACAAATACCAAGTAAAAATTTTAAATACTCAATTTATATATAAAAATTAAAGTAGAAATTTAGGGGGTTTACATCCTACCCAACTTACAAAAATTTCGTCCTCGAAATTAGGAATAAGTAGGGGGTGAGAAGGTATGAGGGTAAGGCAACACAAATCATTAGGTGAGGCAACGAAACGACAAATATGCTTTAGAAATTCGTGATTTCGATAATGAAGAAATAATTCACGATTTTGGAATTGAACGAGGGTTGCTAGTCAAGGTAAAAATCATGATAGTACGGTGGAAGTAGCTTAAGTGGATATTTTGGAGACTTGGGGGATAGGGCTCTTCGAAGAAGTTTGTATGGTATGTGTCTAGGTTGAGGGCACGAATGAAAAGGATGATAGGAATCATTCAAGTAATTAGGGGTCACGATAGAAGATATAGGGTCGTCTAGGTTTAGAGTTGAATCATCTTCGAATTTCAAAAAGGTCATGAAAGTTGAATCTAGGGTCGAGGAAAAGGCAAGTAGCTCAAGACGGGAATAGTTATATTGGTTGGTCAGTGGTTAACTATCCCCAAGTATATACAAATATCATGGGCATAGGAGAATGGTTTGGTCTATCTATCAATCACAAGCTTTGTCTAGAATAGTTAAAAGACGAAAGCCAACAAGAGTCCAAAGGAGATGTTTTCGTATGCCAATATGTGATTCAAAGGCGGTTGTATAATTCCAAGAGGATTGCCAAGGTAATCGCGGAGGAGACTCTAGGGGCAAGTTTACTATTTCTCCATCTACGTAGAATGATATACGAAAGGCGAACCAAAGTGCAATAGGTTGATCAGACCATCATGCACCGGTTCTAATTAGACAGTATGTTAGTGGGAGCGACCCAATAAGATACGTCATGATCAAGCTTGATAAGAAAATAAGCTTGCAAAATTTATGCTAAGTTAGCAAAAAAATAGTCAAAGTATAAGTAAGGAACCATGATAAAGGAGAATTAAATAGTCCTAGATTCTTTTAAAATCATGTCTTGTCCAAGGTTTGGGCCTATACAGCCGGCTTGGTTGACTAGATAAGTTAGGGTCCACTAAATTCTATGGTCCAAGTGAACCTATCAATGTGGTCCACAAAATGTTGGTTAGGTCGTGAGGTATTCTACCCAACTTACAAGAGTTAAACTAGTAGTGTGATGGGATAATGAGTAAAATAATCAAGGTAAGGCACAAAATTAAGCATTAAAGGAATTCAAGTAGAGCATCATCACATATCGGTTTGAAAGAATTTAGTCGAGATTTAGTCCCTATCTGTGGTCGAAAAAGTATATCGGTATCATGGTAGGGTTATGATTTAGTCTTTATGACCTGAAAGTCGCATCATAAAAATAGAGTACAAGGGGACGTATTTTAGTGGGACATGATATACCTACATGAAGGTGGGCTCGTCTAGATCTTGCATATGGAATTTGTTGGATAAAAAGTCTAGTGTTGTGCTCCAAATATCCAAGTCACGGAAAGGACACAAAGAATTTAAATAGAAAGTGGGAGTTCATGAGATAATGATTAACGCACAAAATAAGTGACCAAGTTAAAGCATGAAATAAAGATAATTCAGTTTCTAGTAAATCAAGGTAAAATAAGTTAGGAATACGGTTTCTAGAGATATGATAGCCACTTAGATGAAGTACGATCAAGGAACAATCTAATCATTTCTCTAGTTTCAAATGGTTAGAAAGTCACGATAAAATCTAGATTTGAGGGAATGTCGAGTCAGTCAATATCAAAGTATAACCATATGATTTGGTAGTTGACCAACTACACTTGAGTATATACAACTATCATGGTCATGAGTGTTATGGCAATTAATGCGGACTACTTTATCTATCTTGGTTGTCTATCCATATTTGAATTCTATAAATTTGACTTCTTCAAAACTTTGCAATATAATTTTCCAAATAATCTAATAAAATCTTTCTAAGCTGTCAATCATACTCATAACTTAAGATTAAATTCCTTTAAAAATTCTTTCATCATATCAAACTTGTAATAAAACTCAATAATCATATCAGTCGTCAACTTTTTTTTTTAACTTCCATAAAATCATAACTAAATAAAAATTTAAAATTTCTCAAATAACCTTGAGATAACTCTTAGTATATTACAATCAACCCAAAACGTCAGCTCAAGTTTTAAATACTCTTATCAATCGTGATTCAAACAAAAATTAAGCATTTAAAATAATTCTTCGAATTGACTCTATATCTTTCAAAACTTATATCTAAACTTCGAGCAAGTCATAACTACTCAAAAATCTTTAAAAGTTTTTTTTTTCAATCCAATTTTAAACTCAATATAATCTTATCAATCAATCATCAAATATAAATTTGAAATTTTAGAAATTTCCTTCAATCGATTTCATATCTTCCAAAATATTTTAAACCAAAATTTTACTATCATCCTTCAAACTCAAAATTTAATTAAACTTGTAAATCGTACCACTAATTTTTAAAAATCTTAAGCTATTTCTTAAATCGTAACTATTTCACAAAAATCAACATTTTGTTTTCTCAATTTATCAATCCTTTAGTTGTATATAAAATCCATCTCTACTACCCAACTTAGAATTTACTAACCCTTAAGATCAAATTTCTAGGAAACATAAATGCTTTTATACACAAATAAGACCTCAATGCATAATAATTGTCAAGGTAATCCTTCTAGCCATGTGTTTGACCTATGAGCATATAGGAGTGTAGTCCTCTTCCTAGTTGTCACTAAGCACGAAACTAAGAATTTACGGTAGAAGAAGTCAAGCAAGATGCAAATCAAGGAGGTCGAACGAGAGTTCGAAATTTGAAGTCAAGAAAGGATGTCAAGTAGGTGGATGAGATTTTAGACTCTAATCCTATATTGTAGGCCCGTTCGGTATAGTCATGTAACCGAAACGGCAAACTATACCTGCATGGGCCATCACAAGAACATGTAACGCCCCAGTCCCAAAATCATATAGGACTAAGTACGCAAACATGCCAGCTGTAGATATACGATGAATACTCCAATGTATGAAATCCTCGTACAAATACATAAGCTGTAAAATATAGAGAACCAAGACATGCTAAATCTCATCCACAAATATATAAAGAATAAAGATAGAATCAACTTGAATAGTTATGGTACAATCGTTGGGCGGAGACAAAGTCCACTACCAACTATCTCAATGAAATAAATGTACAAGAAAGCGATCGACAAAATGACAAAACGAACCTAGAGCAATCATCTTCGAGAAATGGAGAAGGTCACGACCTTGGCTAGAACACCTGTAGAAAATTATGAAAGCACACACCTAGAGAGATCACCAGGTCCTCAGAGGGACGTAACAAGATACATAAAAACAATACCATAATGAACTGTAAATGAAACATGACAAAGGAAAGACCACACGCTCCAACACAATGGAACCTAACCATCTAGGTGTAATGCAAGTCGAAAACTATACTGGAACGTATAAGTGGGTAGGAATAAAGCATAGCATCCGCTAGAGGCTTGCGCATGAACTAGTATACGTCTCTGACCGTATCTGACGCGTGGTCAGGGCCGTGCAATGGATATGTCCCCTAGTCCATACTTTGTATCGCTAGCATACCTCCTGACCGTATCTGACGCGTGGTCAGGGCCGTGCAATGGATATATCCTTTAGCAATACACCCATAACAGGGAAACCATGAACCCATAACCGGGCAACTAGAAGGCTGTGGGCTAGCTCATACGTCCCAATAGTTTTTTCCGCCCATGTATCACACAAGTCATATCCATGACTTGGCGATCCATATCTCTATGCAAATTGCTATCTAGACTCTGCTAATCCATAAATGAACCGACACACGAACCGCCCATATCGGTAGCAAGTCGAATACGTAGGTTCGTGCCAACTCCATGGTCCTCACTCTTGTGTCGTGTATGAGACGTGTTACAGGTTAAAGAAGTTATGAAGCATAACTTCAACACATCGGAAAAGTCAGCTACCACATATGGTCCACACACACATGCATACACACACAAATATCGATATACATATCGATGGCACCCAAGTCATACTTGGACACACTCTTACTAATGTAAAACACTAGCAATATATAAAATATCATGAATCAAATATAAGAACAAGATGGCAAGGTATCTTGCCTGGTGGGTCGCCTGGGTGGTGCAATGCTCCGACAAGTCCTGTTTGTCCAATAGTCAAGGTCGACGAGTATGTCTAAATTGCGAGAAAATAGAAAAGTAAAGTTTCGTTATGATTGGTGATGATAATCGAAGAGAGAGAGAGTTTGAGGAAAAAGTAGCAGTTATGTATAGTATTTTAGTAAATATTTATAATATTGAAAACTAGATTTTTATTGGTCGAAATATTTAGATAATATCAAAAATGTATAAAAGAATCATTTTAACTAAAAACTTGAAGTTTGTCAAAGTTAGGATTTTTTTAAGTAAAAATATTTCTCGGATAATTATTTCAAAAGTACCAGAAAAATCATTTTATAAGTTGAAACCTACATTTTTATGAGCTAAAATCTTTATAGATAATTATCGAATCATTGGAAAAAAGGTCTTTAGGGTGTAGAACTATCCCCAACCCACATCCATATTTTTTTTCTTTAAAAATTATTTAATGCATATATACAGTTAAGAAAAACAACTATAATAATACTATAACACTAATGATAATAATAATAATAAAAATAATCCTAATTAATAATAATCCTTAAATACCTAACCAGCCACTTCCCCCCTTTATAATAATAATAATAATAATAATAATAATAATAATAATAATAATAATAACCATATTAATAATAATAATACTTATAATAATAAAAACAAATAATTCTAACTATTCACTTATCCCCCCCCAATGTAATCACAGTGAAGAGGGAGAGAGAAAAGTTCGAAAGAAGAAGAGCGAGCGAAGAGGTCTTACCGGAGGGCGCTGTGCTACGGCGAAGACTTGGCGGCGGAGGCGCGGTCGGCTGCGCACGGGCTGCGGCGAAGACTTGGCGGCGGAGGCGCGGTCGGTCTCGAGTGGCGGGCGGAAGGTGTCTCACGGAATCGACGGCGGGCGAAGGGGGTTTCCGGCTGGGGCGCGTTCTGCACGGCGGGGTTCGGAGAGCCCCGGAGGCACGCTGTCCTCTGCTGGTGGTGGGAAGAGCGGGCGATGCGGGCCGGCATGCACAGTGTGATGCAGCGTCCGTACGGCTCAACCGAACTTGGTCGGAGGGACGGGGCTGCCGCAAGGAGTTCCGCTGGCGGTGAGTGCGCTGGGGAAGCACCGGGACGCGACAGCGGATCCGCGGAACGTACTGGACCGGTGGTCAGGCGGCGTTCTCCGGATCTGGAGACTATACACTGGCACGACGACCACGGCGAGGATGTGGCGACGTCGAGGTGAGGTTTTCTACTGCCCTTTTTCCTTTGGCTGTGGTTTTGGTGATGAGCGGGGTGTTGGCGGTGGTGGTCATGGTGTTGTTTTGGGGAACAGATGCCGGAGAGAGGAGGAGGAGATGATATCGATGTTGGTGAACGACGATGGTGGCGAAGGTCAGGTTTAATTCGGTGGTTGTCGTCGTATCCGGGGACGGGTGACGGTGAAGACGGTGGTTCTGGTGTACATGGGGGTGGCGACGTGGAGGTAAGAGGGAGTTCGATCGCTGGAAGGCGAGGTGGTAGTTATAATGGTGGTGTTAGAGAATTTGGCCGGAAGTAGGTAGCGGCGGTGTATTGGAAGACTATGGAGGTGATGATCGTGTGTCGGGATTGTCGACACGGAGGTGGATGTGATGTATATGTAATTGAAAATAATGGAGGAAGGGATATACACGACACGATGCACATGCTCCTTTGTGGAAAATTTTGGATGGTAGATTTTATGGAGGAGTACCTGCCTATATATAGGATGTGGGAATACCCATTGGCTAAGGATTAGGTTTTGTTTAAACCAAATTAGATAATTTAAATTAACTCAATAATCAAATCCAAATTCAAATTATATTCAAATTTTAAAACTAGATAATCTAAACTCAATTTAAGCGGTCATACCCGAAAGGTGAATTTCGGGTAGAGGGTTGGTGTCACTATGTTTCCAAGTGGCACAAGCTGACACTCTGGGTTCTGACGCAGTTTCGAACCGAACTCCGAGAGATTGGGCTGACTGCCGCTATTCGTGCTACCCAGGGGGGCGTCGACATCAACATGCATATGTTCATCGCGCTCCTGGAGATGTTTAATACCAGACTGGGACTTTTTTCACTCCGGTGGGCGAGCTTGGATTCGCACTTCATGAAATGTACGCGGTGTCAAGGCTCCCTTGGGGATCAGAACCTTATGAGGAATATTTTCTGACCAACGATGAGTTCCAAGTCCTGGGGGACAAAGCAAAGAAGATGATGGCCGTCTTCAAGGAAGTGGCGAGTCATCATTATTATATACAGAAGAGGGATAAGGACGGGTCACAGCCTCATGTGACTGCTTGGAGAGATTATGTCTTTGAGCAAGACAAGGAGAATCCCTCTCAGTTTACAACTCCGCCAGCGCTTTCCAGTACCGCGGTGCTCTCTGAAATGAGCAGGCTAAATGAGAAGAGTCCCCCGGAAAATGAGGACCGGCAGTCGGACGAACGCTTCTATAGCTGTTTCTGGCACCTTACTCATCGGATGTCGTCCAAAGCAGTATTGGCTGCTTATCTGATGATTTGGCTCCGGAATTATGTCTTTTCAGGCGGGTCAGGCTCTGTGGAGAGGGTGACCCGGAACCTAATCCTGCCAGCTGTGAAGTTGGTTTTTGGCTGTCGCTTGGCTCTACTCCCCGTAATGGTGTGTAACCTGCTGCGAGGTTTACGAGAATTTGCGAGAAATATCGTTCATGAACGAGGTAGGAATGACAACTTTCCCCGTGCCGAACTGCCGTTTCATTATTTGATGGGGTGGTTAATTTTGCACCATCCCAACGTGATGAGCCCGGGCCCGGAAGAAGATCACAGGGCCGGAGACGCATTCCTCCGTCGTTTCCACTAGAGGAGCTGGTTGCATACTGGTGTTCCTGTTTGTATGAAAGATTTATCCCACCTTCAGGGGTGGGAGATCACCAAAGTTGGTCCCGTCTTTTTGGGTTTTGAGGCCAACGAAGACTTAACAGATTCGGGTGAAGATGCCACAACTCTGCCTCCATGGGAATTCTACTGGTTGCAAAGCATCCGGCCGTCCCATCTGGTGTATCGGAATAGGAACCAGTGTTATCTGGAACCATATTTGCCGAGCCATTTTGCGCGACAATTCAACTATGCTCAGTTGATGTTGGAGAACCCCAGTATTAACCTGGGGTATACTGGAAGTTTGCTGGACGGTGCACGAGCTTGGCATTATTACAATGTCGGATGCACCGGAGCTCATTTTACGCTGTCTGTTCAGAATCCGCGGCCGCCGATTCTTTTTTCGGCCACCAAATTTTACTGTGCCATGAACGTCGTACCCCCTGGATATGATAGGGAGACCAGTTTCGGTGTCGGCACCCAGTTAGAGGCGACTGGGAACCTGTTGGCGAAGGTTCGGTCGTATCGCCCGCCAGAGGCAGGTTATCGAGGTACCCCTGCCGTATCCACGGGGGGTCAGGCAGAGTCCTCGGCCGATCAGCCGAAGAGACGTGCTGATACTGAGGCTGGCTCTTCTGTGCCGAAGAGACAAAAGAAGGCATTGTCACCGGCAGTGTCAATGGACTCAGCTCCTGTGGAGGTAAGGATGTCCCACATAGTCTGGTTAGTTCTAGTAGTTTTGTGACATATGCTTTCTTTTTGTAGGAGCCGCTAAAAAGGAGACCCCGAACTCCAAAATCGGGTGCTAGCAGACCAAAGGAGGTGGTAGGCTCATCTGAAGAGCGCATTTTGCCGATTGTTATGTCTCCCGTAGAGGAGAATCCGGACGATGTCATTCCGGCAGAGATTTTAGTATCTCCAGATTATGTTGGAAGGGAAGCTGAGGATGCAGCAGTTCTCAAGAGGGTACAAGCCGTCGTGGAGGCCTCCGACATTGAGGATCCAGCAGATACGGGGCATCCAGATGAGGAAGTAGAGTGGAGTTCGTCTTCTTCAGATGACGTTCCTCCAGAGATGAGTGAGCATGTTGCAGGAGCAACAGACATGATTGAAACAGAGGAGAGGTCTGATTCCCCTCCTTGTCATGATGAGGGGAGGTCGGCTGCAGCGTTGCCGAGCCCAACCCTAGACTCAGCAGTGGAGGCTGAGGTGGCTGCCGACCAGGAGGTAGCGACAGATTCTATCCTCGCGGAGGGATTCGGTAAGGAAGATGAGACTCGTCCGTCGAGCCTGACTCCAGGGGAGTCGAGTCAGGAAACAAGTGCTTATCTCGCTGCTTTGCCAGAGGGGGAAGGTCCCGTACGGCCTGCTGATAGTGTGTTGGAGACGGAGGAGGTAGCCCCTGACGTCGATGGTCCCTCCGAGCTTGAAAAGGGTAAGGGTTTGCTGGAACCCCCTGTTGTTCCTTCTACTTGGGTTACGATATCGACGCCCCTCTCGGCTCCTTCCGCTCTCTTGGCCCCTCGGGCCAGTGGCGAAGTTCAAGCCCCTGTTGAGGGAGAGTCCGTTGATGCCAAGGTTTCAGCCTCGCAGATTGAAGTCGGTGGGTCTTCTTCAGGCCCGCCGTCTATCACAGTACCTCCTACAACTCCTGTCATGACGCCTCAAGTGCTGGCTGATACAGATGAGTATGTTCAGTTTGTTGTTGAATCAGTGTACAAGATGCTACAGAAGGGCGTATCAACGGTGCTAAATATAAATGAGAGTTTTACGACGGTAAAAGCCATGGAGCTCTCTTCCATTGGTTTGATACGTTCGCACCGTGGCCCCGATCACATGGCTGTAATTCTGGAGGAGTCGGTGGTTGAGCTCGACCAGCATCTTTCTGAACTACAGAGTATCCAGCGGAATGACTTTTCCGCTCTGATAGACGCAGAACAGAAGAAGTTGATAGCTGAGGTTGAGTCGTCTTATCAGGCCATGGTGGCCATCTAGGACGGCGAGGTGGCTGCTGCTGAGGCTGCAGTAGAGAGACTGTCTCAATCCATACAGGAGCTGCGGGCCTCATTGGAGGCTAGTATAGCGGAGGTTACTGCCAGGATTCGTCTCCTAGAAGACCAGAGGGCCCAACTTATGTTAGATCTTGAGCGGGCCCAGGCTGAGCACATCTCGTCCAAGAAGGAAGAGGCAGTTGTTACTCGCCATATTCTTTCTTTGACTCACCAATGGCAGGAGTTGGATGCCAAGCATGAGAATGATACTCCTCCCGAGGCTGTGGAGATGATGCGGCAGGAAGCTGAACGCCGGGACCTGGCAACTGCAGAGACCCGGGCTGCAGACTTGAGGCGTCGGATCGAATAGTTGTTCGCCAATCCCAATGATGCCTTGGGATTTGTAGTCTTCTCTTCTTCTTTTTTGTTATATGCTGGAGATGTAATCCTTTACTTTTTAGATGAAAAATAAAAAAATTTGTGGTGTATTCATCTTTTGTTGTCATGAACTTGTGATTTGTGTGGACCTATTATCTTTTATGCACATTGGTTGTTAGGTACAGATAATAAGTTTGAGAGAACCGACATGTTTGCTCAGAGGTAATGTAAACGTAGGAATATGGGGTTCAAATATCGGAATCTTCCTACTCAGAGGTGTTATGGACGTGGTAGGAGTGACTCTGGGGAGATACGCGGAACTACTCAGAGGTAATGTGGACATGGAAGTTCTGCGATCGATGTACGGCAACACAGGGGTTGTCTGTACAGGATGTTTACTCAGAGGTAATGTGGACGTGATAAACATGATGGGTAGCGTAGTCTTACGGAGCATAAGGTTCCGCTTTGTAGGGCGTAGATGTTACGACCCGCACCCTAGAGCACGAGACGTGGTTACGTCCAGCCTACGCCGCAGTGTCAGCGGTAAAATGCTATCCTAGGTCAACATCTAACAATATAAAGGTACCTGTACAGTATATACTCTTCGAATGGAGGTGACATAGCAAATACAGTCTCAATCACAACTAAGGTAGAACAGGATAAAGATAGATAGATAAATATCTAGAAATGAAAACACAGAGATACAATCCAGAATTCTAAGTGTCTAAATAAGTACATATCCCAAAATATCTCAGAATCCATATACAATAATCCATAAAAAGTAAGACATCCTAGTCTAAGGGAGTGTCATCCACTACTAGTGGGTCCTGCTGCTGGTCCAAGTCCAAGCACTCATCTAGGGTAGCACCGTAGTAAGTAGGGCAGAACGCCTCAGCCTCGCCCTCTGTAATATTTTCAACAGGTCCGGTCAGGACAGGGGCGAGCACAGTACATCTCAACAAATCATAGCAGGTCAGGATATATAATCATGCTAGAGAGTAAGATACAGGAAACTGAAAGAAATAACATGATAAAAAGGAAGACTGTAAATAAATAGCTATAGTATATAGAGAACTAACAGTGACTAGTGATTCAGAGCACAAGATGGTTATGTAAACGGTACGATGTTGTACACGAGTAATCTAAAAGGTTTGTACACGAGTAATCTACTGGATTGATTACATAACCACTTCTACTCCCCCGCTCCAATCAATACACAAGGATCTAGCCAAGTTATGTTATTGTACACGAAGGTCATGTGAATACATGATTATGCACGATTTCACACGTTTCGTACACGAATGTCATGAATACAAAGAGTACAAGATGCTCACGATAAAGTACATGAACACGAAATACCCGATGTATCCGCTAAGGGGATAACATCGCACGACAAGATCCATATAGTACTAATCCGTGTTTTCAACGTGTCAGCATCATGTAAAGTAATCTAAAGCAGGAAATATAATCCTAAACAAGATATGAAATGATCAGAGAATGTACTCGCCTGTATCCTGAGTATCTGAAGAATATCTACTGTCCGAGGAGTGGTGTTTGTCTCCTATAGAACAGTACAAGTCACTATGAGTCTAAAATGATAATAAGATGCAATTCAATGCATTCTACATGAATCTAGGTCAATCTAGACCAAAGTCAACTCTTGGTCAACTCTGGTCAACCCTAAAAGTCAAACTAGGTCAACCAAGTCAAACCTAAGTCAACAAGTCTATACTAGTCTAACTTGTCTATTCTATGTCTAACAAGGCTATACAAGTCCAATCTAGACTCTATGCTGACATTCAAGCCACCCATAGGCTAAGAGCCCAAGTCTAGGCTATTAGGCAATATCATGCCTAAAACCAACCATAACACACATATACATAACAATATATATATCTTAAATATAATACACTCATTGATATATTTATATAATATAATATAGAATATACATTAGCATATAGGTTACCTATATGTACATCACATATATACATATATACATAGAGAATAAGGAGAAGGGGATGTGATGGTGTACATGTGTATGTGAATGAAGACATGAGAGTGTGTAGGTAACCTGTGTACAGTGAGGTTCCTGAAAACAGGAAATAGTGAGTGATACATGACAGTGTAGTGATACATTGATATAAATTTGAGTGTGTGAGGGAATGGGAAAACAGGGCAACACCAAAACTGTGTGGTGTTAGGCAAGTGAAATAGATACTTGTGTGTGTGTGTGTATTAGTGAGACATGAGAGTTCTGTGTTCAAGTGTTCCTGAAATCAGTGAAGTATACATTATCCTGAAATCCAGTGAGCTAACTATAGAAATCAGTGAGGGGAAACTGAAAATACATGACAGTGTATAATACTCAGGAAAACAGTGCATGGCAGTGAGTAGGAATGAAAGGAATCTCAGGTTTAAGGAGTGAATTAATCATTGGAAAAAGGAAAACTATTTGACAGTTTACATTCGAATTTCAAATCAGTTATCTAATACCCAATCCTACATGACAGTTAAACATGAATCAGAACATTCATTTCAGTTAAGAGGGAAGGGAAATCAATTCAAGTATTGAGAAGAAACAGTGGCTAATACATTGTGTTCATGTGTCAATGCAAAACAATGAGTAACAGTTTACATGAACAGATTTTCAGGTAACTAAATACCCAATCCTACATTTGAACTCAACCATGTACACAACTAATAAGGGATCATTCAAACTCAGTTCTACAAGAAGGAAAGGAAACCAATTTCTCAGTTTTATGAAAACTAACATTGATTCCAACTCAACAGTTAAGGATAAAATCAATTCAGGATATCAATTCTCAGTTTACAGTTTACATGAAACTCAAATCAGTGTAATGGGGAGGAACTACTCAGGTATTAAGAACTGGAAATCAATCAATTCAGTTTAAATGGAAAAGGAAACAAACTCTCAATTTTCTGCATTTCAAAACCCAACGCAAAGTCCAATTCCCATTGTCAAATCCAAAAGTCTATTCTAAATAAGTAATCTAATTAACAGAGATCATTAGACAACTGAGACAGCAATTTGAAATCAAATTAAATAGGATTGAAATGGGTTCAATAGTTTTAGGAAATCTGAAATAGAGTATCAGTCGAATACAAGTCCAAATCCAAATTCCATACTACAAAACCTAAACTAATAGGTAAACTCAATTAACATAGATCATTAATCATGTTTAGGATCTAATTAGCAATTAAAACATGAATTAAAACATTAAAAACTGGATTTAAACAGTGAATCAAAACAATAGGCTGTACACGCATAGTGCACACCCCGTGCACGCACGATATCGTGTCCGACACGACACGAGAGGTCGTATAAATCTGGAAACCTCATGTCAGTGGTTGCCCCAACTCGTGTGTCCAAAATCACGTATCCACGTGGCGTGTGCTGCGCGCAATCGACCCCGAGCAGCAGGGGAAGCAACACTGCTCGTACGCACGTGGCACCCCGCGTGTTCCCGTGTCCACCGCGACCTGACACGACACTAAAACAATCTCAGGATACTGGAATCCCATAAGCGAGGTTAAAAACTAATTTCTTATTCAAGCAAATTCCTAAAACAGTGATAAAATGCCCACTGTGGCATTTCATCGAACACCTACACGTATCTACTGATACGTGTCCGATACGGACACGTATTGGACACGAAACCTAGGGATAGCTATACATACAATTAGGGTAGACCTAGGGCTTCCTAAATATGCAATAATAACAGCAATTTAAGGAAGGGATTCGAAATTTACCTAGGGTTTGCAATGGCTCAAAAAGCCCCAATGTGAGTGGATCCTCAAGCTAGCAAAACTCCTTCAAATTGTCCACACTCTGAAATTTCTCAACACAACAGCAAGTAGAAGGAATTTAGAACCTATTGCAATTTGTTTGGATGGAAAAGAAATTAAACTGGATTTTTTATGAATTTCTAAAGATGGAGCATACCTCTCTTTCCAACTTGTGAACTTTCTAAAGGAGGCTAACCTAATGGAAGAGATTACTTATAAGAGGAATTCCTAGGCTAGGTGTGGCCGACCAAGGGGTGTTGGGCTAGGGTTAGGGTTTACATGGTGTTGGGTTTTGGGCCTCTATAGGCTTAAGTCATAAATCATGACTTGTGAAATCACAAGCCATTCTCTAGCCAAATAAATTCCTATTTTCTCCAAATAAATTCTAATGAATTGGATATCCCTAACTTAGGTCAAGCTAGGGTTACACACTCTAACCAAGTAGTCATGACCTAGGTTAGCTTCTAGGACAGTCTCCTAAGTCACCCTGAGTCAAAGTCAATAATAGCACCAAATCAATTATACTAAAAATCACTTAAAATTTTAATAATTATAATTAATACTAAATAATCCAAATAATTCCCAAAATTTTAAAAATGACCAAAATACCCTCAAGCTAGAAATGTGGTAGTGACAAATCTATCCCCCTTAAAATAATTTCGTCCTCGAAATTAAGGGCGAAACTAACAGATGAGAAGGATAGATAATCATACCTCACGGTGCAAACAAATATGGGTATCGCTCGCGCATCTCATCCTCCCGCTCCCAGGTCGACTCTCCTGGAGAATGATGCCTCCATGCGACGCAAACCAAGGGTATCACCTGGTTTCTCAGCACCTTCACAAGGCGATCCAGAATCTCCACAGTCTGCTCTGGATAACTGAGAGTAGGTCCAACCTCAATATCCGAATGATCGAACACATGGCTAGGGTCAGCCACGTACCGTCTCAACTATGATACGTAGAATACGTTATGGACCCCCACTAGTGCAGGTGGCAAGTCTAGCCTATAAGCCACATCACCGACCCTCCCGCCGATCATGAAAGGTCCGATGAAGTGCGGGCTAAGCTTCCTACCTCCACCAAAATGTATCGTACCATGAGTCGGAGATATCCGCAGAAAAATCATGTCTCCAACCTAATCACAAGCAAGGTCTCAAGTTACTAAAAATCAAACACGATCAATCAAACAAAACAAAATACATCCTACTTCTAATCCTATTTCTAAATCTGTACCTCAAACTCCAACGGCCTCCGGTGGCTATCGGCCCAGTACCGATGTCTGTCCTGCACTATGCGAAGTCTGTCCCTGTTGAGCTTTACCCTTTCGGCTGCGTCAACAACCATCTCTGGTCCCAGTAAAGCTCGCTCTCCAACATCATCCCAAGATAAGGGTGTACGACACCTACGCCCGTACAGAGCCTCAAAAGGTGACATCTTAATGCTGGCCTAATAACTGTTGTTGTAAGCAACTCCACCAAATGTAGATGATCCTTCCAGGAACCTCCAAAATCCAGGACGCACGTCCGCAGCATATCCTCAAGCGTCTGAATAGTCCTCTCAGACTGTCCGTCCGTCTGGGGGTGGTATGCAGTACTAAACTTGAGCTGAGTGTCTAAACTAGTCTGCAGACTCCTCCAGAAATAGGAAGTAAAGCGACTATCTCGATCTGAGACAATGCTAACGGGAACTCCGTGAATCCTGACTATCTGCCGCATGTACAACTCCGCAAGCCTCTCCGTAGACGTACCCACCTTGAATGGCAAGTAGTGGGCCGATTTGGTCAACCTGCCAACGATGACCCAAATCGCGTCTTTCCCTCCTGGTGTACGCGGTAACACAGATACGAAATCCATGGTGACATGCTCTCACTTCCACTCCAAAATGGGCAACGGCTGCAATAATCCTCCGGGCCTCTGCCTCTCTGCCTTGACCTGCTGACAGACCAAGCATCTAGCTACGAAGTGGGCTACCTCCCGCTTTATCCCGTACCACTAGACGTGCTCTCGCAGATCCATGTACATCTTGTTGGCACCAGGATGTATAGAGTACTGCGATCTGTCAGTCTTCTGCATGATCTGCTCTCTGAGCTCCCCACTAGGCACACATAACCTGGAACCATGCCTCAGGGCACCATCCTCTGTAAGTAAAAACTCGCCATCCACCAACCCTGCACGAACCTGCTCTCGAATACACCGCAGAGCCACATCCTCGAACTGCGTCGCCTTGATCCTCTCTATCAAGTCCGACTGTATCTGAAGGCCCCATAACTGCATCTGCACTCCGGGCACGATTACCTCAATCCCAAGACTCTCTAAGTCTGCAAGCAAGTACCGATCCCTAGTCAAATACATGGCTGTCGGATACCTACTCAAGGCATCGACAACCACGTTGGCCTTCCCTGGATGATACTGAAGTAGGATGTCAAAGTCTTTCATCAACTCTAGCCATCTGCGCTGCCTCATGTTGAGCTCTTAACTTCCCAATCCTATCAAGTCACCCATAACTAAATACCTACAAGCTAAGCACACCAATCCCAAATACCACATATACATATGCTCAAGAACAACAACCCATCACATATACCCTAAGCATCTATATATATTTGACTGATCAACCAAGGGTTAAGTAGACTAAACTTATAAGGAACTGAAACAAAAGCTTAGAACTTAGGCTAAGGATGAATGGTCTGAAATATCAATACAGGCAAAAGGGAATGATGCTAAGGAGACTGAAATTATGAGCTAAAGGACAGGACATTTGGGTCCACTTGCACAGTCAAAGTGAGAGAAAACCTACATGGTGACTGAATCATCTCTAGATCAACCTGGGCTCTCCTCTCTATCTGGCTGAACTAATTACATGCAAGATAGTGGTCTGAAAGAAGTGAACCAAACTGGTGTACAGGGAATGCAATAGGCAGTATACTGCAAATAAGTGCAGGCTACTTACCAAATCAAAATACATTACATATATACAAGCTATATATATATATGCTTTACCCTCATCACCTCAACTCTACTCAAAATCTAATAACACCAACTCCCTACTACATGCCTATCACTCCAAGAAGAGGTCAGATACTGCAGGGTGTGTTGGGACAGAACAGTGGTCAAGGGAGAACTCTTATCAACAACCCACATTATACCCCCAATGAATACAACTGTCCTAAATGGACTGAACAACCATGCCCAAGAAAAAGTTTAACTCCACTGTAGGACAGGTACTACAGGTTATAATGAAGGGTATTGTAAGGCTATCAAGTAAGGTAAATGCTAAGAGATGCAGTAGGTCACCATGTTCAGGAGTAAAGATGAGTGCAGACCTCTAATATGCACGATACTAACTCTCCAGATATGCAGAATATGGTAAGGGGTTGATGGTTATATTGGTGAGTCAATAACTAGGGTCTGAACAATGGTCCAATGAAACCTATGATGCAACATAGCAGGTAATGAAAGTTGAGTGCAACGAACAACCTGAAATAGTATAAACTAAGGAAAAAGGGTCTCTAATGAAGGGTCTACACACTGCCTATAAAGGTTGATCAACATGTCTGAACTCAACACAAAGAGAACTTACTAAAATAGGAAGTGGACCAATAGGCTAACAACATGTCAATAATCCTATAAAATAATGATCTATAGGTACCAACCAAACCCATATCCCATGTGCCAATATCATCTGTAACCTATCTATATATATAGATCTCTCAGTCTTAGGTAAAACTACAACTATACTCAAGGACAGGCTCTGGTCATGGGTGCCTCACTGGAAAAAGGTAAGGAAAAAATAATAACAATCATCAAGGCTGTAAGGCATACTAACATTCTATATGTAAACTGGTTGGTATTATAATAATAAAGAAATCATCTACAATGGGTTACTATTCTAATACCAATGCTAACTATCATCTCTAGGGTACAGACACTCTACAAGTCATCATATCATTACACTATAAAAGAACTATATATGAATAAGCTCTACAAAACTAAATATCCCTACCCCTAAGTTATTTGATGATAGAATACAATTTTTATAACAATAGAAAGGTATGATAATCATATGTGTCTGTCCAAAATTATGTTACTCAGAGTCTTCGTCATGCTAGTGGGCAAGCTACGATAATCACAGAGTCCTTGACTAAGGTACATACCTCTAGAATCATGGTATTTAAAATTTTCGTATTGCTGCATGCGATAGCGAAAACCTTAAATTTCTACACCAGAGAAATACGTCCAAAATCTGACTATATGTCCTCACTATGCCAACTAACACGACTATCGAAGATTCTAGATCCCATAACTGAGGTGACCTAGCCCATATGATTTTTTCAGAAGAGAAACAAACAACAAAAGAACAACATGACAAAATTAATCAATCAACAAGGAACAGATGAAAACGGATTTCAAGATAGTTATAAGAGACAATTGCGGGAATGGAATCGAGAAGAACGGAACTTGCAGCAAGATCTCCAATAGTCTGTGCATCCTCGACTGTCCTGACGATAGCTCGCCCATGCTGGTTTCTCCTAGCCTATTGTTGATGCTGTATGTACCTCTGCTGCTGAGAGAATCGGGAATGACGGGAAAAGGTCTCTGTACAGACGGAGGTGCACCTCCAATGTAGCAGAAACGCCAACCTGAGTCGGCACAACAGGAGCTACGGTCTCGAGGCCCTGATGAACAGGACGAGAGGTGGCCAGCCTCTCGATAGTATCCTCCGAACCGAAGCGATGAGATCATGTCTCCATAACCATCATGAAGACAGATCAAAACAACAAGCAATTACTGAGAATGAAGCGAAAAATCAAAGGAGGACAGTTTATATTCAAGGGAAAATAATAAGCAGCAAATTTAGATAAAAGGGATCTCATAAGGAGTTTTTCCTAGTGTGATTGAGTACCTTCAAAAATAAATACTAATTCCTACTGCAGGCTGCAGCGATATTCTAGTTCGAATACTGCTACATTTCCAACCTCGACCTGTATGGGCCACCACTAAAAATGTGTCATGACCCGCACCCTAGAGTAAGGGCACGAGACGTGGGCACGTCCAGCCTACGCCTCAGTATCGGCGGTAGAATGCTGTCCTAGGTCAACATCTAACAATATAAAGGTACCTGTACAGTATATACTCTCCGAATGGAGGTGACATAACAAATACAGTCTCAATCAAAACTAAGGTAGAACAGGATAAAGATAGATAGATAAATATCCAGAAATGAAAACACAGAGATACAATCCAGAATTCTAAGTGTCTAAATAAGTACATATCCCAAAATATCTCAGAATCTATATACAATAATCCATAAAAAGTAAGACATCCTAGTCTAAGGGAGTGTCATCCACTGCTAGTGGGTCCTGCAGCTAGTCCAAGTCCAAGCACTCATCTAGGGTAGCACCGTAGTAAGTAGGGCAGAACGCCTCAGCCTCGCCCTCTGTAATATTTTCAACAGGTCCAGTCAGGACATGAGCGAGCACAGTACATCTCAACAAATCATAGCAGGTCAGGATATATAATCATGCTAAAGAGTAAGATACAGGAAACTGAAAGAAATAACATGATAAAAAGGAAGACTGTAAATAAATAGCTATAGTATATAGAGAACTAACAGTGACTAGTGATTCAGAGCACAAGATGGTTATATAAACGGCACGATGTTGTACACGAGTAATCTAAAGAGGTTTGTATACGAGTAATCTACTGGATTGATTACATAACCACGTCTACAGCCTCGCCCCAATCAATACACAAGGATCTAGCCAAGTTATGTTATTGTACACGAAGGTCATGTGAATAAATGATTATACACGACTTCACACATTTCGTATATGAATGTCACGAATACAAAGAGTACACGATGCTCACGATAAAGTACACGAACACGAAATACCTGATGTATCCGTTAAGGGGATAACATCGCACGACAAGATCCATATAGTACTAACCCGTGTTTCCAACGTGTCAACATCATGTAAAGTAATCTAAAGCAGGAAATATAATCCTAAACAAGATATGAAATGATCAGAGAATGTACTCGACTGTATCTTGAGTATCTGAAGAATGTCTACTGTCCGAAGAGTGGTGTTTGTCTCCTATAGAACAGTACAAGTCACTATGAGTCTAAAATGATAATAAGATGCAATTCAATGCATTCTACATGAATCTAGGTCAATCTAGGCCAAAGTCAACTCTTGGTCAACTCTGGTCAACCCTAAAAGTCAAACTAGGTCAACCAAGTCAAACCTAAGTCAACAAGCCTATACTAGTCTAACTAGTCTATTCTAGGTCTAACAAGGCTATACAAGTCCAATCTAGACTCTATGCTGACATTCATGCCACCCATAGGCTAAGAGCCCTAGTCTAGGCTATTAGGCAATATCATGCCTAAAACCAACCATAACACACATATACATAACAATATATATATCTAAAATATAATACACTCATTGATATATTTATATAATATAATATAGAATATACATTAGCATATAGGTTACCTATATGTACATCACACATATACATATATACATAGAGAATAAGGAGAGTGTGTAGGTAACCTGTGTACAGTGAGGTTCCTGAAAACAGGAAACAGTGAGTGATACATGACAGTGTAGTGATATATTGATATAAATTTGAGTATATGAGGGAATGGGAAAACAGGGCAACACCAAAACTGTGTGGTGTTAGGCAAGTGAAATAGATACTTGTGTGTGTGTGTGTATTAGTGAGACATGAGGGTTCTGTGTTCAAGTGTTCCTGAAATCAGTGAAGTATACATTATCCTAAAATCCAGTGAGCTAACTATAGGAATCAGTGAGGGGAAACTGAAAATACATGACAGTGTATAATACTCAGAAAAACAGTGCATGGCAGTGAGAATAAATGAAAGGAATCTCAGGTTTAAGGAGTGAATTAATCATAGGAAAAAGGAAAACTATTTGACAGTTTACATTCGAATTTCAAATCAGTTATCTAATACCCAATCCCACATGACAGTTAAACATGAATCAGAACATTCATTTCAGTTAAGAGGGAAGGGAAATCAATTCAAGTATTGAGAAGAAACAGTGGCTAATACATTGTGTTCATGTGTCAATATAAAATAGTGAGTAACAGTTTACATGAACAAATTTTCAGGTAACTAAATACCCAATCCTACATTTGAACTCAACCATGTACATAACTAATAATGGATCATTCAAACTCAGTTCTACAAGAAGGAAAGGAAACCAATTTCTCAGTTTTATGAAAACTAATATTGATTCCAACTCAACTGTTAAGGATAAATCAATTCAGGATATCAATTCTCAGTTTACAGTTTATATGAAACTCAAATCAGTGTAATGGGGAGGAACTACTCAGGTATTAAGAACTGGAAATCAATCAATTCAGTTTAAATAGAAATGGAAACAAACTCTCAGTTTCTTGCATTTCAAAACCCAACACAAAGTCCAATTCCTATTCTCAAATCCAAAAGTCTATTCTAAGTAAGTAATCTAATTAACAGAGATCATTAGACAACTGAGATAGCAATTTAAAATTAAATTAAATAGGATTGAAATGGGTTCAACAGTTTTAGGAAATCTGAAATAGAGTATCAGTCGAATACAAGTCCAAATCCAAATTCTACATTACAAAACCTAAACTAATAGGTAAACTCAATTAACATAGATCATTAATCATGTTTAGGATCTAATTAGCAATTAAAAACATGAATTAAAACATTAAAAACTGAATTTAAACAGTGAATCAAAACAATAGGCTGTACATGCACAGTGCACACCCCGTGCACGCACGATACCGTATCCGACACGATACGAGAGGTCGTGTAACTCTGGGAACCTCGTGTCAGTGGTTGCCCCAACTCGTGTGTCTAAAATCACGTGTCCACATGGCGTGTGCTGCGCACAATCGACCCCGAGCAGCAGGGGCAGCAACACTGCTTGCGCGCGCGTGGCATCCCTCGTGTTTTCGTGTCCACCGCGACCCGACACGACACTAAAACAATCTTAGGACACTGGAATCCCATAAGCGAGGTTAAAATCTAATTTCCTCTTCAAACAAATTCCTAAAACAGTGATGAAATACCCACTGTGGCATTTCATCGAACACCTACACGTATCCACTGATACGTGTCCGATACGGACACGTATTGGACTCGAAACCTAGGGATAGCTATACCTACAGTTAGGGTAGACCTAGAGCTTCCTAAATATGCAATAATAATAGCAATTTATGGAAGGGATTTGAAATTTACCCAGGGTTTGCATTGGCTCAAAAAGCCCCAATGTGAGTGGATCCTCAAGCTACCAAAACTCCTTCAAATTGTCCACACTCTAAAATTTCTCAACACAACAGCAAGTAGAAGGAATTTAGAACCTATTGCAATTAGTTTGGATGGAAAAGGAATTAAATTGGATTTTCTATGAATTTCTAAAGATGGAGCATACCTCTCTTTCCAACTTATGAACTTTCTAAAGGAGGCTAACCTAATGGAAGAGATTACTTATAGGGGGAATTCCTAGGCTAGGTGTGGCCGGCCAAGGGGTGTTGGGCTAGGGTTAGGGTTTACATGGTGTTGGGTTTTGGGCCTCTATGGGCTTAAGTCATAAATCATGACTTGTGAAATCACATGCCATTCTCTAGCCAAATAAATTCCTATTTTCTCCAAATAAATTCTAATGAGTTGGATATCCCTAACTTAGGTCAAGCTAGGGTTACACACTCTAACCAAGTAGTCATGACCTAGGTTAGCTTCTAGGACAGTCTCCTAAGTCACCCTAAGTCAAAGTCAATAATAGCACCAAATCAATTATACTAAAAATCACTTAAAATTTTAATAATTATAATTAATACTAAATAATCCAAATAATTCCCAAAATTTTAAAAATGACCAAAATATCCTCAAGCTAGAAATGTGGTAGTGACAGTAGAGGAGCAACTCAGAGGTAATGTGGACGTGGTTGTCCTTCTACTGGAGATAGAATGCAATAGAACAACTGGGTTCCGAAAGCATAGGATTTTTGTAAAAGGGAGGTGTATGTGAGCTCTGATGATCAGGTCCACTGATTCCCTTACTAGGTAGAGGTGGAAGTACGTATCTGAAAGATGTCAAAAGCAGTACTTCTTTAGGAACTTGTCGTTGATGGGCATCATGAACAAGTCCCTGTTTGATCGGACGAGGCGGTAAGTACCGTTTGAGTATACCGTCTCTATGATGAAAGGTTCCTCCCATTTGGGCTCGAACTTTTCTAGTATTTTGTGAGTCAACACCATCGGCCTCCTGACTGCCAGAACCAGGTCGCCTACTTGGAAAGTCCTCTGCTTGACCTTCTTGTTGAAAGCCTGTGATATACGGGCTTGATAAAGTTCGATGCGCTGTTGAGCTAGGAGACATTTTTCGTCAAGTGCCTCCAATTCTCGCAGACGACGACGCTGATTATCTTCTTCTATTAGTTAATTTGTGATCGCTACACGGAGTGAGGGTATCTGGATCTCGAGAGGCAGTATCGCTTCGCTTCCGTAGACGAAGAAGAATGATGTGTTGCCCGTCGGAGTCCGTATCATTGTATGGTAGGCCCAAAGGCATTCACCGAGCTTTTCCTTCCAGTCGTGTTTGTTGGATGACACGACCTTTTTGAGTAGCCTGACGATAGTCTTGTTAAACCCCTCGGCCAATCTGTTTCCTGTCGGATTATAGGCGGTTGATGCCACGTTCTGAATACGATTCTTGTCACAGAATCTGCTAAAACATGGCTGATAAACTGTGGACCATTGTCATGGATAATCCTACGGGGTACCCCGAAACGGTAGATGACATGATGCTTGATGAAGCTGATCACCCTAGAGCTTTTCACTTTCGCCAGTAGAACTGCTTCTGCCCACTTGGAGAAGTAGTCAGTGATAGCTAGGATGAAGCGGTGTCCCCTCGATGAAGGAGGGGTGATAGGTCCCACAATGTCCATGCCCCAAGCTTCAAAGGGCCAGAAGGCGACTGTAGGATGTAGTGGTTCCGATGGTGTATGGATGAAGTCGGCATGAAGTTGGCAAGTATGGCATTTTTTAGCATAGTCGACAGCATCGGCTGCCATGGTTGGCCAGTAGTAACCCATGCGTCGCAGTCGATCCTGCAACTTAGGCCCAGGTTGATGAGCCCCGCAAGTTCCGTCATGAGCTTCTCGAAGGGCTTCGACTGCTTCTTCGTTGGACAGGCATCGAAGGAGAAGTCCATCGTAGGAGCGTCGGTACAGCATTTTAGTAGCTGTATCGTAATAGAATCGAAGGGAACGCCTCCTGACTGAGACGACTTCTTTTGGGTCTTCTGGGAGGATTCCGTAGACAGCGAAGTCGATGAACGGAAACCTCCAGTCTCGGACATTGACACCAGCACTTGTTGACATGGCATGGGCCATTTGTGAGCATAGGTTGTTTTTAGGACAGACCATGTTTCGACCAACTACCGTGACGTAGTGTTGAGTCCCGAGGGGTGCTGCCAATGAGGCTGCGAGGCCAGCCAGAGCGTCAGCCTCCAGGTTTTGTAATCGAGGTACGTGTTCTATAAAGAACTTGGTGAAGGTTGAAATAATATTCAATGCAACTTCATGGTAAGGAACCAGATCTTCATGGCGAACTTCGTATTACCCTCTGATCTGGTTAACGACGAGTTTTGAGCCGCCGTAGGCTTCCAGATGGTCCATCCCCAGCTGTTGTGCCTGCTGGAGTTCTATGATGAGAGCATTGTACTCGGCAATATTGTTGAAGCATGGCTTCGAAAGGGAGTAAGCACGCTGGATGACCAGCTGATCGGGGGAGACTAAGACTACCCCCACTCCAGCGATGATTTGGCCTTTGTGGCCTGTTCTTGAAGTGCCATCGAAAAACATCCGCCAGACGGAGCTTTCTTCGGTGACGTTTGATTCTTGGACCTCATTCGGGATGTCTTCATAGAGTCTGGAGGACTCTGGGATGGGGTGTGCGGCCAAAAAGTCGGCCAGAGCTTGACCCTTGACGGCTTTTTGTGGGACGAACACCATGTTGTACGACGTCAATAGGATCACCCATATAGCTAGCCGGGAGTTCAATGATCCTGGCTTCGTCATGAGGACCCTGAGCAGATTGACTCGGGAGAAGACATGAATTGTCTGGCCCGAGACATTATAATGGCGAGTCTTCTGGATGGCGAACACCAAAGCCAAACACTCCTTTTCAACGAGGTTGTACCGGTGTTCGGCCCCGATCAGTGTCCTACTGAGGTAGTAGGTAGCTTGCTCGTAGCCTACATCGCTGTTCTGAGCCAGCAGTGTACCGAGGGAATGATCCATGGCACGGACGTAGAGGAGAAATGGTTTGCCTACGACGGGTGCCACCAGGACTGGCGGGCTCGTCAAGTAAGCCTTGATATCATCGAAAGCTTTCTGGCATTCCTCTATCCAGACGTAGGAGACTCCCTTCTTCATGAGCTAGGTGAAGGGTTGACATTTTTCGGAAAGGTTTACTATAAACCTTCGGATGTATGCCAGACGCCCCTACAGGCCTTAAAGTTCTCGGAGATTCTTCGGAGGGTCCATGTCAAGGATGGCCTTGGTCTTCTCGGGATCGACATGAATGCCTTTCGTCGTGATAATGAAGCCTAAGAACTTTTTGCTAGAAACCCCAAGAAAGGATTTAGCGGGGTTCATCTTGAGTTTATGCGCTCGCATGAGATCGAAGACTGTCTTTAGGTCTTGTAGGTGATCACCTTTGAGGCGGCTCTTGACAGCGATATCATCAACATAGCAGTCGACTATTTTGCGAAGATGTTGACGGAAGATGGTACTCATAGCTCGTTGGTATGTAGCACCAGCGTTCTTCAAGCCGAAGGGCATCACTGTGTAGCAGAAAACCCCCTTCGGAGTCCTGAATGTCGTGTGTTTTGCGTCATCGAGAAATATTTTGATCTGATTGTAGCCCGAGTACCCATCCATGAAAGACATGCGTTCGAAGCCAAATGTATTGTCGATCATTACATCGGTGATCGAAAGCGAGAATTTATCTTTTGGGCAAGCAGCATTGAGATCTCTGAAGTCGATGCAGACCCGTATCTTTCCATTCTTTTTGGTGACAGGGACGACATTGGCCACCCAATTCGGGTGTTGTTCTTCACGGATAAACCCGCTGGTCAGGAGTTTGTCTATCTCTTGATCGATAGCGTTCATGATGTCAGGACGAAAACATCGCTGTTGTTGCTTTATAGGCTTGGCATCAGGTAAGATGTTAAGCCTATGCATCGCGATCTGGGGATCAAGTCCCGGTATATCTTCGTAGTTCCAGGCGAAGACGTCGATATATTCTTAAGCCAGTTAGATTAAAGATTCCCAGTTTGGTCCCTTTAGACTCTTGCTGATGTAGATGGGTTTGGAAGAAGATCCATCCCCAAGGTCGATCTGTTCGACATTGTCTTCGGTAGGGGGTTCACGTGACTCAAAACGAGACTTCCATTGCGCTCCTAGGCGTTGAGCCCAAGGTTCTTCCTCGAAGAATTCTGACATTTGGTCTTCACCTTCATCTTCTTGAGATTGTGCAGATGCCATGTTGACTGATAGCACCTTCTTGAAGACTGAGCCGATACTGGTATCGGAATTCCAGGTTGATGCTTCGGACGAATGAGAATGTTCTACTTCTTCTGCCTCCGAACTCTGTGGAGTTGCCGGTGGCTTGACATAGCCCACCTCCCGTCGAGTTCGATGATAGTAGTCCTACGGCTTTCATTTAGGTGTTGGGAGCCGGAGAGGAAGACGTTGACCCTTGTCGTAGTTCAGGCCTTTGTTGCTTTTTAGATCGTAACCCATATTTTGGATGAGGTACTTTGCCTTATCCGTGTACCAATAGACTTGTATTCTGTCGGTATCTAGTTCTTGCTCGAGTGGCGGGAGGTTTTGATGACACGCGACTTTGCCGAAGATGATAGAATTTTTGTCTCGATTCCGTGATGGGACTACGAAACAGACCCCTTGGGACGGGACTACTTGATTTACAAGATTGACGGTCGTTATTTGTGTTTGAAACGACCGTAGAGCGTTATCTAATGTATACATGGTATTCTAATGTGGAAGACTAGAGTAATTAAAAGATACTCTATTATTGATGAAACACGAGATTTTGTCCCGCGGGATTACATTGTCCAGAGAGGGTGCATCTACATCAGCAGATATGTACTCCCCTAACTTTTTATATGTGAGCTCTGGAGCCGGTCCGGGAGAGTTCACCGCAGCTTTGACCTTGGGGTCCGAGAGAGCTATGTGGTCCTTCTTCGGCGGCTTGGATGCGATGGATGATTACGGAGGCTTGCCTTTAAGATGTACCTTCAGAGGTGCCTCAACTGCGCCTTCAGTGATTGGTGCCTTCCCATGTAGTTTTGCCATAAGGGGAGCCGATGTTTGAGGCGGCTTTCCCTTGAGCCGTATCTTCAAGGAAGCTTCAGTAGGTGTTCTACCTAGAGCAGTTGGTGCTTTTCCTGGTAGCTTGATGGTCATGGGAGGCAGCATCTGAGGCGGTTCCCCTTTGAGTCGAATTTTTAAAGGAGCGTCAGGAATCATCTCTAGCTCCATGTCCGGCTCTGCTGCCATTTCTGCTTCATCGTCAGCATCATTGGCTTCTCCTTCGTCTGACGACTTGTACAGGATAGAATCAGTGAAGTAGGCTTCGACCCCCTTAAAAGGGTCAATGTCCGCGAACTCTGTCCGGATGATGTCGTTGGTGGACACGTACTTCATACATTGGTGGAGTGAAGATGGAACCACCATGTACTCATGCAGCCACGGACGACCCAGTAGGAGGTTGTAGTTGACGTCAGCGTCCATGATATAGCAAGTCACCTCGGTTCGGAGGTTACCGATATGACATTTCAGCCGTATTTTACCCAGCGGTTCACTTTTGCTAGCATTGATGTAGCACCCAGTTCACTTTAATTCATGATATGATTTTTGGTAATTTTAAACCATTTTTAAAATTATTTAAATCAATGACTTGTGGTTTTGACGTTTTGCTAGTGAAACCCTAGAGACTGTTTGACCTAGAGCCTAACCATGTGATTATGATATTTTAATGTCATTTTTGGCCTAAGAATATTTTTGTATTTGACCTCTTTGAATTATTTTGATATTATTTTATTATTTATGATATTGTTTTGGGGTTATTTGAGTCGGGTTCGAATTTCAACTCAATCCGACTTGAAACGGGGACCCGGGGGTAGTTGACTCTAGTGGGACCCACACACTAGTTAGGCATGGCCCACATGATATTAATTTTAGTCCATATGATAGAAATATTTTAGTTAGAGGTTAGACTAATTATTATGGATAAGGTTAGTGTGATTAGAGACTTTAGAATGACTAATTTAGCCCCAACCAATTAGTCCTTTCCTAATACTCATAGAATAGGTTAGTGGGGGCATTTTGGACCTTACCATAATAGGACAAATAGCCCATATGGACAGCCACTTTGGGAGAGGATAGGCTCAAGTTCATTCATTATTCTCATCCACACTCTCTCTCTTGTTCTTCCCCAAATTCCTAGAGAGCAATCCCTAGCAATTTCTCTACCAAATTATTCCATTTCACCACCAAATCTTCCTCTTTCCTTCTCCATTCTAGACAAGGAGGAAGCTACCCATGTTTGGGAGGATTCGGAGCTCGTTCGTGTCCTTTTGGAATCTCTACGTGTCGGTGTCGCTCCGGGAAGGCTTTTCTTCGATTCAATCTACCGGAAGGTATAAATCCCTTCTCCTTTTCATTTCCTCATACATATAGGTCTATTTTAAACCCATAGGAATGATCCCTACGGTTGTATCTCCATTTGTGTCCATTTTGTGTCCATTTGGAGGTCATAGGAGTGTCCTTTGTGTTGTGGATGTGTTCATGTTACATATATAGATTTATATATATATATATATTGTAATGAGAGTGTATCTATATCTATATATGTAATAAATGGTTCATGATGATTATATAATCAAGTTTGTGAGTGTGGTTCCTCATATTATTATTGCTATTATTGTTGTGGATAATTAGGATATATATTGTGTATTCTTTTGGCTCAAACTATCTAAATCCGTCATGATTTTTATCCACGTTTTTAATTTCAGCCCTAACTTAGAAATGTCATAACTTCTAGCTCAAAGCTCGGTTTAATCTACCGTTTTTTTTAAAAGAAGCGTATTGAAGTTAGCTTTCCAAAAACATGTATTAATAGGCCTAATTATTTCTTTAACTTTCTGGATAATTATTTGAGTGTCAGCTATACGAAAGACAAACGCGTTCTCGGTGTTTTCGCGATTCCGGGAGTTTCCGGAAACGAAAACGCGATCCGTTTGAAGTTTCGGAAAGCTAACACATAGATCTATAACATACTTTAATTCTAGAATTTAATTCATGCTGAGTTGGTACAGTATTGATTATTAGTAGGAGTTACTATTCGGCATATGCATTTTGTGCACCCTTGTGTGTAATATAATGTTCTATTTGATTTTAACCCATGTTAATGTATATACATTATGTAACTAAATAGAGAATGCAAGCATGAGTAAATGTTTAAATAAATGATGTATGAGGTGTAAGTATCCTATCTAATATAAGCATGTATAAGTATGGCTTGTAATGAATATGTAGGTTCCATAGTATGTAATGTATGGTGCATATAGTGGTGCAAGAGAATAATGAATGATGAATGAATGCAAGCATGAATGTAATGTAATAATAGATGTAATGTATGCAATATACAAGTTAATGAGATGTAATGTTCTATGTTAACACAAATCCTATATTACTTCATGTACCCCCTTACACTATGTTGACACTATCACACTTGACACATTGTTCACTTACACTTTGACATTCTTTGATATGTATACACTATGTATGCCCATTTAACCCTCACTTGCCCCTTTGCCATATTCACATACACACACATAGCCTCTTAAATAAGTATTTATGAATATAGTTAACTTAGCTATGTATGTATATTATATATATGTTAGCATATTGTGTTGTAATATATAAGTTTATATAACCATTTGAAATGCCATGATTATAGACCTAATATTGAATACCAATATATGCATGTGCATATATAGCTTAAAGTAATAGATTACCTAGTGTATATCCAATGTGAATTCTTGCCTATTTGAGTATTGAATAATTGCATGCTATATAGAGTTGGGTGTATGTTGGCTTGTATAGCCTTATATTGATGTGTGCTTGCTAGGATAGTCTTGGTTAGGCCTAGTAAGACTTACTGGGTTAGGACATGACCTAGTTTGACCTAGTTTGACTAGTGCAGTTGACCAGAATTGACCAAGGGTTGACTTTGGCCTAGTTTGACCTAGATTTATGTAGATGCATTGTAGTGCTTTATATTACCCTTCTGGACATGTTGTGACTTGTGCTGTTCTAATTAGGAGCCAGACACCTCTCCTCGGACAGTATCTTTACCTTGGACATTCAGATATCAGGTGAGTACATTCTCTGATCGTTTCATACTTGTCACGAATTATATTCTCGCTCTAGATTACTTTTACTTGATGCTGTCACGTTATCATCACGGATTGGTACTATACGGATCTCTTCTTGGGATGTTACCCCCTTAGCGGGCGCATCGGATACTTTATGACATGTGTTTCATGTACATCATGTATTCCTTGCTTCTGCGTTATTCATGTACACTCATGTTCTCTCATGTTCTTACATGTACGTTCATGTACTCTCATGTTCATTCATGTACGCTCATGTTTCCTCATGTGTTTCTTGTATAACCAAAACATCATGTCCGTAACGTAACTTGAATAGATCCTTGTGTATTGATTGTGGGTAGGGGTGAGTATAAATGGTCATGTGATTTACCCATCATGTACACTCTGTTACTTTTCATGTTCATCATGTACAACCTAAGCCAATTACATGCCATCTCGTACTCTAAATCACTAGTCACTTACAGTTCTTACTTATCATGTATATATATTTCCAGTTATCAAATATCTCTCCTGTTTTCATGTACATCTTCTTACAGCGTTTCATGTATCTTATTCTATTGCCTGCTTTATATTTCCTGACATGATATGAACTGCATGAGATGTATTGTGCTCGCTCCTGTCCTGACTGGACCTGTTGATAAATTTTACAGATGGCCTGGGATTGCCTGCTAGCCTAGAGGAGACACAGTAGAGGTTGTTTAGATAGTTATTTCATTTTGTCGGGAGTTGTATTTACTTGTGGATTACTGTATTTGAGTTTTGAGATGTGCTTCTGGGTTTATGTATCTTAGACACTTAGACTTCTATCTCCTGTATCTCTTTTGGATTTCATGTTTTATCTATCTTCCATTATACTCTACCTTAGATGTGATTGAGTTTACATTCTGCTATGTCACCCCCATTCGGGGAGTATAAACTGCTTAGCCTTATACTGTTAGATGCATGAGACCTAGGACAGCGTTCTACCGCCGATACTGCGGCGTAGGCTGGGCGTTGTTACGTTCTCGTGCCCTAACTCTAGGGTGCGGGTCGTGACACGTTTTTAGTGGTGGCCCATGCAGGTCGAGTTTGTGTAGTGGTATTCGAACTCGAGTACCACTACAGCCTGCAGTAGGATTAGGATATATTTTTGAAGATACTCAATCACAATTAGGATCCCTTGAGAGATTCCTGGGACGACCCTTGAGAATCTTATTTTAACTTCGATTTGAAAACTCTTCTTCCCTTGATTTAATTATCTTTACTTTCTGTTGTTAAACTTGATTTTATATATTATTGTTGAATTCGAGTTGTATTTATTGATTTTGATAGATGATTGTCGAATTTGAATTTTGATGATAGCTATTGCATCCGAGTTTGTATTTTGATGGATTTTTGTTCATTTTTGAATTTTGGTGTTCGTTGATAAATTGATTTGATTTTTGGGTATTCATTGTTGATTTAATTTAATTTTTGGCAAGATGAAATTATATGGGCTAGGTCATCTATGTTATGGAATCTAGTCTTCTAAAGTCACATTAGCCAGCATGGTGAGGACATATAGTCTGACTCTGGATATATTTCTCGGGTGTGGGAATTTAAGGTTTTTGCAGCCAAGCTAGCGGCACCGCGAAAATATTAAATACCATGATTCTAGAGGTATGTGCATAAGTCAAGGGCTCTGTGATTATCGTAGCCTTGCTCACTAGTATGACGAGGATTTAGAGTACCATAATTTTGGATAGACGCATATGATTATCAGATTGTACCTTAAATATTTTCGAGCATGTTTCTCTACTTTTGTTGCAGTCCTTCAAAAAAAAAAGAATTATTAATTGGTTTGTTTTGTTTAGTTTCTAATTATTTAACTTAGGAGTAGGTTTAGCTGTTTTTATAAACCTTGTGTAACTTCTTGCTATGAGTTTCTTCTTAATACAATGAATCGATAATTTTGCTAGACTTTATCTTGGATTTGATATTTGACTCTGGATTTCAAAATGGATCCTTCCTTAAACAGATAAGCAAAACAGATTTCATTGTTATTTCCTCCTTGCTATTATTCTAGTATTAAATAATAATAATGATAATAAAACTGTCTTGATTTCGTCAATCACCTGCTTGCAATTTTGGTAGGAATTCAAATGTTAGTCTTAACGTAGAATTAATTTTTTTTTATATTGGGACATGAGAATATATATATGAATACATATAGCAGACACTTTGCTTAACACGTATGCATGCTACACTTGATTTTCCACCTACCTGAATACCTATTAATATGTTGTTGATGTTAAATTTTCAAAACTCCAATATTTCTGATTCTCTGCTTTTCCTAGCTTAACCCGTAATTTAAATATAAAATTTTATGATAATGGTTTTATTTATACCACTGCACATGTATGTTATACATAGGGTATCAATTCAAAAAAAAATTTGGTTGAGTTTTGTGTTAAATTTGAAAAATCTGAGACTGTGTGCATATTAACCCTTAATACTGAATTCCAAATGTTTAGTTTGAATTGCTGTTTTATTTTCTTTAATATAATATTTAAAGCTGTGTACATTGTTGTATGTAGGGATATAATTATAGGTTTTATATTCTTACATGTTAGTTTATGATAAACATTGAGTTGGTTTTACTGTTCAAATTTCTCCAAAATCTTGAAAACTAGTTACATGTTAACATTTTTACATTGATTTCCATGTTTAGTTAAATTTCAGATTTAACATGTAATATCGAACTGTATGCGTAGATAAATGTATTGGTAATATGTTAGGGTTTCATTTCTATCATGTTAGGATGTATTGGGAGCATTGAGATTAGTCGTGATGTTTCAACCCCTAAATTTTAAAATTGCATTATGTTAATATTGCACTGGTTTAAATGTTAGCTTGTTTTCAGATTTTATATGTAAACGTTGAACTAAAACTGGGTTTAACCTTTCAATACTAAGTTATAACCCTGTACAATGACACACACACACTCTAACATAGTATATACTGTCTTTTAACCTAACCCTTCCTCTCTATGTTATGATTATATATCTATAAGGATATATATAGAGTTTATGCATATATTATAACGTATATAGATACATAACTAAGTCTCTACCTTTTTATATATATGGTTAGCCATGCAAGTTATGATTAAATAGGTTGTATATTGTAGATTGTTTAACCAAAATGCCATGATTAGTGTAACTTGATAGCTGTTGTTTTGGAACCCAATTTCTCATATACAATTTCATATGTATTCACGTACACACACGCCTACTATCTAACCATATGCACATGTCCCTATACACACAATGCTAGTTTTTCCCTCTCTAACGCTCTGTATATATTGTGATTGGATTTCCATGCAATTGACTTTTATTTCTTAACTAGTGATTTTGATTTTTCCTTGAATAGTACCCTTTTTCAGATAATTGGTAGTTACCTTCATTTTATTTTTTTGATGAGTACCAGTTTTCATATAGGATAGTAGACTGCCTTACAGTTTTGATGGTTTGTTGTCTCTGTAACTTTTTTGTTTCGCACCCTGGATTGCTTGTGTGTTTTGATACCCTATGACCGTTTTGGTTAGCATGACTAGTATACCTAGATGAGACTTTCACTACCACCGTATGCCATGACCATGTATGTCGTTCTTTTGATCACATGATTTGTTTAAGTTCTGGGACTTTGATTGTGGGGGTTTGACCTAGAGGGAGTGTGGACGTTTTAATTTCGAGGACGAAATTTTTCTAAGGTGGGTAGAGTTGTAGCACCCAGTTTTCCAAATGAGAGTAATTTTGAAATTTCGTGTTTATAATTATTTTAATAATGATATTTAATTCATGATATGATTTTTGGTAATTTTAAACCATTTTTAAAATTATTTAAATCAATGACTTGTGGTTTTGACGTTTTGCTAGTGAAACCCTAGAGACTGTTTGACCTAGAGCCTAACCATGTGATTATGATATTTTAATGTCATTTTTGGCCTAAGAATATTTTTGTATTTGACCTCTTTAAATTATTTTGATATTATTTTATTATTTATGATATTGTTTTGGGGTTATTTGAGTCGGGTTCGAATTTCAACTCAATCCGACTTAAAACGGGGACCCGGGGGTAGTTGACTCTAGTGGAACCCACACACTAGTTAGGCATGGCCCACATGATATTAATTTTAGTCCATATGATAGAAATATTTTAGTTAGAGGTTAGACTAATTATTATGGATAAGGTTAGTGTGATTAGAGACTTTAGAATGACTAATTTAGCCCCAACCAATTAGTCCTTTCCTAATACTCATAGAATAGGTTAGTGGGGGCATTTTGGACCTTACCATAATAGGATAAATAGCCCATATGGACAGCCACTTTGGGAGAGGATAGGCTCAAGTTCATTCATTATTCTCATCCACACTCTCTCTCTTGTTCTTCCCCAAATTCCTAGAGAGCAATCCCTAGCAATTTCTCTACCAAATCATTCCATTTCACCACCAAATCTTCCTCTTTCCTTCTCCATTCTAGACAAGGAGGAAGCTACCCATGTTTGGGAGGATTCGGAGCTCGTTCGTGTCCTTTTGGAATCTCTACGTGTCGGTGTCGCTCCGGGAAGGCTTTTCTTCGATTCAATCTACCGGAAGGTATAAATCCCTTCTCCTTTTCATTTCCTCATGCATATAGGTCTATTTTAAATCCATAGGAATGATCCCTACGGTTGTATCTCCATTTGTGTCTATTTTGTGTCCATTTGGAGGTCATAGGAGTGTCCTTTGTGTTGTGGATGTGTTCATGTTACATATATAGATTTATATATATATATTGTAATAAGAGTGTAGCTATATCTATATATGTAATAAATGGTTCATGATAATTATATAATCAAGTTTGTGAGTGTGGTTCCTCATATTATTATTGCTATTATTGTTGTGGATAATTAGGATATATATTGTGTATTCTTTTGGCTCAAACTATCTAAATCCGTCATGATTTTTATCCACGTTTTTAATTTCAGCCCTAACTTAGAAATGTCATAACTTCTAGCTCAAAGCTCGGTTTAATCTACCGTTTTTTTTAAAAGAAGCGTATTGAAGTTAGCTTTCCAAAAACATGTATTATTAGGCCTAATTATTTCTTTAACTTTCTGGATAATTATTTGAGTGTCAGCTATACGAAAGACAAACGCGTTCTCGGTGTTTTCGCGATTCCGGGAGTTTTCGGAAACGAAAACGCGATCCGTTTGAAGTTTTGGAAAGCTAACACATAGATCTATAACATACTTTAATTCTAGAATTTAATTCATGCTGAGTTGGTACAGTATTGATTATTAGTAGGAGTTACTATTCGGCATATGCATTTTGTGCACCCTTGTGTGTAATATAATGTTCTATTTGATTTTAACCCATGTTAATGTATATACATTATGTAACTAAATAGAGAATGCAAGCATGAGTAAATGGTTAAATAAATGATGTATGAGGTGTAAGTATCCTATCTAATGTAAGCATGTATAAGTATGACTTGTAATGAATATGTAGGTTCCATAGTATGTAATGTATGGTGCATATAGTGGTGCAAGAGAATAATGAATGATGAATGAATGCAAGCATGAATGTAATGTAATAATAGATGTAATGTATGCAATATACAAGTTAATGAGATGTAATGTTCTATGTTAACACAAATCCTATATTACTTCATGTACCCCCTTACACTATGTTGACACTATCACACTTGACACATTGTTCACTTATACTTTGACATTCTTTGATATGTATACACTATGTATGCCCATTTAACCCTCACTTGCCCCTTTGCCATGTTCACATACACACACATAGCCTCTTAAATAAGTATTTATGAATATAGTTAACTTAGCTATGTATGTATATTATATATATGTTAGCATATTATGTTGTAATATATAAGTTTATATAACCATTTGAAATGCCATGATTATAGACCTAATATTGAATACCAATATATGCATGTGCATATATAGCTTAAAGTAATAGATTACCTAGTGTATATCCAATGTGAATTCTTGCCTATTTGAGTATTGAATAATTGCATGCTATATAGAGTTGGGTGTATGTTGGCTTGTATAGCCTTATATTGATGTGTGCTTGCTAGGATAGTCTTGGTTAGGCCTAGTAAGACTTACTGGGTTAGGACATGACCTAGTTTGACCTAGTTTGACTAGTGCAGTTGACCAGAATTGACCAAGGGTTGACTTTGGCCTAGTTTGACCTAGATTCATGTAGATGCATTGTAGTGCTTTATATTACCCTTCTGGACATGTTGTGACTTGTGCTGTTCTAATTAGGAGCCAGACACCTCTCCTCGGACAGTATCTTTACCTTGGATATTCAGATATCAGGTGAGTACATTCTCTGATCGTTTCATACTTGTCACGAATTATATTCTCGCTCTAGATTACTTTTACTTGATGCTGTCACGTTATCATCACGGATTGGTACTATACGGATCTCTTCTTGGGATGTTACCCCCTTAGCGGGCGCATCGGATACTTTATGACATGTGTTTCATGTACATCATGTATTCCTTGCTTCTGCGTTATTCATGTACACTCATGTTCTCTCATGTTCTTACATGTACGTTCATGTACTCTCATGTTCTTTCATGTACGCTCATGTTTCCTCATGTGTTTCTTGTATAACTAAAACATCATGTCCGTAACGTAACTTGAATAGATCCTTGTGTATTGATTGTGGGTAGGGGTGAGTATAAATGGTCATGTGATTTACCCATCATGTACACTCTGTTACTTTTCATGTTCATCATGTACAACCTAAGCCAATTACATGCCATCTCGTACTCTAAATCACTAGTCACTTACAGTTCTTACTTATCATGTATATATATTTCCAGTTATCAAATATCTCTCCTGTTTTCATGTACATCTTCTTACAGCGTTTCATGTATCTTATTCTATTGCTTGCTTTATATTTCCTGACATGATATGAACTGTATGAGATGTATTGTGCTCGCTCCTGTCCTGACTGGACCTGTTGATAAATTTTACAGATGGCCTGGGATTGCCTGCTAGCCTAGAGGAGACACAGTAGAGGTTGTTTAGATAGTTATTTCATTTTGTCGGGAGTTGTATTTACTTGTGGATTACTGTATTTGAGTTTTGAGATGTGCTTCTGGGTTTATGTATCTTAGACACTTAGACTTCTATCTCATGTATCTCTTTTGGATTTCATGTTTTATCTATCTTCCATTATACTCTACCTTAGATGTGATTGAGTTTACATTCTGCTATGTCACCCCCATTCGGGGAGTATAAACTGCTTAGCCTTATACTGTTAGATGCATGAGACCTAGGACAGCGTTCTACCGCCGACACTGCGGCGTAGGCTGGGCGTTGTTACGTTCTCGTGCCCTAACTCTAGGGTGCGGGTCGTGACACGTTTTTAGTGGTGGCCCATACAGGTCGAGTTTGTGTAGTGGTATTCGAACTCGAGTACCACTACAGCCTGCAGTAGGATTAGGATATATTTTTGAAGATACTCAATCACAATTAGGATCTCTTGAGAGATTCCTGGGATGACCCTTGAGAATCTTATTTTAACTTCGATTTGAAAACTCTTCTTCCCTTGATTTAATTATCTTTACTTTCTGTTGTTGAACTTGATTTTTATATATTATTGTTGAATTCGAGTTGTATTTATTGATTTTGATAGATGATTGTCGAATTTGAATTTTGATGATAGCTATTGCATCCGAGTTTATATTTTGATGGATTTTTGTTCATTTTTGAATTTTGGTGTTCGTTGATAAATTGATTTGATTTTTGGGTATTCATTGTTGATTTAATTTAATTTTTGGTAAGATGAAATTATATGGGCTAGGTCATCTATGTTATGGAATCTAGTCTTCTAAAGTCATATTAGCCAGCATGGTGAGGACATATAGTCTGACTCTGGATATATTTCTCGGGTGTGGGAATTTAAGGTTTTCGCAGCCAAGCTAGCGGCACCGCGAAAATGTTAAATACCATGATTCTAGAGGTATGTGCATAAGTCAAGGGCTCTCTGATTATCGTAGCCTTGCTCACTAGTATGACGAGGATTTAGAGTACCATGATTTTGGATAGACGCATATGATTATCAGATTGTACCTTAAATGTTTTCGAGCATGTTTCTCTACTTTTGTTGCAGTCCTTCAAAAAAAAAAGAATTATTAATTGGTTTGTTTTGTTTAGTTTCTAATTATTTAACTTAGGAGTAGGTTTAGCTGTTTTTATAAACCTTGTGTAACTTCTTGCTATGAGTTTCTTCTTAATACAATGAATCGATAATTTTGCTAGACTTTATCTTAGATTTGATATTTGACTCTGGATTTCAAAATGGATCCTTCCTTAAACAGATAAGCAAAACAGATTTCATTGTTATTTCCTTCTTGCTATTATTCTGGTATTAAATAATAATAATGATAATAAAACTGTCTTGATTTCGTCAATCACCTGCTTGCAATTTTGGTAGGAATTCAAATGTTAGTCTTAACGTAGAATTAATTTTTTTTTATATTGGGACATGAGAATATATATATATGAATACATATAGCAGACACTTTGCTTAACACGTATGCATGCTACACTTGATTTTCCACCTACCTGAATACCTATTAATATGTTGTTGATGTTAAATTTTCAAAACCCCAATATTTCTGATTCTCTGCTTTTCCTAGCTTAACCCGTAATTTAAATATAAAATTTTATGATAATGGTTTTATTTATACCACTGCACATGTATGTTATACATAGGGTGTCAATTCAAAAAAAAAAATTGGTTGAGTTTTGTGTTAAATTTGAAAAATCTGAGACTGTGTACATATTAACCCTTAATACTGAATTCCAAATGTTTAGTTTAAATTGCTGTTTTATTTTCTTTAATATAATATTTAAAGCTGTGTACATTGTTGTATGTAGGGATATAATTATAGGTTTCATATTCTTACACGTTAGTTTATGATAAACATTGAGTTGGTTTTAATGTTCAAATTTCTCCAAAATCTTGAAAACTAGTTACATGTTAACATTTTTACATTGATTTCCATGTTTAGTTAAATTTCAGATTTAACATGTAATATCGAACTGTATGCGTAGATAAATATATTGGTAATATATTAGGGTTTCATTTCTATCATGTTAGGATGTATTGGGAGCATTGAGATTAGTCGTGATGTTTCAACCCCTAAATTTTGAAATTGCATTATGTTAATATTGCACTGGTTTAAATGTTAGCTTGTTTTCAGATTTTATATGTAAACGTTGAACTAAAACTGGGTTTAACCTTTCAATACTAAGTTATAACCCTGTACAAGGACACACACACACTCTAACATAGTATATACTGTCTTTTAACCTAACCCTTCCTCTCTATGTTATGATTATATATCTATAAGGATATATATAGAGTTTATGCATATATTATAACGTATATAGATACATAACTAAGTCTCTACCTTTTTATATATATGGTTAGCCATGCAAGTTATGATTAAATAGGTTGTATATTGTAGATTGTTTAACCAAAATGCCATGATTAGTGTAACTTGATAGCTGTTGTTTTGGAACCCAATTTCTCATATACAATTTCATATGTATTCACGTACACACACGCCTACTATCTAACCATATGCACATGTCCCTATAAACATAATGCTAGTTTTTTCCTCTCTAACGCTCTGTATATATTATGATTGGATTTCCATGCAATTGACTTTTATTCCTTAACTAGTGATTTTGATTTTTCCTTGAATAGTACCCTTTTTTCAGATAATTGGTAGTTACCTTCATTTTATTTTTTTGATGAGTACCAGTTTTCATATAGGATAGTAGACTGCCTTACAGTTTTGATGGTTTGTTGTCTCTGTAACTTTTTTGTTTCGCACCCTGGATTGCTTGTGTGTTTTGATACCCTATGACCGTTTCGGTTAGCATGACTAGTATACCTAGATGAGACTTTCACTACCACCGTATGCCATGACCCTGTATGTCGTTCTTTTGATCACATGATTTGTTTAAGTTCTGGGACTTTGATTGTGGGGGTTTGACCTAGAGGGATTATGGACGTTTTAATTTCGAGGACGAAATTTTTCTAAGGTGGGTAGAGTTGTAGCACCCAGTTTTCCAAATGAGGGTAATTTTGAAATTTCGTGTTTATAATTATTTTAATAATGATATTTAATTCATGATATGATTTTTGGTAATTTTAAACCATTTTTAAAATTATTTAAATCAATGACTTGTGGTTTTGACGTTTTGCTAGTGAAACCCTAGAGACTGTTTGACCTAGAGCCTAACCATGTGATTATGATATTTTAATGTCATTTTTGGCCTAAGAATATTTTTGTATTTGACCTCTTTGAATTATTTTGATATTATTTTATTATTTATGATATTGTTTTGGGGTTATTTGAGTCGGGTTCGAATTTCAACTCAATCCGACTTGAAACGGGGACCCGGGGGTAGTTGACTCTAGTAGGACCCACACACTAGTTAGGCATGGCCCACATGATATTAATTTTAGTCCATATGATAGAAATATTTTAGTTAGAGGTTAGACTAATTATTATGGATAAGGTTAGTGTGATTAGAGACTTTAGAATGACTAATTTAGCCCCAACCAATTAGTCCTTTCCTAATACTCATAGAATAGGTTAGTGGGGGCATTTTGGACCTTACCATAATAGGACAAATAGCCCATATGGACAGCCACTTTGGGAGAGGATAGGCTCAAGTTCATTCATTATTCTCATTCACACTCTCTCTCTTGTTCTTCCCCAAATTTCTAGAGAGCAATCCCTAGCAATTTCTCTACCAAATCATTCCATTTCACCACCAAATCTTCCTCTTTCCTTCTCCATTCTAGACAAGGAGGAAGCTACCCATGTTTGGGAGGATTCGGAGCTCGTTCATGTCCTTTTGGAATCTCTACGTGTCGGTGTCGCTCCGGGAAGGCTTTTCTTCGATTCAATCTACCGGAAGGTATAAATCCCTTCTCCTTTTCATTTCCTCATGCATATAGGTCTATTTTAAACCCATAGGAATGATCCCTACGGTTGTATCTCCATTTGTGTCCATTTTGTGTCCATTTGGAGGTCATAGGAGTGTCCTTTGTGTTGTGGATGTGTTCATGTTACATATATAGATTTATATATATATATATATATATATATATATATTGTAATGAGAGTGTATCTATATCTATATATGTAATAAATGGTTCATGATGATTATATAATCAAGTTTGTGAGTGTGGTTCCTCATATTATTATTGCTATTATTGTTGTGGATAATTAGGATATATATTGTGTATTCTTTTGGCTCAAACTATCTAAATCTGTCATAATTTTTATCCACATTTTTAATTTCAGCCCTAACTTAGAAATGTCATAACTTCTAGCTCAAAGCTCGGTTTAATCTAACGTTTTTTTTAAAAGAAGCGTATTGAAGTTAGCTTTCCAAAAACATGTATTAATAGGCCTAATTATTTCTTTAACTTTCTGGATAATTATTTGAGTGTCAGCTATACGAAAGACAAACGCGTTCTCGGTGTTTTCGCGATTCCGGGAGTTTCCGGAAACGAAAACGCGATCCGTTTGAAGTTTCGGAAAGCTAACACATAGATCTATAACATACTTTAATTCTAGAATTTAATTCATTCTGAGTTGGTACAGTATTGATTATTAGTAGGAGTTACTATTCGGCATATGCATTTTGTGCACCCTTGTGTGTAATATAATGTTCTATTTGATTTTAACCCATGTTAATGTATATACATTATGTAACTAAATAGAGAATGCAAGCATGAGTAAATGGTTAAATAAATGATGTATGAGGTATAAGTATCCTATCTAATGTAAGCATGTATAAGTATGGCTTGTAATGAATATGTAGGTTCCATAGTATGTAATGTATGGTGCATATAGTGGTGCAAGAGAATAATGAATGATGAATGAATGCAAGCATGAATGTAATGTAATAATAGATGTAATGTATGCAATATACAAGTTAATGAGATGTAATGTTCTATGTTAACACAAATCCTATATTACTTCATGTACCCCCTTACACTATGTTGACACTATCACACTTGACACATTGTTCACTTACACTTTGACATTCTTTGATATGTATACACTATGTATGCCCATTTAACCCTCACTTGCCCCTTTGCCATGTTCACATACACACACATAGCCTCTTAAATAAGTATTTATGAATATAGTTAACTTAGCTATGTATGTATATTATATATATGTTAGCATATTGTGTTGTAATATATAAGTTTATATAACCATTTGAAATACCATGATTATAGACCTAATATTGAATACCAATATATGCATGTGCATATATAGCTTAAAGTAATAGATTACCTAGTGTATATCCAATGTGAATTCTTGCCTATTTGAGTATTGAATAATTGCATGCTATATAGAGTTGGGTGTATGTTGGCTTGTATAGCCTTATATTGATGTGTGCTTGCTAGGATAGTCTTGGTTAGGCCTAGTAAGACTTACTGGGTTAGGACATGACCTAGTTTGACCTAGTTTGACTAGTGCAGTTGACCAGAATTGACCAAAGGTTGACTTTGGCCTAGTTTGACCTAGATTCATGTAGATGCATTGTAGTGCTTTATATTACCCTTCTGGACATGTTGTGACTTGTGCTGTTCTAATTAGGAGCCAGACACCTCTCCTCGGACAGTATCTTTACCTTGGACATTCAGATATCAGGTGAGTACATTCTCTGATCGTTTTATACTTGTCACAAATTATATTCTCGCTCTAGATTACTTTTACTTGATGCTGTCACGTTATCATCACGGATTGGTACTATACGGATCTCTTCTTGGGATGTTACCCCCTTAGCGGGCGCATCGGATACTTTATGACATGTGTTTCATGTACATCATGTATTCCTTGCTTCTGCGTTATTCATGTACACTCATGTTCTCTCATGTTCTTACATGTACGTTCATGTACTCTCATGTTCTTTCATGTACGCTCATGTTTCCTCATATGTTTCTTGTATAACCAAAACATCATGTCCGTAACGTAACTTGAATAGATCCTTGTGTATTGATTGTGGGTAGGAGTGAGTATAAATGGTCATATGATTTACCCATCATGTACACTCTGTTACTTTTCATGTTCATCATGTACAACCTAAGCCAATTACATGCCATCTCGTACTCTAAATCACTAGTCACTTACAGTTCTTACTTATCATGTATATATATTTCCAGTTATCAAATATCTCTCATGTTTTCATGTACATCTTCTTACAGCGTTTCATGTATCTTATTCTATTGCCTGCTTTATATTTCCTGACATGATATGAACTGCATGAGATGTATTGTGCTCGCTCCTGTCCTGACTGGACCTGTTGATAAATTTTACAGATGGCCTGGGATTGCCTGCTAGCCTAGAGGAGACACAGTAAAGGTTGTTTAGATAGTTATTTCATTTTGTCGGGAGTTGTATTTACTTGTGGATTACTGTATTTGAGTTTTGAGATGTGCTTCTGGGTTTATGTATCTTAGACACTTAGACTTCTATCTCATGTATCTCTTTTGGATTTCATGTTTTATCTATCTTCCATTATACTCTACCTTAGATGTGATTGAGTTTACATTCTGCTATGTCACCTCCATTCGGGGAGTATAAACTGCTTAGCCTTATACTGTTAGATGCATGAGACCTAGGACAGCGTTCTACCGCCGACACTGTGGCGTAGGCTGGACGTTATTACGTTCTCGTGCCCTAACTCTAGGGTGCGGGTCGTGATAATTGAAACTGCTAATTGTAGTGTTGGAAGGTCCCAGATGGTACATTGGGATCTCCAGTGTTGAGAGCAGCGTCTTCGGGATGATGCTGAGGGAAGACCCTGGATCGATCTGAATCTGCTTCACCTTGACGGAACCGACATATCCTGTATAGTACAGTGGCCTGTTGTGTCGGTTGTGCTTGAGCAGCATGTCTTGTTGTATAAAAGTTATGTTGGGGATAACTTCATCCGCACAATGGCAGTATGCACATGTGGTCGACAGATCCTCTGGCTGCTTGACCTGACTGATGAAGGACTCAACATCCTTCAGGGCTTCACAGAGAGCTTCGCGAGTGTCCTTGGAAAGGCGAAGAAGCTCAAACAGAGATAGGCGGGCAGGAGTACTGGCAAGTTGTGCCAGTATGTCGAAGTTGTGGGCTTGGCTAGCCTCAAAGCATTCTCCTTTCGTAAAGGCTTATCGAAATGGGCCTCTACATGCTTCTGTTTATTGGCTGCTGGAGGCCTGGATGGGCCCTCTTCTTGGGTAGCAGGGACGGTGCAAGGAGGCACCACCTCGACGGCAGCTTCGTCAGGTTGGACGCACTGATGTGAACGCATTTGTACAGGAAGTGCCTCTTCCGCAGAGGAAGAGACCATGCGGCAAGACATGATCTTTCTGCCCTTGGTTTTGGAGGTAGAGCGTACCCCCGGTTGAGTAACCTCGGAGACGAGATCGGGGTGAACCCATAAGATCTCTCCTCGAGATATGGTGAGTGGGATGAGTCCACTCATGTTGTCACGAGTAGGTGGTATATTAACCACCTTCATTGTCGCCTTTGGTATGGGGACGACGCCATCTTGTATTGTGGTTGGCGACAAGGTGCCAAATTGGAGTGACACCAGGTTGGCCGAGACCGTTTTCTCCTCGTAGTCGACGGAGATGACATCCGCATTGATCATGCACTGGATTTAGTTCTTGAGGACGTAGCAGTCCTTAGTTGGATGTCCGACAAATCGATGGTAGTGACAGTACCTCGAATTGTCCACTCTTCCAACCTCGTCAGGACGCTTTGGGTCAGGCAACTTGATCTTATCATCCTGCTTCAATATCTCGAAGAGTTGCAGGGTGTCTTCATCGTTGAAAGAGTAAACGTCCTTTGGCTTTGGTGCAAGTGGAGGCTTCTGAGTAGGTGCTGGTGCACCTTTGGAGGCATTGGCAGTCAACGCCTGCTTCCCCTTCGTCTCTCGTCCAGGGCTGTTGGCTGCAGGCCATTTTCCCTTATCCTCAAAGGCAGGGAAACTGACTCCCAGAAGACGAGCATTGGACGCCTTCTTTTCTGCTGCTTCGGCCTCGATGATCAATGAACTCCAGTCGGGAGAAGGAGTGGAGTTGAGCCAAATCTTGATCGCAGGCAGCATGTTCATGCTGCAGGAGGAGAGGAGTATATATTCTGGCATGCCCGAGGGCAGTCTGAAGCAGGCTTGTCGGAACCGTTCGATGAATGCTCGAACTGTTTCCTTCTCCTTCTGACGTATCTCTATGAGGGACGCCATTGTCATGTACTTTCCTCAGTCGTAGAAACGATCGAGAAAGAGACGCATCAAGTCGTCGAATGAAGATATAGAGTTGTCAGGGAGACTGCAGTACCAGTCGTAAGCCACTCCTTTCAGTGCCCCGACAAATATGCTAGTGAGTAGTGCGTCTTCCTTCAGGAGATGTCCCGTTTGAGACGGAAAGTACATCAGATAGCGGCATGGAGAGTCCTTTCCGTCGTATGGCGTCAATGTTTGTGGTTTATACTTGGGAGGATAAACCACTTTGTTCCATTCGAGGGAGTATGGTTGTGGGATCCCCATCTTCTGGCGCTCCTCCTGTCTGTTCTTGGACTCAAAGCGCTCGTGCAAGTCCCTGATCATCTCAACCACGTCTTCCGTGGAGCTGGGAGTCGAAAAAGGTGGTACAGCTTGGAGTTGAGCAATTGATGGCTCTGACGTCCGAGGTACTTCACGGCGATCTGTATCCAAGGATACCCGTTGAAGGGATACACTTGATTCTCCATTGGCTCCTGGGTCAGGACCGGTAGACAGTGCCCTGGCCAAAGCTGACTGTATCTCAAACACTGCTTGAGTCAGTGTTTGTATGGAGGCAGAGAGGGTTTTGAGTCCTCCCTCTAAGGTATCCATGCGCTGGACGAGATCTGCTGGCGGCGCATCTGACTCCGTATCTCCAGCTCCCGTCATGTACACCGTCATGACGCGACTGGAAGTGGATGGATCGGTTGAGGCTTCGCTTTCGGCCTCGCTCTCTTGTAGAAGAGGAACTTCCCCCAAAGCTTCGTCTTGGCTACCCCCAACTATGTTCTGGAGGACACCTTCGTCTTCGGGAGACGTATCAGCAAGGGCCTGACTACCCCCAGTTCTATCTTAGAGGACTTCTTCGTCTTCGAGACGCAGATCCACAGGGGCTTGACTACCCCCAGCTATGTCCGGGAGGCTGAATTCGTCTCCAGGATGAAGATCCACAGGGGCTTGACTACCCCCAGCTACGTCCGGAAGGCTGACTTCGTCTCCAGGATGAAGATCCACAGGGGCTTGACTACCCCCAGCTATGTTCGGGAGGCTGACTTTGTCTCCAGGATGAAGATCCATAGGGGCTTGACTACCCCCAGCTTCTTATGAGATCTTCTTTGTCCCCCGAGTGCCCTCAAACACTCCTGAGGACGGGACAGTCGTCTTAGTTTTCCTCGGCTGGCTCTTGGATAAGGACAAAGTCGAGGAGCTTCCAGTCGCCTTCCGAATTGATGGGGAGTTAGAGACTACGTTGCAAGAAGCAACCTGTAGTTCTGGCTACACTTCAGTTGACACCTTCTTCCCGAGGCGATGTTGGAGAGGTATTGATGATTGCAGCCACTGAAATGCAGACTGCATTGGTAGGACTGCTGTCTTACAACAACAGTTGATGGTGACTACAGCACAGGTGTGCCCTGTGAGGGGCGCTTTATGCTTGTCAGTTGACTCTCCTGATCGACGCTTGTGACTGATCACATTACGCAAATCATTAGGGAAAAGTGCCACCTTCGTACCCCTATCAGGTGCATGGCAAGGCCAAGCACCGGGGTGGTCAAGTGAGAGTGCTACCTGAACACCCCCATCAGGCGCATGGCAAGGCCAAGCGCCGGGGTGGTCAGGTGAATGCTGCGCCCCCTGAACCAACGCAGAAGATGCTCTCAGATCAGTAGTGGGGGTACAACATTTACAGTGACTTGAACCAGCCACAGACGCACATCCTATGTAGGCGCTGGGGTTCAAGACCACAAAGTTTGCCTTGGACGCATGATTGTGAGCACATGCTTCTGGTTTGCTGTCGGCATAGCACGTTTGAGGTGCATGGCCCATGCTGCCTTGGACTTCTTCGTACCAGCCCGCTGGGGTGCATAGTACTCAGAGTCCAAATTCTTCTTGCCATGACAGCGAGTGATCTTTCAAAGACAGAAGCCTTCAGTGGCGCATCAGAGTTACTGTGCAGGGCGTTAGATGCGCCCTTGCTCCGTCGGTGCATCTTCCTTGTCTGAGAAGGAGATGACTGGGGAATGTGGTCAACACCATGCTTTTCTGAGAGATGTGCTGCACCGGTGGGCTCATCCTGGCTGCTAAGGATGTCAGCGAGAAGGGTGGACTGCATCGGCGCATCCCCTTCAGTGGTGGTGCCAGGGGCCTCGACCTTGCGTACCCAGACTTGGCGAGTCTTCTTTGGCTTTGGCAGCCGCTTCGAAGGACTTGTGCTACCTTCAGATATGAACTCCTCATACGCCTGTTGATTGAGGCGTACGACCAGCGTCTTGTGGGAGGAGCCCACCTTTACGTCGTCGGATTGCGACACAGCTTTCTCGATAGAAGAGAAAGAGGTCCCCAGCAGAGTCGCCAGCTTGTTTGCCATGAAAATCTTTTTATTGCAATTTCAATTACAAACAGAACAGTATTATAATATAGGACTTAGATGTAATCCTAGGAGAATACTTTTGTTTATCTGGGTCCCTGTGTCGATGGAGCGAGTGGTAATGCGTTGACTCCGTTGATGATCTGACGACGGTTTTAGGTTCTCTGAAGATCTGAGTTGCTTTGGGTGCTGGAGCTTGCGGAGAGGAAGAAGTCGTTGAGTGTCTGTATCTGCCTCTCTCACATGTATGTATGAAGGTCTGTCTGTTCGTATGTGTGTGTTCGTCTCCGGAAGAAGGAAATGATTCCTCTATTTATAGCTTGTATGCTGGCTGCTCATGCGCACATATGTAGGATGTGCCTGTACGTGGGGACGCCACGTGGTTGATACTGCGGGAGGCACATGGATGATGTACCATCATTTGTGGGTTGAAACCTTCATGCTGCTTTTGTGGGCTGGCACGTAGCAGGGGATAGGATCTTTCTGTTGCTGAGATCTTGGGTGATTAGCACCCCTTCATAGGCTGAATTGAGTCAAAGGACACGTGTCGTAGGTCCGTGGCTCAAAGATCTCGGATTTGGTAGAAAGTGATATGATAGGATGCGCCTGGGATCGGGCACATGAGAAGACTTTGGCTCACAACCTTCAGGAGTCACGAACCAGTCTGAGCGCACGGCTTTTGAGGCACATGCGAGTCTTCAGGCGCATGGCCGCTGAGGCGCATGCGAGTGGTTGGTCGGCCACATGGGTCGTAGCCGTCGGAGGAAAGTAATGATCATGCTGATGTCAGCGACGCTTCGTCTTCTAAAAAAGCTGCTAACTGTCTAGTCCTCGGGAGACGTGCTGCCAACCCTGTCACTTGAGCATTAATTGCTTGATAGGTGACGAGCCGAAATGGGCGCATGGGTCCATGTTGATTAGGATGCATGGGTTTATGCTCTGTTGGACGCATCCATACGGGGCGCTTTGGAACCGACGGGTGCGTCTGTATGATACGCGATGTCTGACCGGCGCATCCTTTTGCATGACGTACCTTTATTGGTCCGACTTTTGTGTTCTTTAAGTGCTTTAAATAGCCGTTTTGACTTGGCTGAATTTGAAGCGTCAGGTTCATCACCATAAATGTAAATTCATTGCACGAGATTCGGAGAGCCCGCTATTTGGCGCATGGGTTTGATTTGCCCGGCCTATAAATAGTGGCAAGGAGAGAGTTTGCCTCTCGTTCTCTCACGTCTTCCCGAATGGACTTGTTTGCTCGAGCACATTCTGTTGACGAGATGCTCCCGAGGGTGAAGATGCGACGACTTGTCTTCGTTCATGCACTTGAAGGTGACTGTTACATCCAAAAGTCGGAGTCGAGGGCTTCTGAGGCAGGCAAAAGGTACCTGTTGTATCCAAAGATCGGGATGCTCGAGCCCTATCTCCGTTATCCTGGAAGAGCCGCAGATTAGAATTGTGGTGCTTCCGGCTTTGGAGGCTCTTTCTTCTGCAAGAGTGGGTGTTGCCCATTCTGGTTGTATCGAAAGTTGCTCCTTTAGCCTCGGAGGAGAGCTCTTCCTCCCGCTAGGGTGGGGTTAATTGCCCACCTAGGTTCTGCTCAATAAATGCTTCATTGGTTGAAGCATTTGATCAGGTTGAAGTAAGGCGCATATGCTGAGACTTCATGATGCGCATAACAGAGACGCTGAAGAGATACGCCTGACTGAAACGCTGAAGGCTGCGCCTGACTAAGACGCTGAAGGCTGCACCTGGCTGAGACGCTGAAGAGACACGTCTGACTGAGATGCTGAAGTGATGCGCCTGCCTGATGATGCACCTGGTGAGGGGCGCATGGCAGTTTGCTGCGCCTGGCTGTAGTCTTAGGATCTTTATTTTTGTAGAAATTCTCCTATGTAAAGCCTTTTTAGACATGTAATAGACTTTTATATATGAAATAAAAATCTTTTTTTGATGTCTATACTTTTGCTGTCTTGCTGTGCCAAGTACTTCGTTTGAGTTCCCTGACGCATATTCTGAGTAGTATTTGAGCGCATAGGAATTCTGGCACATAGATGCGCCCTAAAATTCCATGCTTCTACAGAAACTTCTTTCAAAACATATCCAAACTTGGAAAGCTTTTGATCATAAATAGTATGACACATATCAAAACATATCAAAAATTGGAAAGCTGTGTCTGATCATGAAAGGAAAAAAACTTGGAAAAAAAACTTGGAAAGCTATGCACATATCAAATGCTCCAGTTTGATATTCTTTCTCCAATGTGGATTCCTACTCTGTGTTTTAGCATTAATTTGTTTTGAATGTGTAGATTCTTAAAGTTCATGAGGGAAGATTCCTTTTGGTAAACAGAGATACAATTCAGGAAGAACACCAATCGCTATACATTTCAAACATGCTATAGACAATGAGGGGAATATAGTTAACGTGTATATCTGCTGCATACATATTCACGAGGGAAGATTCCAGTTTGACATTCCCGTTGATAAACTTCTCTGTATATCTGCTGCATACATATCAGACATATTCATGAGGTAAACTTCTCTATACATATTCTCGTTGGTAAACTTTTCTATATATATTCCCGTTGGTAAACTTCTCTGTATATCGCTATACATATTACCGTTGGTAAACTTCTCTGTTTACCAATTCTCTGTTTACCAATCCCATTGGTAAACAGAGATACAATTCACGAGGGAAGATTCCAGTTTGATATTCTTTCTCCAATTTGATATTCCCGTTGGTATCACATGTATATCTGCTGCATACATATCAGACATGCTATAGACACTCCAAATATATTTCGGTTATGCCAAATCAGTGCAAAGTTCTCCATATACTTAACGTGTCTTAACATATTCATATATGTGCAATATTGTTAACAAAGGAGTGTCCCAGTGTCATGAGGGGAATGCCAATGCAAGTTCGCGGGGAGGGGGTGTTAGGATGTTTGCATTTATATTTCCAATGGAAGGCCTTTTTTCTTTTCTATATCTTCCTATCTTCATAAGATCTGGAAATCCTTCAACAACTTTTTGGATGCAGGTAAGAGTAGATGCATCCAATGGAAGGCCTTCAACAACTTTTTTATATTTCCAATGGAAGGCCCTTTGTATATATATTTCCAATGGAAGGCCTTCAATGGAATGGCCTGCTTGTATGCTTAGCATTAGGACTAAATCAAATCTTGATGAGGTAGGTTGATTTATTTAGTCTTGGAGATCCGGAGAGGGTGGCAACTTGAGAGGTATGTCTGCATCGAACCTATATGTTCAACTTGTGATGTTAGGACCTCTCTACATGACACAATTTTTATCTTTGAAGAGATATTTCCTTCTGGAATCTGAAACAAAGTATATTATTTGAAGATTAATAGTCACTATTGTATGAAGAATTGAGCTTGTCAATCGTTGTTCGTAATTTAGAAATGTGTGTTAGTTTGGTTCTTCGGCTTATACCGGCTTGGAGTCAGTTTAGTTACCTATAGCTAATCTTATTATCTTCTCTGTATCTCGATCCCTTCAACTTGGATAATATATTTCAAGAGTTCTCCATGCCACCCGTGTTTTGAGTCCATGACCAAAAAGTTAGGTTTCTAATCAGCCATCTCTCCTCGGGATTTTATTACCACTTAACATCTTGACTAGGAACCTGGCGCCTTCTCAGAGGGTTTACACTTTACATGAGCTTAATGGCTGGATGTAATATTTGGACAATCTATCCATAGGGTCTTATAATTTACAAGTTGTGCTTCATAGCCTAACCCATTTTGACAAAATGACATTAGATGATATAACAAGGTGGTCAACCTCCAAATGTCCAAATTTGGATATAATGAAGATTGATTTGATGGATAATGAGGTTGCAGGGTTTTTTATGTTCGTGATTGATGTAGAAGAAAGGTTGTATAATATGGTGCAGATCAACAAAGTGAAGTTCATCATTTCCTCTTGTATAGATTACCAATTCAGCCAGTTACTCTTTTACCAGGTTAATTGCTAGTTGTAAAGTTTGGATATCTTTCCATAGGGCCTTCTTAATTGTATAGAAGTGCCTTCATAGCCACCCAATTCGAGTTGATAACGCTTTAGATGATATACTGAGGTGATAAACCTCCAAATGTCCAAATTTGATTATAATGAAGATAGCTTTGATGGATAATGAGAGGGCAAGAGGTTCTATGCTCATGATTAATGTAGAATAAAGGTGTACAATGTGTTGCAAGTCTACATAGTTAAGTTTCTTATTTTCTTTTGTGTAGGTTACCAATTCACCAGCTAGTCTTTTACCAGGAACTATCTGCAACTGTTCCTTTTCTTGTAAAGGTACACTTGCTTTTGTTATCCATGAGGTGGCCTTTTGGTTCATACTCTTTTGCTAAGAATTTTGTTTAGGTCGACGGAAGTAAGGTTAGAAATAAATGTCGTATTGGTTTGATAAGGCATATCAAGATTTGATTTATGTAAATCAATGGTGGGTCTTTATACCTTGTGTGTGTAAGAGTAGATTCAGGTAAGAGTAGATGCAGGTAAAAGGAAATCCTTCAACAACTTTTTGGATGCGAAAACCTTTCTACCTTATCTGTACCTTGTTTGTACCTAGGCACATGGCCCATACACTGCCACCCAAGGTCAACCACACACTTGATCATGTAGCTACTGCTACCCCCTGCTTCTAACACCCCTCAAAGGCCAATTAGCTACTGCCAAGGCCACACTAGCCTAGCCAATTAGCTACTGCCAAGGCCAATTAGCCTAGCTAATTAGCTACTGCCAAGGCCAATTAGCTACTGCCAAGGCCAATTAGCCTAGCCAATTAGCTACTGCCAAGGCCAATTAGCTACTGCCAAGGCCACACTAGCCTAGCCAAACCAACCATGCATGGTATACCTACTGCAGGCCAATTAGCTCTGCCCCAGTCCATGGCCACCCATAGGCCTGTGCTAAGGAGGCACAGCCTGGCCACACTAGTGCATCTGTTGTGCACTTCAACATCTTCACTGTACAGGGAAAGCCTTCCCTCAAAACTAACACAAAACACATAGGTCGTGGATACTAGGCTACAAAATTTATATGGATACTAGGATACTAGGCTACAGAATTTACATGGATACTAGGATACTAGGCTACAGAATTTACAGAATACATTGTATGATCTGCTTCTACCAGGTAAAGTTGTTCCTAGAATACATTGTATGATCTAAGTAACCTGGTATGTAAATTAATATCATTGAATGTGCTAGAATCATAACTCATTTCCTTGTTACATCTTACTAACTGGAGATTAGAGAACATTTACATGATTACATTTTACCTAGAGTACACTGTAATATTGGTAGTATCATTCATTATTACATTGCTGAATCATCTGACAAGTATCGATTACAACAAATGCAGGTACATGTACGCATACACATAAAAACAGAACAAGGAAAAAGTGAGTTGGTTATTATCAAGAATTATACTAGAACCAAAAACATATTGTCCGAACCCAACTCCTAGCATGTGATAAGAAAAAAAAAAGTCTTTTATTTAGAATGCTGAATTCTACACAGGTTTAGATGTAAAAATACAAAACAAATATACTATAAAAATATGATGAGAGTTTCTAACTTAAAAACTCACACCTTTACTTGGTATGTTCATTTTTTACTTGGTATGTTCTAACCTCATTCATTCCTTACATGACATGTTCTAATATTAGAAAAAAACTATTTAATTGTCGCAGGATTGATTTAAAATGGCACCAGGGACACGAGCACGATCAACCTCCAATTTAGCATCTGTTGACCCATAACAGATCCACAATTATCGTGATCCTCTCAAGGCTCAAATAACAATGAACATGGTAATTAATTAGTTGTTGTTTCTTTGAGTCCAATAGTCTATGTACTTTCAACTTAATCTATGTTACTTGCATATCGTTTTGTCCTTTTCCTCTCATTTTTTTATAGGTTCTACTTTATCAAATATATCCAAGAAAGGACGCGGTAAGGCTCGAGGGCTAGAACTAGCAAAACTTCTTGAAAAGGGACAAAAGACAAAGATTGTATTCCCTCCGGGATGTTTAAAGCCTGTGGGAAATTGGTCATCAAACTGGGCTACAGAGCTAGGAATTATATGTCGAAGTTTGGCACCAGTTACAATTAAGAAATGGAAGAAAGTAACAAACGAGGACAAAGAAGTCATTTATGGGCGTATTTTAGTAAGTGAGATCATACTAGATTCTTTTTCTCAAAGCCTTCACAAATTATAACTTTTTTTTGAATAAGGGTAAATTTTATTCCACGCAAATTACGGTATCGATATTACAATACACTAATCTCACATCTCCCTCCCCAGTTAAGGGGCCATTACAGATACATCGAATTCTATATTATGCAGAATTCCTACTTGTGGAGTAGCCAGTCCTTCAAAGATATGCCTGTTGCATTTTCTCCAGACATGCCAAACTGATGCTGCAAGTCTAACTCTAGCCATCTTGGCCCAACCAGGGTCCATACCTCGGCGGTCTCTGATCCAGCTGAGGATCCCCCGGATATCTCTGGCACTGCCAACTCCACCCAACAATCGCATACACTGCTTCTCCCAGATGTGCCAAGTCCATGGACACTCAAAGAATAGGTGGCCTATAGACTCTGCGTCACCCGTACAAAGAACATACTTCGAGTCTGGAATCTGCATCCCAAACCTAATAAGTCTGTCCCGAGTTATCAACCTGCCAAGAAGGAGTCTGCATGAACAAAGCTGTATTTTGCAAGCAATCCCCTTCGCCCAGATAAAGTCATACTCCGTAATCCTGTCATGTGGGGTCCGAACCAGATTATAGCAACTTTTAAAACAGAATATCTCAGACCCTCCAACCGAACCAGGATCAACCCAACTCCAGGAGTCCTCGATCAGGCTAGTATCGATAGTGATCCGACGAATCTCCTCCCCAAACTGAGCCGTGTATGGATACTCCTCAGGCCTCCTGCTCCCATCCCTGATAATCCGACTATATTTCACTCTCCTGCTCGCCTCTCTGTCCATCTGAGCCCCCAAGATCTCCAGAAGGGAGCCATTTCCCATCCACGGGCCCAGCCGGAGATCAGTATTCGCTCCATCTTTCATAATCCAGCATATAGCGGAGTGAAGGATCGGTCTGCACCTAAGAATCGCCTTAAATGAGACCGAGAAATTGTTATCAATCCCACAAGACAAAAAATTCATCCGCCGCACATATCTGCCAGCCAACCACTCTGTCCAAAAGGAACCTCCCTTGATGAACTGCCACGCCATCTGCACCCCAGATGCCTCCCTAACCGCCCGAAGAGGTCGCAACCCCACTCCTCCTTCCTCCCGGATCCGGCAGAGTTGTTCCCAAGCGATCGCATGCATACCTCCCCTTCAGATAAAATTAGCACAAATGGACTCCACCTTCCTTATGGTAGCTACTGAAATCCGAATCGACTGCAACCAGAACATGGCGATGCCAGAGATAACAGAACTCACCAGCTCAATACGGCCACCAAAGGACAGACCAGCTGCCTGCCAGCCTTCCACTCTCCTTTGGGCAAAATCCACCAGGCTGAGACAATCCTGATCCCTGGCATAATTGACTGTCAACGGGACCCCCAGATACTTCACCGGTAACTCTCCTTTCTCCACTCCTAGAGCAAGGGCCCTTTCCTCCATGAGTGTGCACAGAGAGCTAAAAGAGACCCTACTCTTCTCCCTATTCAGCTGCAGGCTGGACAACCGTCCAAACTCCTCCATAATATCTGGTGCCCTCAACCCCCTCAAAGATGGATGCAGGAAAACCAAGAGGTCGTCAGCATATATCAAGTGAGACACCACCGGCTTTACCTGCCTGAAAAGAGGAATAATCTTCCTACTATACACCGTCAGGTCCATCATACAAGTGAAGTACTCCATCACAAGAGTTTACAGGTACGGAGAGAGAGGATCCTCCTGCCGCAGTCCCCTGTTGCTCGAGAAGTATCCATATGGAGTACCCTGAATGAGGACCGAACATGTGGGGGAGCATATGTACTCCTTCACCCTCGTCACCCATCTCTCATCAAACCCTATAGAAAGCATAAGGTGGCAGAAGAAGTCCCTGTTGACCGTGTCATAGGATTTTCGTAAATCCAGCTTTACACAAGCCTTCATCCCCCCCCGGCTTGTTGAAAGCCCGCACCATCTCATGTGCAAGAAGACTGTGCTCAGCAATCGAGCGTCCCTTGATGAAAGCCGCTTGATTCCAAGACACCAAGCCCTGTATAATCTCCTCTATATGCCGACACATGAGGTGTGTAATTATCTTGTAAAGATAATTACAACACATAATAGGACTGAAGTCGGTGAGGGAGGTAGCACCCTCCTTTTTTAGGACCAAGGTCAAGAAAGTGTGATTCAGCTCCTTCAACAACTTCTCTTCCAAGAAAAACTCCTGCACCACCTCCAGGATTAGGAACTTTAGCTCACCCCAATGACGTCTAAAGAACCCACAAGAGAAGCCGTCAGGCCCCGAAGCCTTATTTGGATCTGCATTCATCACAATATCCTCCACCTCCTCCAATCTCACAGGGGCCAACAGCAAGCTATTCCCATGGTGCGTCACCAACCTCTTCGTGACAAGATCGGGGAACGTGTTGGGATAATCAGTTTGCTGATATAAGTCAGAATAGAACCTGACTTCCTCCTTCTGAATCTCCACCGGGTCGCCAGCAAGCCTGCCCTCGCCATTAAGCAGCCTGGGGATGCTGTTTCGGTTTTGTCTGGCACGGATCACATCATAGAAGAACTTGGTACACCGATCCCCATCCTTGAGCCATGAACACTTGGCCCTCTGGGCCGCACTAATCGCCTGCTGAAGCCTCATGATGTTGACCTCCGCAATCAGGTCTCGCTCCCTAGCCGCCATCTCACCACTCAGTATGTTAGCCTGCAAAGCTTCCTGAACCTCACGAAGCTCAGCCTCCTTGTCCTCGAGAAAAGATCGCGACATCTTCTTCATCCAATCCCGAATAGCTCTCTTGACCTGTTTGAGTTTGTGAGCCATACGAAACTGAGCCGTGCCCTCCCGCGTATACCGCAGCCCTCCCATAACAGCCTCCTCATATCCCGCAGAAAGGTACCAGCCATTGTTGTACCGGAATGGCCGAGCCTTCCAAGTGGGCCTTTCAAAGAGACCCACCCGGATAGGGGAGTGTTCGCTGGTCCCTGCCGCTAGCGCTTCCGCCATAGAATTCGGGAAGTAGCGAAACCATTCGCTATTTTCCAAAGCCCGATCCAGCTGACAGGCAATCCTGTTATGGACCGCCTTATTATGCCAGGTCCATATGTGTCCGGCTCTCTCCAGTACCCTCAGCCCAGACAAGAGGAGACACCTCTGGAAGTCGTATAAGATCGAATCCGGCACTGGACGACCTCCTACCTTTACTTATCATTGCAGCATGACATTGACGTCTCCCATAAGAAGCAGGGGAAGATGCAGGTGCTCTGCCATACGAGCTACTCGCACAATATCTGCCCACAAGGTCTTCCTAAGTCGCCTATCATTATGCCCATAAACTGCTCCAAGAATGAAGTAGAATCCTCACTTGTTAACAAAGGAGATGCCAATAAGCTGCTCTGTCATCAGAACCTGTTCCCCCTTCCAATTATCTCTGTTCTATCGAACCCAGATCCTAGCCATATCACAAAGATCCAGGTTGTGGAAATGCGTCCAGTTCGTAGGCGTCCTGCGAGATAACATAGTCGCCCCTCTAATCTTCGTCTCGAGAAGAATAGTAATGTCACTCTTCTCTCTCTTCAGAACTCCACTAATCTCTCTCCATCTTCTAATGGAACACCCACCACGAATGTTCCAGGCAAGGACCAACATTAATTACTTAATGTGAGGACCTCCGGACTCCATCTGGACTGACACCCGAAGAAAGTGTCCCGTCCGTCAGATCTATATCCTCCTCCATCCCCGACCCCGAGGAATGAGCAAGATGGGTCTGAATCCTGGAGAGAGTCAAGGTCCAATCTGGGTTGGCCACAGTCTGATCATCAAGCGTAATATCGCAGACTAGGTTGGCCACAGTCTGATTATACTTGTTATATCAATTATCTATATTTTCTTGTGCTATGATATAGGATGTTTTTGACATGGACATGTCTCAGTGGAATGTCAGACAAGGGACGAAAAAATACTTACAACAATGATTTTGGAGTTATAGATGTTACCTTAACGCACATTATAAGGAATTCAAAAAAATATCTATTGAGACAGCAAAATTAAATCCACCTGATGACATTAAAGAAGATGATTGGAAGATATGTTGTGAACTCTTTGAGGATCCAGCATTCTTGGTGAGTTAATTAAAGTTAATCTGATTTAGATTACTTGTCGTATCTTCTTAAATTCCTCCTATATACGCTTAAGCTTTTATGTATACATTTAGTGTTTCATTTTTAATTGCAGAAACAAAGCAAAAAAATACCCACAATTGTCACGACCCGCACCCACTGTGAGGGTACGAGAACGTAACAGCACCCAGCCTACGTCGCAGTGTCGGCGGTAGAACGTTGTTCTAGGTCATGAACTATAACTAACATAATATGAATACTCTCCAAAAGGAGGCCAACACAGAGGTACAACTCAATCACAATCTAGTAATAGAATATGGCACGATAAAATAGATAAGAAAATCCTCAACTGAGGTACAACAGAAATGAAATACAAGTCTTATCATCTCTAAAAATATACAACTCTGAAGGTAACTTCAACAGCTAAACATGAAAAAAAAACAGTCTAAGCTATCTATACTATGCAAGGGTATCATCCTCATCAGCTGTCTGAACCTCCCCAGGGGTCCAGGTCGCGAGTGTCATCTAGACAAGCTTCAAAGTAAGGGGTGAAGGGTTCCTCATCATCCTCTGTAAAATTTTCAACATGTCTAGTCAGGACGGGAGCGAGCACAGTACATCTCAACAGTTCATAGCAGGATAGAAAATATAATCATGCAGTAAAGTAAGATATAGATACTGAAGGAAATGCAGTATGAAAACAAAGAGAGAACTGTAATAGAAATATCTACTATAAGTAAAGAGCTACCAGTGACTAGTGATTTAGAGTACAAAGTCGACATGTGAACGGCTTGATTTGCACATGGCTATACTAAAGAGGCGTACATGGCTATTCTACTTTGGAATTATTCACATGACTATTTATACTCTCCCGTACCCCCAATTAATACACAGGATCCAACCAGGTTATGTTATGATTCCATGTAATAGCCCCCGAAGGGTGGTAAATAGTAGTCCCATAAATGGGGATTCTAGGAAACCCAATAAATGGAATAAGGATTCAAAGAAGACTCTGTGATCATAAGAGTATATGTCACAAGTGATCAAAGAACCAAAGAAGCATAGTGATACGCCATGTAAGTGAAACGCACAGAACATAGAGTACCCGATGCTCCCGGAAGGGATAACATCTCAAGAAGGGATCCATATAGTACTAATCCGTGTTACCAACGTGACAGTATCAAGTAAAGTAATTTAATACAGGAAAATAATTCTAAGCAGGATATGAAATGATCAGAGAATGTACTCGCCTCGTATCTGAATGTCTGAAGTAAATGTACTGTCCGAGATGAGATACCTGACTCCTAGTTAGAGCAACACAAGTCAAGATGTATACAGGGGATGATAAATGTAATCTACTATGCATCTGCATGCTGTCTAGATCCAACTAGACTAAAGTCAACTCTAGTCAACTAGATTGGTCAAACTAGGTCAAGCCTAAGCCAAACAAGTCTAATAAGTCTCACTAGGCCTAACCAAGCCTAGGCTAGCACTCTACATCAATCCCAAGGCTATACAAGCCAACTGTACACCTATACTGGCATTCAACCACACACACAAGCAATGAGCCATAGGCTATTCTACCCAGGCCATGCCATATAGACAAGGCCATACACATAACAATTTCTATATTAACATACCAATTCCCCACATGCTATTTATATAGGCAAAAGTAATATTCATGTCACCTTACATTATCACATTCACATATTCACACTAGGTTAGATATTATATATATATATATATATATATATATATATACACATAGAGAGGAATAGGTAATTCGAGACAATGTGTGTGTGTGTGTCTCATATGTGAGGTAAAAGTGTGACAGGAATACCATAGTGTGTGTGAGTGGATATGTGTATGTCAATATGTGTTCAGGCATGTGTGTGTGAGTGAATGTGTGAGGAATACAGTGTTGTGTAATGTGTGTGGAAAGATGAGTGTGAGTGTACATGGCAGTGTGAGGATGTGTGGGCAGGAATAATAGAATGTAGTGGTGCACCTGTGTGACAGAATTGGGTGTGAGGGTGTAGGTTTTAGGAATGAGTTTCTCAGGAATTGTGTGTCAAGAGGAAAATGAGTGTGTGACAGTGGCTAGGGAAATTTCATGTGTGTGTATATCAATCAGAATCAAAATAGAGAATGAGTCAAAACAGGTTAACAGGACAATGTGTCCAGTTAACATTCTCAAGAATGTGGAACCAATTCAGTGTTTCAATACATTTCTAGTTTCATTGTTCTACCTATGTGAGTGTGTGTATGGGTTTAGTCAACATGTGAGGGGCTCTGTGGAGGAAATTGACAGGTGTGTGCTATTAATCTAAAAGTTCACACATCAACAACCATAATGAAAATCAATCTCAGTTTTCTAGTTAAGGGAATATCAGGTTTATGGGGTTCTCAGGAAAAGGGATGACAGTGAGCTTGGTTCACTCTACCCTTGCAGTCCCAATTTCCATTCTCAGATTAATAAAGAAGGAAATCAGACAATTTATATACCAATCACAATTTCGAATTCCTTCTAAAGATCAACCATCACAACATCGTTATAATAAATGAACATGGATTACAATTTCCAGTTTTAAAGAACTAAATGATAGTGAATAGGAAAATGAATAAATTCTCAGATTTATAGTGAGGAAATGGAAACCAATTCTCAGTTCCAGTCACAAGCAAGCTACAGCTCACAGTGTATTGCTAGGATTCCTTTAGTCAATGTTAGGAAATTATCTAAGTTTCAGTTTTCAGGAATGTGAGGACCAAACAGCAGTTCATAACCCAGTCCAACTAAATTCAAAATTTCCTAAATCATGAATCAACCTATCAATAACTAATATACATGTATGGATTTAAAAAATGGAACTTAACATAATCAGTTTTGGAACAACAGGCTCTTTGAAGTCCATGCTCAGATTTCCAGTCCAAAACAATATCCAGGTTTATACATTGAAGAACCCTTTATCTCAGTTCATTAAGACACCCAAAAATCATTTCACAAGCTCAGTTTTCAGTTTAAAGGAAGGAAATGGAACAAATTCTCAGGTTTTAGACTAATACAATGTGTGTGAGTGTATTTGTGTACATGAGTGTCAAGAGGGTGTTAATGTAGATTAGGAAAACAGTGTAGTGTAGGTGACACATGAGAGTGTATAAATGAGAGACCTGTGTGTGGGTATTAACTCTCAGGTTTGACAGGAACAATAAGATGGTGTTTCAGTTTTGTAGAGGGTGTCAGTTGTGCAAATTTCGAAACCAACTCAATGTCCCAAATTCTCATATCAATACACAACTCAAAATCAAACATACAGTCAAATAAACTAATGATCATCAAAAACCCTTGTAAAACTAAGAATTGAACACCCTAAGAAAATGAAAGCAACATTTCATGAAATTCAAATCTCTGGAACTCATGTACAGACACAGTGCATTGTAATGTGGACAATGGCATGGGTACATAGGAGGGTGTGCATGTGTGTATGTGTAGCCATACATATAGGGTGTCAAACTATATTTAGAAATCAGTTAGAAGGAAAGGAAATCAATTCAGGTATATGGAAAATGAGCCATTCGACTGAAGTATCAGTCCATACATTACCTTCAAATTCGAATCCCCCAATCAACAGCAAACAACCCAACTAATGTGTAAATTCAATTAACAGGGATAATTAAACATGTCTAGGATCTTAATTAGTAATTTAAACATGAATTAAACAATTTAACTAGGATTTAAATACTGGAAAAATAACAGAAACTGAACACAGTGAAGCAGTATCGTGCACGCGTGCGCGTGTCTGTAGAACATGACACACGATATGACACAACACGTGGATGTGCACATGTGTACGCCTAGACTAGGGGGACGTGTACATGTGTCTGTATTGTGTCCAAGTGAGTCATGTTAGGAGTTAAAGGGTCGTATCAGACGCAAATTTTCGCGTGGAACAGTACAGTGTGTGACCAGTACAGCCTCGATTCTGTGTCCGACACAAATCGAGGTGCACTTAAACTTTAGGGGAGTGTGCACAGACACTGCCCCCGTGTCTATGCTAATTTTGGCGTGTCCAAGTGTCGTGTGTAGTGCACACGGGATACGTGGTAGCAGGGCATACGTGCGAGGCAGCGTGCAGCGTGTCTACGACCAAATACGACACGACAACTAACACAAACACAAATCAGTCTTCACAAACATTGTTACACATACCTAGATCTAGAGATTCATGAAATTAGAATTCAAAAATACGAAAATAAAATCCTAACAGACATTTCATCAAACACATGCTGTTATGCACTGATACGTGTCCGATACGGACACGTAATGGACACCACCTGACACCAAACCTATGCTAGCAGCTAGGGGACACCTAGGACTTCCTATCCATGCAAAGAAAATAAAATTTGGTGGTGGGAATAGGGATTTACCTATATGTTGAAATTCCAATGAAAAGCTCCAAAAAGGGGGTTTCTCCTTGTTAGCCAAACTCTCCAAATTGCCCCAAGGCTGGGATTATCCTCCATGAACAGCAAGAGGGAGACAGTTAGAATCTAATACAAGTGGTTTGAGCCAAAAAGGAGTTAAAATGAAAAAGTTATGGATTGGAGAAGATGGCTATACCTCTTTCTCCAAGCTTGAGAAGAAAAACAATAAAAGAGGCAAGAACAAATGGAAGAGGCATTAAATAGGGTGTGGAACCCTAGGTTGGTTGCCATGGGTGGGCTTGTTGGGGTTTGGGCTTAAGTCATGGGCCTATGGTTCAATTCACAAGTCATTAAATCGCAAGTCATTGCATTAAACCATAAGTCATGACTTAATTTACACTAAACCAATTCCTCTCATTATATAACTAATCTCTAATAACTAAAATGGATTAACTCAAGTTAGACTAGGGTTACCATAGCTAGGGTTAGGTTCTAGGCTAGTCCACTAGGTCTCAACAAGTCAAAGTCAACCTAGTCAACCTTCATTCAAACAATTCCAAAATAAATCCCAAAAATTCCCATAAATTCAAATAAATTCTAATAAATTCAAATAACCCCAAAAATGACAAAAAATACCCTAATCACAAGGCTAGGCTCTAGGTCAACCAGTCTCCAAGGTTATATTATCAAAACACCAAAATCATAAGTCATAATTTAAAATAGTTTTAAATGATTAAAAATTACCAAAAATTATATCATGATTTAAATATCATTATTAAAAGACTAAAATTACAAAATTTCAAAATTATCCTTTTCTGGAAAACTGGGTGTTACAATCCTACCCACCTTATAAAAATTTCGTCCTCGAAATTAAAATGTTCCTACTCCTTCTAGGTCAAACCCCCACAATCAAGTCTCAGAACTTAAATAAAACATACGATTAAAAAGGACGGCATACAGGGTCATAGCATACGGTGGTAGTGAAGTCTCATCTAGGTATACTAGTCATGCTAACCAAAACGGTCATAGGGTATCAAAACACACAAGCAATCTAGGGTGCTAACTAGAAAGATACAGAAATAACAATCATCAAGACTGTAAGGCAGTCTACCCTCCTATATGAAAACTGGTACTTATCAAAAATAAAATATAATAAGGATAACTACCAATTATCTATTAAGGGATACTATTCAAGAAAATTAAAATCAAAAGTTAAGGAATGAAAGTCAATTACATGGAATCCAATCACAATATGTATATATAGAGAGTGTGTTAGAGAGGAAAAAGCTAGCATTAGGTAAGGATTATGTGGTTTGTGTGAAATATACATGAAAGTGTATAAGAGAATTTGTGTCTCAACTATAGCTATCAAGTTACACTATTCATGGCATATTGGTTAAGCAATCTACAAGGCACAAGCTATTTACTCATAACATGTATGGCTAACCATATATTTATGTATATTTATATGTATAGAGAGGTAGAGACTTAATTATGCATCTACATACATTATAACATGTATACAGAACTATATATATATATATATCTATATAGCTATATGAACATAACATAGAGATGAAGGGTTAGGTTTATCATGGCAGTTACGAACATTAGTGTAGAGTGTCAAGTGTACATGGGTTAAAACTTAAAATGAAGGGTTCAATCATTCAGTTTAGCTCAACATTACATATTAAATCTGAAATTGAACTATGTATTTAAAAGCAATGTAAAGATATTAACATGTATTCAGTTTTTAAAATTTTGGAGAAATTCGAACAGTAAAACCAACTCAATATTTACCACAACCACACCTAACATGTAAGAGTGTGAAACCTAACATTATATACCTACACACAACAACGTACACGGCTCAAAACATTACATTAAAAAAAACTGCAATTTGACTAATCACTTAGAATTCAGACTTAAAGGGTTAATATGTATACAGTCTCAGGTTTGACAAATTTAACACAAAACTCAACCAATCTCAACCAATTTTCTTTTAAAAAAAATTGAAACCTTGTATATAACATACATGTGTGGTGATGTAAACAACAACTAATAACATGAAATTTAAAATTAATTTATGAAATTAATCTGGAAAACGGAGAACTAGTCACTGATATTGTCCTATATTAGAATCATTAGAATTTTGAGAAATTAACATCAACATATTAATATGCATTTAGATAGGTTGGTGATCAAGTGTAGCATGCATACGTGTCAGGCAAGCATCTGTGTCCACTATATATATATATATATATATATATATATATATATATATATATATATATATAGGGCTACGAACTGAGCCTGCGTGGGGCAGAATGAGGCGTCCGTGTAGCAAACTCAGTGCACGGTCGTCGTGCGACGGATCGGGGAATCGGCACCATTCGCCCACGGGTATAAGCGACAGGCCGACCACGCAGCCCGTCGTGCGGCGCTGCTGAGGGCGACGAGAAGACGTCCGCCATAAACGATCGCATGCTCGATCGTAAGGGCGTCGGCGATCGTCGCCAATATGCGCGTCGTGCGCATAGAACGGGCGGCTGGGCGGAATCGGTAGTCGCAGGCGACAAAGAATCAGTGGCCGTCGTACGGGCGGTCACCCTTGGTCGTCGAGGGCGTCTCTTCGACGTCGTGGGCAAAGTGAGGTGTTGAGTAACTGCCGTCAAAAGACGGTGTGCTGCCGAGCGGAGCTCTGGAGCGCGCGGAGTGCGCGGGGTGCGTGTGCACGGCGATGATAACAAGGCCAACGGACAACGTCCGCACTCCAAAAGTCGTTCCATACGACAGGCCAAGAATCGTGTGCGTGGGATACACGATTATACTGAGCCCGCAAGCGTTGAAAAATATATATATATATATATATATAAAATATATATATATATATATATTAAGGTAATACAAGAAATAATGGCAAGAAGAAAATAATGATAAAATCTGTTCTGCTTATCTATTTAAAAGAAGGAACCATTTTGAAACCAGAGTTATAAAATCTAAGTCAAGGTCTAGCAAAATCATTGATTCATTGTATTAGGAAGAAATTTATAGCAAGAAGTTACACTAGATTATAATAACAACTAAGCCACTCCTACTCATACTCCTACTCCTAAGTTATTTGATGATGGGGTACAATTTATAACAACAGAATGGTACGATAGAGATGATATGTTTAAAAACTTTTTCAAGATACAATCTGATAATCATATGCGTCTGTCCAAAATCATGTTACTCAGAGTCCTCGCCATGCCAGTAAGCAAGGCTGCGATAAACGATAGATTCCATAACTGGGGTATGCACCTCTACAATCATGTCGTCTGGAAATCTTGCTATGCCGACTAGTATAGCTGCAAGAAATTCTAAATCTCATAACCGAGATACGTACATCCGAAGTCAGGTCTCTATGTTTCCGCCACGCCAGCTAATATGGCTGCGATAAACTATAAGCCCCATAATCAAGTAGACGTTTTACCATCCCTGTATTCCCGTCAACATATGTTATCAGAAAAATATCGTAACTCAGGCCTTGAAATTCATCTCGATAGGAAAATCAAAATCAACAACGATCCAACAAAATCAAATTCAATAATCAAGGAGTGAGAGCAACAAAACAAGGAAAATGATTCAAATTGAAGTTTAAATAAAATTCTCAAGGGTCGTCCCAGGAATCTCTCAAGGAATCCTAACTGTGATTGAGTACCTTCAAAATATATATCCTAATCCTACTGCAGGCTGTAGTGGTACTCTAGTTCGAATACCACTACATAAACTCGACCTGCATGGGCTACCGCTAAAAACGTATCACGACCCGCACCTACTGTGAGGGTACGAAAACGTAACAGCGCCCAGCCTACGCCGCAGTGTCGGCGGTAGAACGCTATTCTAGGTCATGAACTATAACTAACATAATATAAGTACTCTCCAAAAGGAGGCCAACACAGAGGTACAACTCAATCACAATCTAGAGACAGAATATGGCACGATAAAATAGATAAAAAAATTCTCAACTGAGGTACAACAGAAATAAAATACAAGTCTTATCATCTCTAAAAATATACAACTCTGAAGGTAACTTCAACAGCTGAACATGAAAAGAAACAGTCTAAGCTATCTATACTATACAAGGGTATCATCCTCAGCAGCTGCCTGAACCTCCCCAGGGGTCCAGGTCGCGAGTGTTATCTAGGCAAGCTTCAAAGTAAGGGGTGCAGGGTTCCTCATCATCCTCTATAAAATTTTCAACAGGTCCAGTCAGGACGGGAGCGAGCACAGTACATCTCAACAGTTCATAACAGGTTAGAAAATATAATCATGCAGTAAAGTAAGATATAGATACTGAAGGAAATGCAGTATGTAAACAGAGAGAGAACTGTAATAGAAATATCTACTATAAGTAAAGAGCTACCAGTGACTAGTGATTTAGAGTACAAAGTCGACATGTGAACGGCTTGATTTGCACATGGCTATACTAAAGAGGCGTACATGGCTATTCTACTTTGAAATTGTTCACATGGCTGTTTATACTCCCCCGTACCCCCAATTAATATACAAGGATCCAACCAGGTTATGTTATGATTCTATGTAACAGCCCCCGAAGGGTGGTAAATAGTAGTCCCATAAATGAGGATTCTGGGAAACCCAATAAATGGGATAAGGATTCAAAAAAGACTCTGTGATCATAAGAGTATATGTCACAAGTGATCAAAGAACCAAAGAAGCATAGTGATACGCCATGTAAGTAAAATGCACAGAACATAGAGTACCCGATGCTCCGTGAAGGGATAACATCTCAAGAAGGGATCCATATAGTACTAATCCGTGCAACCAACGTGACAGTATCAAGTAAAGTAATTTAATGCAGGAAAATAATTTTAAGCAGGATATGAAATGATCAGAGAATATACTCGCCTCGTATCTGAATGTCTGAAGTAAATGTACTGTCCGAGATGAGATACCTGACTCCTAGTTAGAGCACACAAGTCAAGATGCATACAGGGGATGATAAATGTAATCTACTATACATTTGCATGCTGTCTAGGTCCAACTAGACTAAAGTCAACTCTCGGTCAACTCTAGTCAACTAGACAGGTCAAACTAGGTCAAGCCTAAGCCAAACAAGTCTAATAAGTCTCACTAGGCCTAACCAAGCCTAGGCTAGCACTCTACATCAATCCCAAGGCTATACAAGCCAACTGTACACCTATACTGGCATTAAACCACACACACAAGCAATGAGCCATAGGCTATTCTACCCAGGCCATGCCATATAGACAAGGCCATACACATAACAATTTCTATATTAACATACCAATTCCCCACATGCTATTTATATAGGCAAAAGTAATATTCATGTCACCTTATATTATCACATTCACATATTCACACTAGGTTAGATATTATATTATATATATATATATATATATATATATATATATATATATATATATATATATATATATATATATATATATATATATATATATATATATATATATATATATATATATACACACACATAGAGAGGAATAGGTAATTCGAGACAATGTGTGTGTGTGTCTCATATGTGAGGTAAAAGTGTGACAGGAATACCATAGTGTGTGTGTGTGGATATGTGTGTGTCAATATGTGTTCAGGCATGTGTGTGTGAGTGAATGTGTGAGGAATACAGTGTTGTGTAATGTGTGTGGAAAGATGAGTGTGAGTGTACATGGCAGTGTGAGGATGTGTGGGCAGGAATAATAGAATGTAGTGGTGCACCTGTGTGACAGAATTGGGTGTGAGGGTGTAGGTTTTAGGAATGAGTTTCTCAGGAATTGTGTGTCAAGAGGAAAATGAGTGTGTGACAGTGGCTAGGGAAATTTCATGTGTGTGTATATCAATCAGAATCAAAATAGAGAATGTGTCAAAACAGGTTAACAGGACAATGTGTCCAGTTAACATTCTCAAGAATCTGGAACCATTTAGTGTGTCAATACATTTCCAGTTTCAGTGTTCTACCTATGTGAGTGTGTGTATGGGTTTAGTCAACATGTGAGGGGCTGTGTGGGGGAAATTGACAGGTGTGTGCTATTAATCTAAAAGTTCACACATCAATTCAACCATAATGAAAATCAATCTCAGTTTTCTAGTTAAGGGAATATCAGGTTTATGGGGTTCTCAGGAAAAGGGATGACAGTGAGCTTGGTTCACTCTACCCTTGCAGTCCCAATTTCCATTCTCAGATTAATAAAGAAGGAAATCAGACAATTTATATACCAATCACAATTTCGAATTCCTTCTAAAGATCAACCATCACAACATCCTTATAATGAATGAACAAGGATTACAATTTCCAGTTTTAAAGAACTATATGATAGTGAATAGGAAAATGAATAAATTCTCAGATTTATAGTGAGGAAATGGAAACCAATTCTCAGTTCCAGTCACAAGCAAGCTACAGCTCACAGTGTATTGCTAGGATTCCTTTAGTCAATGTTAGGAAATTATCTAAGTTTCAGTTTTCAGGAATGTGAGGACCAAACAGCAGTTCATAACCCAGTCCAACTAAATTCGAAATTTCCTAAATCATGAATCAACCTATCAATAACTAATATACATGTATGTGTAGAAGCATGGAAAATATTGCTTTTAGTCCCACATCGGAAAGGAGAAAAAGAAAGGGCTCACTCCATTCTATAAATATAGCCCCCTTTCTTCCTTCAAAAAGGGCACCTACTTCTCTTCCTTCCTTCCAACTTGGACTCTTCCTACTATGCACCTTCGGGTGCTAAGTCGGAGAAGTCTAGGGCAGCGCGGGCTCGTCGAGCTCAGTCAGCTGTCCCAACCTCTGACCATTAGAGCGTTCCGCTACACGGGCCTCTAATGAAAAGTTGTACAGAACCACCCGTGTTCAGCCCGCAGCGGCGAACGGATAGGGTGGTTCTCAAGAGTCTCCCAACAAAGATCAAGGACAAGTACTTTTACTAGTCCCGCATCGGGGAGCGAACATGATACTTACGCACTCGTGTGCTCGAGATACCCGGGTCCACAAAGCAAGTGCAAAGGTTGATTGAGATGTCCTTGACTTACGAGATGTGATCCTTCACAAGCACAAGGAAAGAAGGGGAGTCTCATGCGACTGAAAACCCAGAAAGCTCCATGCGGCCCATGAGGATTTTATGCGGCCCAAAATCCAGAATGCTTCATGCGGCTCAGAAAGCTTTATACAGCCCAAAGGCAGCAGGAGGGCCTTATGTGACCCAAAATCAACAGAGAGCCCATGCGGCTCAGAGAGCTCATGCGGCTCAGGGACCTATGCGGCTCAAGCGTCCATGCGGCTCAGATAGCCCATGCGGCTCAAAGATTCATATGGCACAAGGGACTATGCGGCTCAAGACATTCCATGCGGCTCAGAAGAGAAGACACGTGGCTTGCAAAACAGTTCTCCCTTCCTGCATTAATTACTTTGACGGTTGACAACTCTGAAAAAGTGGCAGCCCTGACACAAAAGAGGTAATTATGACTCTGTCATAATGACAGACCCCTAGGGAAGTGAAGGAGATCACTAACACAATCCCCTGAGATCCAGAAAATGCCACGTGGCTCTGACACGTGGACAGTCATATGCGGCTCGAGCGAAGACTCCCCATGCGGTTCAGGATGAAGCTGCCTTATGCGGCTCAGGCAGAAACAGTCTCATGCGGCTCAAGCGGAGGCCTTCCCATGCGGTTCAAGAGGACCATTTTCATGCGGCCCAGGCGGATGCATCCCTATGCGGCTCGCAATGATCATCTCCATGCGGTTCAAGGGTTCGAAGGGGGGAGCCACTACCCAAGCAGCCCTGACACGTGGCCCGAACCTTATGCGGCCCAAATCTTATGCGGCTCAATCGTCATACCGTTCAGATCCCCCCAGTGGCACCTAGGACATGTGTCCTAAGCCGATCAATCTCTCAGATTTATTGCAATCAGAGATTGGGTCAAATCTCAATAATTTGGAACACGTGGCAGGAGAATAAATCAAATTTATTCGCAGACATCAGAAGATTATTATGAGGAAGATTTATTCCAATCAGTATTAATTGCTGATGAGATTTGGTGTAATCTATACTTGATGGTCCAGATTTATCACAATCAAAACTAATGGTCTAGATTGACCAATCCAGAGGCCGCCGCCATCTCCAAGAAGCAATCATTTGCAACCCTAATGATCACACCCCATTCATATAAATAGCAGGGTGCCATTCCCTTGCAAGAGGAGACAGATACTTACATAGAGAGAGGCGCACACAGGAGCATTTTTCGAGACCAGAGAGAGCACCAGAGGACTTGGAGAGAATAGCAGAGAGAGAGCAAAGAGAGCATTTTTTCAACGCTAAGCAAATCTTTTGGAGCCAAGGCTACACACCGATCGTCCAAGGAGTAAGGCAGGGCTGCCGTCGCCTTCCCGAGCCTCTATCGTCACCTTCCAGAATCTAAAATAAACAATTGTACTTAGTCTGCTGTACCTAAGCTTTTGTCCCTAGGCTTTCTTTGTACAAGCGAGTTTGTATTGTGAGTTTAAGTTCAGTCCTCCCATAAAACTGTTCTGGACTTTTACAATCAATGGCAAACACGATGGCGACTCTGCTGGGGACAAACTTCTCCACGGCTGAGGAGTTGGTGACGCAGTCGGATGCAGCCAAGCTTGGCTCCACGCAACAGAAGATGGTCGTCCGTTTCGACCAACAGGCATTCGAAGAGATGCTCTCTGAAGGAAGTGCTGGCCCGATCCAGAAGCGAACCCGCACAAAGAAAGCTCGCTGCGAGTGGAGGCCGAAGTCATTCGCTCCTCCACAAGCTCTGGACGGGATACTCTCTGCTGCCCAAGACGGCGAGGGCGATTCTCATGCGGCTCCACTTCAAGCCATAAAGAACTCTGATGTTCCCAAGTTCGGCAAAGGAAAACACTACGATGCTGGACTTACAGGGGCAAAGAGTGACTCTGTACGTCCCAAGAAGAAGCCGAACACTCCTGCCAACCACATGCAGGAGGCTTATGAGGGTGGATCCACCAGCCACATGAAGAAAATCCATGCGGCCAGATCATCCAGCCGCATAAAGAAGAATCATGCGGCTGAGACTCCCAGCCGCATGAAGAAGGCCTATGCGGCTACGCCTGCCAACCGCATACAGACCCCCGGAGACAGCCGTATGATGCCTACTCCACGCGGCTCCGTCTTCGACCGCCTCTCTTATGATCCTGATCTAGTATCACTTAGACTCTTCCTACTATGTGCCCTTACGTACTAGAGCGAAGAAGTCTAAGGCAGCGCGAGCCTGGCAAGTTCGATCCGCTGATCTGACCTCCGACCATCCGAGCGTACCGCATACCGTTATGCCGGCCTCAGATGGGAAGTTGTACAGAACCACTCGAGTCCAGCCTCCGACGGCGGACGGACAGAGAGGTTCGCAAAAGTCTCCCAAAATTCCGGAAGCAGAGATGGTCGATCCCGACCCATCTAACTTGCGTGAGGCTATCCTCCACAAACGCAAAAAAAGAGAAGACGCATCGGGGTGCAAAAAGTCCTCTCACGGACGCCACTGCACTCAAGTCATCGTCAACTGCTGCTGCAACAGTGCAACGGCACAAAAAAGCCGACAGTCCGTATTTCAATGACCGCGACAGCCATCTTCAGAAGACGAGGCACTTCCCGTCGTATCTTGTAACTCTGCTCGAAAAGTCCCCTCTGATGGAAGGGGAAAGAAGACAAGTATTCCCAGCCCAAAAATCTCAACCACTGCGACTAAAAGACTGTCGTTTAAGCGGGTGCCCACTACTGGAGTTTTCCAAGGTACTCGCTCTAAGACGAAATCTGCTACAGTGGGAAATTCATCGTCCATAACGCAGGGGGTTGCTGAGGCTGGGGGTAGCACCCCTCCGAGCCTCCACAGCAACCCAATGCTCCAAGAAGACGAGCCGGGGGAGACAACTCTCCCATCAGATACATTAAACCTCGACGTCCCCGACGACATCCACAACTCCCAAGACGAGGCGAACTCGGAGGCTGGGGGTACTGTTCCTTCCGAGTCTGAATCAGAAGGGAACATACCCACATACCCCGATGACTTCTCACTACAGGGGTACGATTCGGAGGGCGCTTCCTCCACCGCTTCGTCTATCTCTCCTCATGAGAAGACGGTATTCATGACAGACAGCAACCAAGGTGGTTCCAGTGATCGCCAGCGCATCGACAGTCTCGAAGCCATATTACTTGCTTTGGTCAAGTCTGTAGACGAGATTAAGGCGGCCCTTCCAACTCTGCAAGGAGGGACGCCTGGCCAAACAGGCACGGGTCCCGCGGTCAATGCGGACTCGAATTCGGCGGCACCAAACTCGGGAAACAATCCCCCGGAAACAACGGCCCCTACCGTCGTGGACGAAGCACGCGAAGCGAGAAGAGAGGTCCAAGAGCTCCGAGCCATGTTCCACGCTCGAGAAAACTCTCAAGACCTCAGAATACGGCAACCATACCCTGCTGTATGGAGGGATGTTCCATTCCCACCAAGATATAAGCCGTTCAATATCAATCCTTATGATGGCAAGACCTCGACAAGTCGATACATCACTTACTTCGAGGTCACCACCGACCATCTGCCCCATGACGATGCCATTCTCACACGATTATTCGTCGGGGCATTGGAAGGAGTCGCATTCGACTGGTATCGCAACCTGTCGGACAACTACATCCACTCCTTCGCCGGCTTCAAGCGCATGTTCTTGGAGAGATTCTATGAAGTAGGACAGGACATCACAATGTCCACCCTCATGGACGTCGTCCATGGGGAGAAGGAGCTGACAAGGAACTACATTGAACGGTTCCGCCAAACCGCCATGAAGCTGCCCTCCGGAAATCCGGATTCCTCCTTGATTGAAATTTGCCAAAAGAGACTGCTTCCAACGATCAGTCTTTGGATGGGCGAAAGTCAATTCAAGGATTGGAAGACGTTCATCATCAGTGCCACGAGCGCCGAAGAACGACTAAAGAAGGCTCGCCAATTGGGATTGCACATCTCAGACGGAGAGAACAAGGGCAAACGTCCCAACAACGACAATGGGGGTAGCTCGTCCAACAATCGGGACAATAAGGGCAAGCAGGCTATGGTGGCCGATACGGCACAGAAACCTGAGCCAAAGCCAGCAGACAAACAATGGCCGCAAATCACGTACTCCTTCGAAGACGGTCACGTCAAGTCCATCTTGGACATGCTCATACAAGGAGACAGAATTCAGATTCCTCCACCAAGGCGGGAACCACGGCCGACGGAAATAAAGAATCCAAAGTTCTGCTATTATCACCGCTACGTCCACCATGCTACACACGACTGCTACCAGCTGAAACGGTACATCCAAAACCTCATTGATTCGAACGCTCTGGCAATCGATTTTGAAGAGGTAACAGTGGCAGCCAATATGGTGTCGGTACAATTCGGCAGCTTTCCTCCGACGAAAACACAAGACGGTGTGGTCCCCATCCCTCTGGCAACCATGGAGATTGCAAATCTTCCACCTCCCCGAGATCAGGCTGCTGGTCTAGTACCCCTCACCACATCACGAGGGGAGGTCATGTGGATCCATCCAGACTTAGTATCAGAAGTGACTCGGCCCACACCATCTTCCACCTACAAGAAGAAAAGTAGAAAATTCAGGACCTGCCACACAATCTCGACAGACATCGAGGAAGCTACAGCTGTCGTCATGCGGTCTGGAGCGCAATCCCAACATGTGGTTGACAATCCAGCTGAAAATCATCAACCCACCGCAACTGATGCTCCGGGACTGGCTCAGCCTTCGACGACCGACAAGCCTAGGCCGAGGGAGACTCGCTTCGACAAGTCCCTCCGAAAAGAGGCAGCCCAAGGCCTAGAAAGGCCCTACAACTTTGACATCTTAGCGCAATTGGCTAACACACCGGCCAAGTTGTCACTATACGAACTCCTAAGGCTCTCCAAGGACATTCGGATTGCATTGAGCGAAGCACTCCAAAATGCCGATGCCTATCTGGCACAATCTAACCTCACCGGGGAGGACTCACCTGTGGGTCTCCAGAACAGTGCTTGTACTGGCGCAATGCCAAACATCATCTTCACTCCGCAGGACATGCTCATTAAAACTAATCTGCACGATCGCCTACTATACTACACTGGATACATCGGCGACGTAAAGGTGGATCGGATGCATATTAATCATGGCTCTTCCATAAGCATTATCCCGAAGGGTCTGCTACATCATCTCCGTATCCCAATGCATCGCCTGACACCTACAAGCACCGCCATCAGCGGTTTCAATTCGGGCAGGAGCTACCCTATTGGGAAGATTCGTCTGAAGTGTCAAATTGGCGACCTCCAATCCGAAGTCACCTGCTACGTCATAGATGCAGACACTTCTTACAACATCCTCTTGGGGCGCCCGTGGATACACGATTATATGATCGTGCCTTCCATGTTGCACCAGTGCTTCAAATATGTCGACAAACTCGACTTCGTGAGGATGGAATTTGTTGATATCGATCCTTTCAAAGGGGTCGAATCTTACTACTCAGACTCCTGCCTGTACGAAAAATCGAAGAAGCACCTTGGTAAAGGAGACGTACAAGCTAGTACCAAGACAGCCACAGGATCAGAAGAGCCTCTGACGATCCACCTCCAAGCTCGTAAATCGGGCAAGTCTGTACCCCTTACTGCCACCCTGCAGAAGGACGCGATCAGCCTCTCGGCGCAAGAGGAGCAGATGATAATCCGGCTGCCAAGGTCCGGCCAAGTGTCGAGGCCCACAATGGGGCCACTGATAATCAGACTGCCGAGAGTCGGTCAATCCCAAACGGAGAAGCTCAATTCCTCCGACAAGCCGCTGACGATACGCCTTCCCAAGAAGGGTCGTCACCCCGATTCGAGGTCTGATACTGCTAGCGAACTAGCCACTCCTCGCTCCACATCAAAGGCCAAACTGGGGGTTACTAGTCTGCCAACAACCCCACGCTCAGCTCCATCAACTGAACCGCTGACGATCAAGCTCCCCAGGTCGTCCTCTCAGTCTTCATTCACACAGGGGGTAGCCGAAGAGGAACCGGAGCTAGCCAAGTATGTGGCTGCCCACACGGATGTCCCCTCCGCTGATGATGTAATCTCCCTAGAAAAGATACCTTACTTCATCAATAAAGGGTTATCTTTGAACTACACCGAGCTCAATATGCTATGTACAATGTATGCTATGGAACACGGTATAGGCACTCACCTATACACACAGGTGACAAATGTGTACACCGCGATCCAGCTTACTCCAGTAGAAGACGCTTATCGAGTAATCGAGGGAGGGGACCGTCCAATCATCTTCGGCCGGAAGGATGACCCGCATCCCTTCACCATAGAGGAAGCCGACCTCGGGTCAGATGTCGAAAGACTGCCTCTGTATCTTTATAGCCTCCAATCCAAATATCTCATGCAGAAACAGGGGTATGATCTGGAGACGACGCCAGGTTTGAACTACGGCACTGGGCGACGATTACCTTTGAAGCCGCCAGTCCCGGCGGGCAAACCACGGGACTACTATAGCAAAACTCGATCCGGGTTAGGGTATGTAATGCCTGCTACGACCCCTGAGAGTTCAGATGAAGAATGCGACTGGCAGTCACATTCAACCGGGTCACCAACTTCTGACTCGGATACCAGCATCGGAGACGTGTTCAGACAAGTCTTGTCAGTCAACATGGCATTCGCCGACGCTTACGAAGAAGACGAAGACATCCCCGAGATCGTCGAGCTAGAGCCGTGGGCCCAGCAATTGGATGAACAATAGGAAAAACGGTTCGAACTGAGAGAACCTCCTACTGAAGATGAAGTCATACAGGTTGACCTCGGCAGCGAATCTTCTCCTAAACCAATTTTCGTCAGTAAAAGCCTAGCAGACGAAGAGCGGGAGTCGCTGTTAGAACTTGTCAGAGAATACATTGATGTGTTCGCCTGGAGCTATGAAGACATGCCAGGGTTAAATCCCGACATTGTTCTTCATAAACTCAACATTCGGCCAGATGCAAAGCCAGTCAAGCAACAACAGCGACGCTTCCGCCCAGGCATCATAGACGCGATCGAATCTGAAGTCAACAAATTGATAGCCAGCGGCTTCATTCGTGAGGAGCAACATCCCGATTGGGTCGCCAATATAGTGCCCGTCCTCAAGAAGAATGGAAAGATTCGAATCTGTATCGACTTCCGCAATCTGAACGAGGCGTGTCCCAAAGATGAATTCTCCCTCCCTATCACGGACATCATGATTGACAATACCTGCGGCTTTGAACGTATGTCATTCATGGATGGCTTCTCGGGGTATAACCAAATCAAGATGTCTCCTGACGACGAAAAACACACATCATTCAGAACACCGATTGGCACGTATTGCTACACAGTCATGCCTTTCGGTTTAAAGAATGCTGGCACCACATATCAAAGAGCCATGAGTATCATCTTCAGGGACCACTTACGCAAGACGGTGGAGTGCTATGTTGATGACATCGCCGTCAAGAGTCGCTGTAAGGGAGACCATCTGCAGGATCTGAGGACGGTATTCGACCTGATGCGAGCGCACAATTTAAAGATGAACCCTACGAAGTCCTTCCTGGGCGTATCCAGCGGGAAGTTCTTGGGTTTCATCATCACCGCTCAGGGTATCCATGTAGACCCAGAGAAGACGAAGGCAATTATAGAGATGGGTCCCCCGAGAAATCTCCACGAACTCAGAGGCCTTCAAGGAAGGTTAGCTTACATCAGGAGGTTCATTTCTAACCTCTCCGGGCGATGTCGGCCATTCACCCATCTCATGAAGAAAGGCATCTCATTCGTATGGGATGAAGAATGCCAACGTGCCTTCGACAGCATCAAAGAATATTTATCGAACCCTCCAGTCCTGGTGGCCCCGGTTGCTGGAAAACCATTCCTGCTCTATGTACGAGCAATGGAGCATTCCCTTGGCGCCCTGCTAGCATAAAATAACGATGCAGGCCATGAACAAGCCATATATTACCTCAGTCGAATGATGATTGGGCCAGAGCACCGATACACCGTCGTGGAAAAGGAATGCCTCGCCTTGGTGTTCGCCATTCAGAAAACGAGACACTATGTCACAGGACAAACGATACATGTGATCTCACGAGTCAACCCTCTCAGGGTCCTCATGACTAAACCAGGGGCACTCAGCTCTTGCCTCGCTACATGGACAATATTGCTGTCCCCTTATCATATGATCTTCGTCCCACAAAAGGCAGTCAAAGGTCAAGCCCTGGCAGACTTCTTAGCAGCCCACCCAGGCTCGGAGTCCTCCAGAATATATGAAAAGATCCCAGATGATGTCGTCGACTCGCATGCAACCTCTCACGATGATATATGGTGAATGTTCTTCGACGGTGCTTCGAGGACCGGACCTAAAGGCAATATCGTCGTCGGAGTCGGGGTAGTGCTGGTCTTCCCTTCCGGATTGGTGATTAACCGCGCTTATTCCCTCACAGAACCCTGCTCTAACAATGTGGCCGAGTACAACGCTCTGGTCATTGGCCTACAACTTGCAAGAGAGCTGGGGGTAGAATACCTTGAAGCATACGGCGATTCCCAACTAATTGTCAATCAGATCCGGGGCTCATACGAGGTCCACCACGAAGACATGATCCCTTATCACCAAATAGCGATTGACATCATCTCGTCGTTCGAGGGTTTCTTTATCGAACATGTCCCCAGACTCCGAAATATCGAAGCTGATGCCCTAGCTGGTCTTGCCGCTTCCCTAGCAGTTCCGAACTATGATCGCCAATCAGTGGATGTGATAGGCCACGAACTGGTCTGTCCCAAAAATAATGTACAATTTGTAGCGAGTTATTCTGCCCAGACGATCGATGATGCCCCAGACTGGAGACAACCATTCATCGACTTCGTCGTCTACGACATCCTGCTCGAGAACCCAAAGGAAGCCACTTCCATCAGACGGCGTTCTCTCAGATTCTTCTACGATACAGAGACGAAAATGCTGTATCGCCGCTCCTACGACGGATTACTGCTTCGGTGTCTGTCAAACGCAGAAGCCAAAAAAGTCGTACGAGAAGCTCATGACGGTGTTTGCGGGGCCCACCAGCCCGGTCCTAAATTGTAAGACCGTCTTCGCCGAATGGGCTACTATTGGCCCACGATGGTGGCAGATGCAATAGATTATGCTAGAAAATACAAAGCATGCCAAGTCCACGCGAACTTTATTCACCAACCATCCGAATTTCTACATCCGACAGTGGCGTCCTGGCCATTCGAAGCATGGGGGATGGACATCATCGGTCCGATTACTCTACCTTTCTCCCGTGGACATCGCTTCATACTTGCAATCACGGATTATTTCTCCAAATGGGCAGAAGCTGTCCCGCTTGCAGAAGTAAAGACTTCGAACGTGATCAGCTTCCTCAAGCATCACGTCATCTATCGTTTTGGACTGCCCCGGAGGATCATCCACGACAATGGTCCGCAGTTTGCAAGCCACGCCTTCTATCGGTTCTGCGACAAACATCACATCCAGAATATTGCTTCGACACCATACAACCCGGCAGCGAACGGGCTGGCAGAGGCATTCAATAAAACAATCATCAAACTCTTCAAGAAGTTTGTCTCTTCCAACAAACGCGACTGGAACGAGAAGCTCGGCAAATGTTTATGGGCGTATCGTACTACAGTCCGAACAGCTACAGGGAACACACCATTCTCTCTGGTATACGGGAGTGAGGCAGTTCTCCTATTAGAGACTCAAATACCCTCGCTCTGTGTCGCCCTCACTTATCAATTGACGATGGATGATAACTACCGACGCCGACTACAAGAGTTAGAGGCCTTAGATGAAAAGCGCCTCCTAGATCAGCAAAGGATCGAACTATACCAGGCACGCATCTCTGAAGCCTTCAACAAAAAGGTCAAAATCAGGACATTCCAGGTGGGCGATCTCGTTCTGGCAGTCCGGAGACCGATGGTCATGACTCACAAGATCGCCGGCAAGTTCCAGCCAAAATGGGAAGGCCCATTTATCATTGAGGCCGTATTCTCCAACGGAGCTTACCGCATCGCAAAACAGAATGGGGATTTGCTCATGTTGCCCGTCAACGGTAAGTTCCTAAAGAAATACTATGTCTAGACGATAATTTTCCAGGTTTTCGAGTCACGTACCCGCTGGTACCACTGAACTCGCCCTCATAATTCTCCAGATATTCGAGTCACGTGCCCGCCGGTACCACTGAACTCGCCCTCACAATTTTCTAGATTTCGAGTCACGTACCCGCTGGTACCGCTGAACTCGCCCTCATAATTCTCCAGATTTTTGGGTCACGTGCCCGCTGGTACCGCTGAACTCGCCCTCATAATTCTCCAGATTTTCGAGTCATGTACCCGCTGGTGCCCCTGAACTCACACTTTCATAATATCGAGTCATGTACCCGATGGTGCCTCTGAACTCACATCCCGGTCACTCTTTCAGATAGAAAGTCATGTATGATCAAACCTCTGAACTTTCTTCCTGGAAGAGATCCTCTCTCGTGATCCAATACCCGCACTTCCAGTGCCCAAAAAGGGTAAGCGATCCACAAATTTCTAAAAACGGCCATGTCCTCATTACATCTGAGTCATTTCACTTCCGCCAAAAACAAATCACCCCCTACATAGAACTTCCATGTCCTTATTACCTCTGAGTCATTCTATGTACCCCCTCTTCATTGAGCCCATTCCTGCCATGTCCTCATTACCTCTGAGTGGGAAGGCTCCGTAGAAGAAGCCTTCATACTTGCCATGTCCTCATTACCTCTGAGTAAGTATGTCTGTTCCCTTTTCAACCTATTATCTGTACCCATGCCCGGAGTACGACAAGGATAATAGGTCCACAAATGTCCTCTGTTGACCACAAATGTCCTCTGTTGACCACAAATGTCCTCTGTTGACCATAAATATCCTCCGTGAAGTCACTCCTGCCATGTCCTCATTACCTATGAGCAGGAAGATTCCACGATAAAACCCTCATGAATTCCATATCCTCATTACCTATGAGTAGGAAGACTCCACGGTAAAACTCCCATACTTGACATGTCCTCATTACCTCTGAGTAAGTATGTTAGTTTCCTTTCATCCTATTATCCGTATCCTGAACCAGGATACGCCAAGGATAATAGGCCCACAAATATCCTCTGTTGAGTCCAATCCTACCATGTCCTCATTACCTCTGAGTAGGAAGACTCCACGGCAAAACCCTCATACTTGCCATGTCCTCATTACCTCTGAGTAAGTATGTTGGTTCCCTTTCATCCTATTATCCGTATCCTAAGCCAGGGTACGCCAAGGATAATAGGCCCACAAATGTCTCCCGACGACCACAAATTTCCTCTGTTGACCACAAATGTCCTCAGTTGACCACAAATGTCCGCAGTTGACCACGAATGCTGTACTAAGTTTTCTAGTACATGCCACTCTTTGCTCATCATGTCTTGGGAGCCCAGCTGCTCTCTGGCATTCTTTTAAATACCTAGTACATCCACATCTTTCCTCATTATCACATGCTTTTGGAGCCCAGCTGTTCCATAGCATTCTTTCACCCAATACATAGAACTTTCACGTTGATAGCACCTCTGAGTTGTTCTGTGTATCCTCATTAGGCCCACTCCTACCACATCCTCGTTACCTCTGAGTAGGAAGGCTCTACCATTAACCCCATATTTACCATGTTCTCACCACCTCTGAGTAAATATGATGGTTCCCTCTCTCAACTTATTATCCGTACCTAAAACCAAGGTACGCCAAGGATGATAAGTCCACACAAAATCCCCAGCATACTCAAACCTATCACGTCCATGCTACCTCTGATAGGATCTCCACACCAAAACAACTCTACTTTCCATGCTTCTTATTCAAAGTATTCCAAATTTTCAATTTAAAAACTTTGAAGGGGGTCTTGTAGAAGCATGGAAAATATTGCTTTTAGTCCCACATCGGAAAGGAGAAAAAGAAAGGGCTCACTCCATTCTATAAATATAGCCCCCTTTCCTCCTTCGAAAAGGGAACCTACTTTTCTTCCTTCCTTCCAACTTGGACTCTTCCTACTATGCACCTTCGGGTGCTAAGTCGGAGAAGTCTAGGGCAGCGCGGGCTCGTCGAGCTCAGTCAGCTGTCCCAACCTCTGACCATTAGAACGTCCCGCTACGCAGGCCTCTAATGGAAAGTTGTACAGAACCACCCGTGTTCAGCTTCCGGCGGCGAACAGATAGGGTGGTTCTCAAGAGTCTCCCAACAAAGATCAAGGACAAGTACTTTTACTAGTCCCGCATCGGGGAGCGAACATGATACTTACGCACTCGTGTGCTCGAGATACCCGGGTCCACAAAGCAAGTGCAAAGGTTGATCGAGATGTCCTTGACTTGCGAGATGTGATCCTTCACAAGCACAAGGAAATAAGGGGAGTCTTATGCGACTGAAAAGCCAAAAAGCTCCATGCGGCCCATGAGGATTTTATGCGGCCCAAAATCCAGAATGCTTCATGCGGCTCAGAAAGCTTCATGCGGCCCAAAGGCAGCAGGGGGGCCTTATGCGACCCAAAATCAACAGAGAGCCCATGCGGCTCAGTATTAATTGCAATCAGTATTAATTGCTGATGAGATTTGGTGTAATCTATACTTGATAGTCCAGATTCATCACAATCAAAACTAATGGTCTAGATTGACCAATCCACAGGCCGCCGCCATCTCCAAGAAGTAATCATTTGCAACCCTAATGATCACACCCCATTCATATAAATAGCAGGGTGCCATTCCCTTGCAAGAGGAGACAGATACTTACATAGAGAGAGGCGCACACAGGAGCATTTTTTCGAGACCAGAGAGAGCACCAGAGGACTTGGAGAGAATAGCAGAGAGAGAGCAAAGAGAGCATTTTTTCAACGCTAAGCAAATCTTCTGGAGCCAAGGCTGCACACCGATCGTCCAAGGAGTAAGACAGGACTGTCGTCGCCTTCCCGAGCCTCTATCGTCACCCCCCAGAATCTAAAATAAACAATTGTACTTAGTCTGCTGTACCTAGGCTTTTGTCCCTAGGCTTTCTTTGTACAAGCGAGTTTGTATTGTGAGTTTAAGTTCAGTCCTCCCATAAAACTGTTCTGTACTTTTACAATCAATGGCAAACAGTATAGATTTAAAAAATGGAACTTAACATAATCAGTTTTAGAACAACAGGCTCTTTGAAGTCCATGCTCAGATTTCCAGTCCAAAATAATACCCAGGTTTATACATTGTGGAACCTTTTATCTCAGTTCATTAAGACACCCAAAAATCAGTTCACAAGCTCAGTCTTCAGTTTAAAGGAAGAAAAGGGAACAAATTCTCAGGTTTTAGACTAATGCAATGTGTGTGAGTGTATTTGTGTACATGAGTGTCAAGAGGGTGTTAATGTAGATTAGGAAAATAGTGTAGTGTAGATGACACATGAGAGTGTATAAATGAGAGGCCTGTGTGTGGGTATTAGCTCTCAGGTTTGACAGAAACAATAAGATGGTGTTTCAGTTTTGTAGAGGGTGTCAGTTGTGCAAATTTTGAAACCAACTCAATGCCCCAAATTCTCATATCAATACATAACTCAAAATCAAACATACAGTCAAATAAACTAATGATCATCAAAAACCCTTGTAAAACTAAGAATTGAACACCCTAAGAAAATGAAAGCAACATTTCATGAAATTCAAATCTCTGGAACTCATGTACAGACACAGTGCATTGTAATGTGGACAGTGGCATGGGTACATGGGAGGGTATGCATGTGTGTATGTGTAGCTATACATATAGGGTGTCAAACTATATTTAGAAATCAGTTAGAAGGAAAGGAAATCAATTCAAGTATATGGGAAATGAGCCATTCGACTGAAGTATCAGTCCATACATTACCTTCAAATTCGAATCCCCCAATCAATAGCAAACAACCCAACTAATGTGTAAATTCAATTAACAGGGATAATTAAACATGTCTAGGATCTTAATTAGTAATTTAAACATGAATTAAACAATTTAACTAGGATTTAAATACTGGAAAAATAACAGAAACTGAACACAGTGAAGCAGTGTTGTGCACGCGTGCACGTGTCTGTAGAACACGACACACGACACGACACGACACAACACGTGGGTGTGCATACGTGTACGCCTAGACTAGGGGGACGTGTACATGTGTCTATATTGTGTCCAAGTGAGTCGTGGCAGGAGTTAAAGGGTCGTATCAGACACAAATTTTTGCGTGGAACAGTGCAGTGTGTGACCAGTGCAGCCTCGATTCCGTGTTCGACACAAATTGAGGTGCACTGAAACTTTGGAGGAGTGTACACAGACACTGCCCCCGTGTCCATGCCAATTTTGGCGTGTCCAAGTGTCGTGTGTAGTGCACACGAGATACGTGGTAGCAGGGCATACGTGTAAGGCAGCGTGCAGCGTGTCCACGACCAAATACGATACGACAACTGACACAAACACAAATCAGTCTTAACAAACATTGTTACACATACCTAGATCTAGAGATTCATGAAATTAGAATTCAAAAATACAAAAATAAAATCCTAACAGACATTTCATCAAACACATGCTGTTATGCACTGATACGTGTCCGATACGGACACGTAATGGACACCACCCGACACCAAACCTATGCTAGCAGCTAGGGGACACCTAGGGCTTCCTATCCATACAAAGAAAACAAAATTTGGTGGTGGGAATAGGGATTTACCTATATGTTGAAATTCTAATAAAAAGCTCCAAAAAGGGGGTTTCTCCTTGTTAGCCAAACTCTCCAAATTGCCCCAAGGCTGGGATTATCCTTCATGAATAGTAAGAGGGAGACAATTAGAATCTAATACAAGTGGTTTGAGCCAAAAAGGAGTTAAAATGGAAAAGTTATGGATTGGGGAAGATGGCTATACCTCTTTCTCCAAGCTTGAGAAGAAAAACAATAAAAGAGGCAAGAACAAATGGAAGAGGCATTAAATAGGGTGTGGAACCCTAGGTTGGCTGCATGGGTGGGCTTGTTGGGGTTTGGGCTTAAGTCATGGGCCTATCGTTCAATTCACAAGTCATTAAATCGCAAGTCATTGCATTAAACCATAAGTCATACTTAATTTACACTAAACCAATTCCTCTCATTCTAAAACTAATCTCTAATAACTAAAATGGGTTAACTCAAGTTAGGCTAGGGTTACCATAGCTAGGGTTAGGTTCTAGGCTAGTCTACTAGGTCTCAACAAGTCAAAGTCAACCTAGTCAACCTTCATTCAAACAATTCCAAAATAAATCCCAAAATTCCCATAGATTCAAATAAATTCTAATAAATTCAAATAACCCCAAAAATGACAAAAAATACCCTAATCACAAGGCTAGGCTCTAGGTCAACTAGTCTCCAAGGTTACACTATCAAAACACCAAAATCATAAGTCATGATTTAAAATAGTTTTAAATGATTAAAAATCACCAAAAATTATATCATGATTTAAATATCATTATTAAAAGACTAAAATAATAAAATTTCAAAATTATCCTTTTCTGGAAAACTGGGTGTTACAATAATCGAAAGTGCTTGAAAGTGAACCATTGCACAGGGAGGAAGTCCTTTGTTCAAGTGCGCTATGAGCTTGTATGTGTTGCAAATATGTTCATTTATATTATTACTTATTAAAAATATCTATATGTGTATTTTTTAGTTAAAATAACATTTTAATTGAAATGGTATGGGAGACAAAGAAAATGAAGTTCCTTTGGATAGGATTGAATTATACAGAGAAACCCATAGAAGTAGCAAAGGCTGGACATCCGATATTGCACAAGTTAATTATGTAAGTATCTTTAATATAAGCCTAACTTATACTTTGTATTTGTTGAAAAACATATAATATTGATAGTATGTTTCTTTTTAAATATAGGAGAAGATGATTGAGCTCAAATGTCAACCTACTTCAGATGGCAAAATATTCACCCCAGATGAGATATGTGATATAGTGCTAGGGACAAAGCCTGGATATGTTCGTGGTGTTGGACATGGTGAGGTTTGTCCATCATCGCGTCAAAGTAGACGATATTCAGACATGGAAGACTCAAGAAGCAGAGCTGAAGAAGCTGAGAGAAAAGCTGAAGAATTATCACGAGAGCTAAAGGCTACAAAACAAGAGCTTGGGAGTACAAAACAGGAATTGGGAGTGGTGCAGAATAAGATGGGTGAACTAATGGTTGAGCAAGGCAATATGCGAACAATGTTTGAGACTTTCATGTCACGTTTTGGGGGCACACAACCTTAAGCTCTGGTAAGTTTTTGTTACATTTGTTTAATTTGTTCTCTTAGTTTCATTTTTGTACTTTGGCAATGAATGCAATATCTATAAGATTAGAAGATCTTATTTATGTTTCCATTTACTACATTTTTTCTTAGAATCAATTTTCAATTACTAGAAAAAATAATGAATGCTATAAAGTTTGTGGGTCATTTTATGCTTGAATATTGAAATAATGATTAGGTGAACTTTTTTGTTTTGCTAATTGATAATGCAAGACTGGAGTTATAAGTACTTAGGTAATTTTTCTCGACAAATTATCACTTGTTTATATATACACTTCTTTGCACCTATTCATGCACTTATATACAGTACTCTTGTCTAATTTAAAATAATATACAAAATACTGTTGTTTATATGTTATACAGTATTAGATCAATTTTTAACTTATTTCTAATTTTATGTTTTATCATATAATTCATTGTAGGTTGTCTTGCACGTTCAAGGAAAGACTTTTGCAGCAGCAAATATTACAGGATTCTACCATAGGTGGTTGGAACATGAAATCGCTACTGAAGCTACAAAACTTCTACAATCACAGCAGAAGCTGAACAATCATCTTTTTGTTAGACATAAAATTATAGAATTTTTGTTATTAAGCTTTTGTTGAATAAAAACTTGATACAAGTCTTAGAACTTGTAGAATGTGAATGTATCTTAACTCTTTTAATGAAATGAATTATTCCAAAAAATAAGGTGTTTTACTGTTTGTTGCAACAAGATTTAATATACCCTTGTATTAGAATCAAACTTTTTAATTGCCAAGTGATGGAAAAGTAATTAGAAGCACTATATTATTTTGTTGCAACAGCCATTATCTAATTTTTGCAACAAATTTCTTTATTGAAAATACTCATTTTTCTTGAATTTTTTTAAAACTTTGGGGACAATGAGAATAGTATTTGCGATGACAAATTTGTTGCCAATAAAAGTATAAGGAACAAAAATATTTGTTGCAAACAATAATACATGCAACGAAACCTATTTGTTGCCATAAAATACTATAAGCAACAAACAATTTGTTGCGAATAATATTATTTATAACAAAATTGTTTGTTGCAAACGAACATTATTTTCAACGAGAACTATTTTGTTGCTAAGTTTGCAACGAACCAAAAAATTGTTGTAAAAGACCTTTTGGTACGCACTTATGGCAACGAATTGGATGACGAAAATATTTTGTTGTAAATACCTATTTGTAACAAATTAATCATCTTTTACAACGAATTTTTTTGCTGCAAAAAGTAGAAATTCCTGTAGTGACTTGTGGTACTAGTCGACGATGAAGATTTTTGATCTATTATCGTCGTCTTCATACAGCTTTCCCAAGGACTCCCAGATGTCCTGGCAGAAGTGTTCTTGGAGTATGACTCTACCAGGGAGTCCTCCATTGCATTCAGAATCAATAGCCTACAAAGACTATTGTCCCTTCTCCATTTGGTCAATTTGACTTGTGCAGCAGCAATGGCATCTGCTGTACCACCTTCTGGAGTCGTCGGTCCTTCTGGAATCGTTGGTTCAGTCTCAATCAGCACATGATCGACGTCCACCAGTTGTAGATTGAGGGTGATTTTTCTCTTCCATATTTGAAAGCATTCTCCGTTGAACTTCTCCAGTTTGTTAAAGCTGGTATCAAGGAGAGAGGCACGAGAGTTTTCCATTGTGCTGGTCTAGCTTTGAGATTGTTAGAACCGTAGCACAATTTTTCAATGGAAAACCGAATGAAACAGTTGTAAGAACAACGTTCCAACGCAACGCTTTAAGTAAGGTGCGTAATCAGAGATCCTAGGAGGATTCTGGAATATGAAAATCTAAGAAGATTTTATAAACGTAGCAAAAGATAGTAGTGCTTCTAAAAAGAAGGTACTAATCGAAATGCTAATGGCAACATTGAAGGTGACAGGCGTTAGATGGAAGGTGGTGGCCTGCTGGGGTGTCAAGAACACCAGTGCTCAAAGCTAGATCCGCCCACACTGTCAGCTTCCAGGAACCAGCAAGTTCGAGTGAACTCTGGAATGCTCTGGAAAATTGCTTTAAGATGGACTGCATGGAACGACAAGGACAGAACTCCGGTTGCACGAGGAAGAACACGGTGCGCAGCAGCTCTCTCTTCTCTCTTCGTAAATTTCTGAAGTCTAAGAAGTGTGTCGAGAGAGAAGAGAGGCTCTGAATATATAGCCACTGCTGTAACTGTCCAGATTCAAAATGTGTGTCACGTTATAATGTCAGATCCATAAATCCAGGATCAGTTACAAATCAGTCAGAACGTGGACAGCCACGAACTGCGCACACTGCACGCAATGCGCACGCGGTGCACGCTGTGCAACCAGCATAACCAGCACAACTGGTGCAACCCGTACAACTGAGCATCCGAGTACCCACGCAACCCAGCACACCCGCGCAACCCACGCAACTGGTGCAACCCGAACAACCGAGCATCCGTACACCCACGTAACCCAGCGCACCCATGCAACCCGCGCAACCGCGCACGCGCGCACCCCGCTCACCCGCGCACCAAGTGCGCTAATAAAATGCCACATTACGCCTCATGAGCCCATGAGCCCGAGTCCGAGTCCGAGTCGCTAAGCCCCTACGGGGCTTAGCCCCAATGAAAATTAATTTTCAAAGAGCAAAAAGCATGAATGCTTTTCTTGGAGCCTTATCCTTACCTCCTAGTAAAATCATCCACATGATTCCCTCCTTAGGGTCACCACCCCATGTGCATATCCCAGCAACACATACAAGTGTATATGTTGAGATAACTCATGGTGCTTTTCCAATGTGGGACTAAACTTTGTTAGGCATGTTGAGAGCAAGCTCTCTTCATATCAAGGAGAAAGAGCACCAACAATACTTACTCTAAAATCCTCCTTTACTTGGGATCTTATTTACAAAAACTAAAGTCATTTATATTTTTAATTTTTGTTAATATAAAATTGGAAGCTGCTACTTTGTCTGCAACACTGGCGTGCAGTTTTGGCCAGCCCACCACGTGTTGGCCTACCGTTGGAGGGACTTTTGGTGGCGGGACGAGCTAACATGAGTGGCTAGTGGGCTGCTGCCATGTGGCATGGCGGTCACAGACAGCGGACAAAATACCATTTTCGTATAAAATTTGTGGCAACTATATGTTCTCCTACCATGCAGATGAACGAGGGTGACACGAGTGTTGTGGCTCTTCTTAATTACTTTAGTGATACGAATCCAGGCTTACAAGTAAAAGGTTGGTCATTGTTCAAGAGCAGACTGCCGACAACGTTACTGCAAAAAATATCATTCCTCAAGCAGGGATAAAGAGGCTCAAGAAGATGTTTGGTGGAAGTGGCTGAGAGCCGCGTGTGCAAGACGTGTGAGAGATATTGAGAGAGTTCAATGTTTTTCGTTTGATATTAGAATATTTTCGTCGTCTGCAAGTTTTGAATAAAATTAAGTTACGGTTTGTCTAACTATTAAGGGTCTGCTTGGTAAATGTGTTTTTACCCGTTAATTCTTTGGTATTTTTGAACCGACCGTTTATGAAAATTCATGCTTGTTAATTTTTTTAGGCACTGATTTTAGTCGGCTCAAAAATTTCCCAAAATCGGTATAATGTAATTTTGGATGGCTTTATAAACGCCTCAATTTGACCGGTTTTGAGGGATTTTATTATTTTATTATTTATATCCTCTCAAAAATATATAATTATAACTACTAGTACGTACACTTCCCTATTTAATTTTATTCGTATAAAAAACTTTCAGAACCGCTTTGTTAGTGAATTACCAAGTGTGGATTGGATTGGTTTAAAAGTCACTACTTAAAACTACCCAAAATCGGACTCCTCGTAACCGGTACTCTAAAAACACCTCATAACCGCTTGCCAAGTAAACCCTAAAGGGTTTTTTTTACTTTCTTTTCATATATGTTATGATTTTATAGTGTTGAATTATTGATGACAAATTTTCTTAATAGCTTAAGTTATATATATATATATATATATATATATATATATATATATATATATATATGAAATCTTATGTATTTTTACAAACTTCAATATATATATTGGGAAATAAATAGAGGAGATTATATATATGTGCAAGGATATGCGGTCCATATTTAAGAAGAAGCCATGAGTAGTAGTACGTACTACACACTGGCCTTTCACGCTGAACAAGTTCGTTCTTTGGATCTCAGCTTTGATTTGTTACAAATCCCCTTGATTAAACTCTACTCTAGCTAGTTCCTGAATGGTTTAATTTGATCCTCATAACTGATCTGTCATACTTTTACAGTATCCATAAAACAACCAATCAGCATCCTCTCTTACGGGGGTTCAACTATTCGGTCAATGGATAGAGGTAGTCGAGGGACGCAACACCCCTTGTGGGGGGTGCGGGATCAAAGCCCCTGTTAGAAAAAAATTTTGGTCAAGAGAAGAAAAATTCAATCTTCCGCTGAATCGGATAACAAAATCCCGACACAACATAGGAGATGCCGTCCAACGTGAAGGACTCCCCACTGAAAAAATCTTCATACATGATTCATCCAGTTGCACATAATGCGCCGTATACGCGTCCATCAAGGCGATTGTTTTGGAATGAGATGAGTTACTGTGTTAAACTAGAAATAATGACAAAATTCGAGGCAACTGTCACTATCATTAATGTGTTATTCATACGAACAATTGTATCAACAGTGCAACGTGGCGAGACGTTCTTAATTCCCGCATGAACATGCCTTAATTTTCGCATAAACGTGGTAGAGTCTCCTTAATCCCTGCGTTAACGTGTGCCACGATGCCAGATGTGCCGAGGGGCAGTGCCTTCCTCTGAAAGTCATCTCCCACATGACTGAACTGAAAGTGCATAATTCAATTTTTTTATCGCGGGAACTCAACAATAACCATTTTTTGATCATATATGATATGTATTTTATGACGCCTCTTTACTTTCATGTATGATTTACTCTTGTTACTTGTGATTATTGGATTGAGATGCTAGGATTTGTCGGCCTTAGGACCAACGACCGACGTTGTCACGCCCCACAACTATAATACTGGAGAGCAGGGGACAGATACAGCCAGCTACGTACATTGAAGTGCAACCCACCTCGCAATACGATCACGGCTGTCTAGATGCATGAAGGTTAAACTACAATCCATCAGTCTCTTATGGTCAAGAACAAGCCTAGTGTCTCAATCTCAAGCAAGCAAATAGTTGTTACAAGATGTTAGACAAAATGCAAAGACTAACAAAAGTTATAGTCAATCATGAATCTAGTCATACAAAATGCAAAGACTAACAAAAGTTAAGTTATACATGATCAACCATAGGATTTGTCAATCATGTTACAGCCCTTAGGCATACAGAATTTAAGTTTCAACACGAGCTAACACTTGTTCGACGGCTAAACGTTTCAAAAGAAATAATTTACAATTGAGTGGGAGAGCAAAATAAGAAACCCACTCGTTGCTAGGGTTACGCCTGGTGTTCACCATCTGGCTGAAAGACGGGTAGATCCTTAGGTGCTACTCCAAAATCTTGCATACAAAACTAGTTGGATCAGACCCCAGAAAGAGCAAGTGCCACAAGAGAGGCTCTACTTAGGAACTAAAACCAGCATATAATTAAAAGAAGAACTGATAAAAGAGCATAGATAAATAACGTAAAAGATTTAGAGGTCTAACCTCTCTGATTTTGCACTGGTTTTAATTCTCATGTCGTGCTTCCATGTGGTACCTTGTGGTACTTGCTATTAGAGGTCTAACCTCTCTGGTTTTGCATGACCAGATTTAGAGCCAGTTCCCGAGGACTCATATTACTTCTACCTCCAAGATGGTCAATACTAGAGGGATGATCGCAGGAGGACACAAGTGGGTTTCTTGCTTCCCTGATCGTCTTACTACTTACTTTACATTTTGTCGCTTGGCACCGACATATTAGTCGGATAGTCTTGCACTTACTTTTACATAATTGTAACTAAGTTAGACTGCAGCTGATAACGATTGTGTATACCTTGTTATATCCTCTAGCTATATTTTGTAAAGCCAGATCTCAAGAACATTTTGACTGAGCATTTGGGACACCTTACTGTTTTATCTCACATATTCTCTATTTACTGTTTCTTGTTTGAATGATTGAGACAATAGATGTTGAGTAACCCTAGTAAGACTTTCATGTTGTATGCACCCCCTCGTCTTTTAGACAACATTGATCATATTATACAGTATTCATCTACCCATAATACGTAGCTGGCTGAGTCATTCCCCCGTTCTCTGGTATTCTGGTTCTGGACGTGACAAGGTTTTAGTGGTAGCCCATACAGGTCTGATTTCATACTTGTGGGGTGTTTTAATTTATAGGATGTCTCAATCACACATGTTTCTCTTTGATCTCATGATTCGTTATTCTCGACTCTAGCTTGACTTTCTGGTATCCTTTGACTTCATTGATCTCCCATGTCCGATCGTTTGATTGTTCTTTTATCCCTTTTCTTAAGGGTACCTCGTCCGCATCCGTCAGAGCTGGACAGCAACAACAAGGGCAACATGAACAACCTGACCATGTTGGTCAGCAACAAGGGACAGTGCTACCTCAAGAGACCGTCCAAGAAGAGGTGATAGTGGAACCAGCAGCTGGACCGCAGTATCCGGAGGTTCTAATACCACCAATAGTTCTACCTACCCCTATAGAAGTAGACACACAGCCCTTCTGGAGATCATGAGAGGGATGATGGCTACTCAGCAACATCAGATGTTGGCCCAGCAACGCATGCACACTCAGCTGCAAGAGCAGAATGTGTTGCTCAACCAAGGATTGTAAACGACTTTGGAAAGAGGGGTGAGGACAGATTTAGGAGCATCAACCATATTTTACAAGTACAACCCCCGTCGTTTCGAAGGCACGGAAGATGCCATTTCAGCAGATACATGGCTTAAAGATATTGAGGCTATTCTGACAGCAGCTAAGGTACCGGCAGAAGAACGTGTGGATCAAGTGAAGTTGTTACTTCAGTACCTCGCACGTGATTGGTGGGAATCAGAAGAAGTGGACACCCGACGTCCTGTTGCTTGTGACAATTTTACTGCGAGATTCAAGACGAAGTACTATAGAGTTGTGGCACAGTTCGAACTACAGCAGAAGTTTATCAACCTCAAACAGGCTGGGAAGACAGTAGATGCTTATGCAGCAAAATTCTGCAGACTGAATAAGTTTGCCCCATAGATGGTAGCAACAGAGAGCCAGAGGGCTATGAGGTTTTAGCAAGGGTTTCATCTTGAACTATTGTAATTGATAGAGGGACACAACTACTAAACTTTCGATGAGGTGTTGACGGCAACACGAAGGCATGAGATCACCATCCAGAGGATCACAACAAGGACTGGAGGTCATAAGAGATCTCACAATCAGATTGAAGGAGGAGAGAGAGTAGCGCCCCGAATAACAGCACTATCCCCTGGCATTCATATTCACGATGTGGCAATACGAGGGCCAGCACCACCAGCAAGGCAACAACAGCAACAGAGAAAGAACCAGCAACCCCCAGCGGGCTGCACCTATTGTGGGAAGGCTGGGCACACTAGAGGTGTACGTCGGGCATTGAACGGACAGTATTTGGTATGTGAAAGTCCAGATCATCGGGTTTCCACCTGTTCTATGAGCACGAGGTCAGGAGGCCCAGTGCAATAGTATCCGGCTCTGCTAGCACCAGGGACAGGCCAGTATCAAGGACCAGCGGTAGCAGTGAGGCCGCTGGCACAACGCCCGTTCATGTCACAAGCTCAGATATTTCGGCAGCAAGGACCGCCGATGCAGCAGCAACAACAAAGACCACCCCAGCATCACCAAGGCAGGGGCCAACAGCAACACCAGGCTAGGCTACAGCATAGGAACTAACAAGGAGGTCGAGGGCAGGCATTCAATCTGTCCTTGGAAGAGGCATTAGAATCAGGAGATGTTGTGGAAGGTAACATTCTCGTCGCCTCATATCCCGCAGTAGCATTGTTTGATTCGGGAGCATCACACTCATTTATATTTGCACAATTTACGACACGATTAGGAATGGAATTCGAGGCATTACCAGGGAGGTTGAATATACTCACTGGTAATGGGCTCGTAGGAGTTAGTAGAGTTATTCTAGCATGTAGAGTTGTAGTTTACGGGCGTTCCTTACCCGCCAGATTAATAGAATTTCTTGTTAGAAATTTTGACGTTATCTTAGGCATAGACTGGCTGAAAGACAGTCATGCGACAATAGATTGTCGTAGAGGGAGTGTATCTTTTAATATTCCAGGCATGAAGTGGTTCACCTTAGTCAGATCAGTGGCAACTCAACAAGAAGAAGGAGTAATGACGGCAATGGAAGAAGTTCTAGTCCCGAAGGTAGTTGAAGAGTTTCTTGATGTATTTCCCGAAGAACTTCCAGGTTTACCCCCGGTTAGGGATATTGAGTTCAGTATAGAATTGGCACATGGAACTAAACCGATATCAGATCGAGTTTACAGAATGGCAGATTCAGAGCAGGCTAAGGTATATCAGCACATAGAGGAACTGAAGGAAAAGAAGTTCATTCGAGTTAGCGAATCACCGTGGGTAGCACCAGTGGTACTTGTAGGGAAGAAGGATGGGTCATCAAGATTGTGCATTGACTACAGAAAGCTTAACGTGACAACAGTAAAAAACAAGTACCCATTACCAAGAATCGACGACTTGTTTGATCAATTGAGTAGAGCAAGGATTTTCTCCAAGATAGATTTTCGATCCGGGTATCATCAAGTGAGGGTTAGGAAAGAGGATATTCCCAAGACATGATTCAGGTTGAAGTATAGGCATTACGAATTCTTAGTAATACCGTTTGGTTTGACCAATGCCCCAACAATATTTATGGATTTGATGAACCACATCTTTATGCCGTACTTAGATCAATTTGTCGTTGTGTTTTTTGACGACATTTTCGTATACTCAGCTAGTGAAGAAGAGCATGAAGATCACCTCAGAAAAGTGTTGCAGGTTCTGAGAAAGAACCAGTTATACGCCAAGCTCAGCAAGTGTGAGTTTTGGACAGATCACATTTCATTCTTGGGGCACATCATATCAGGGGCTGGAGTAGCAGTGGATCCCAAGAAGGTAGAAGCAGTAGAGAGTTGGCCAGTACCTAAGATCGTAGCAGATGTGAGAAGTTTCTCGGGATTGGCAGGGTATTACAGAAGGTTTGTATCAGACTTTGCAAGACTCTCAGCACCCATGACCCGTGTAGAAGTATAAAATTTCAGGCGCATCTACAGAACAGAATTCCTATGCGCCTAACATTACATGCGCCAGGGAACATCAAACGAAGTACTTAGCACAGCAAGACAGCAAAAGTATAGACATCAAAAGGATTTTTTTATTTTCATATAAAAATCTATTACATGTCTAAAAAAGGCTTTACAAAGGAGAATTTCTACAAAAAAAGAAAGAATCCTAAGACTACAGCCAGGCGTAGCAAACTGCCATGTGCCTTCTGCCCGGCGCATCGTCCGTCAGGCGTATCACTTCAGTGTCTCAGTTAGGCGCGTGTCTTCAGCGTCTCAGTTAGGCGCATCTCTTCAGCGTCTCAGTTATGCACATCATGAAGTCTCAGCATATGCGCTCTACTTCGACCTGATCAAGTGCTTCGACTAATGAAGCATTTATTGAGTAGAACTAGGGTGGGCGATCAACCCCACTCTAGCGGGAGGAGAGCTCTCCAAAGCCCAAGGAAGAGGAGAGCACCGCAACTCCGATCCGCGGCTAAAGGAGTAGCTTTCAACACAACCAGAATGGGCAACACCCACTCTTGCAGGAGGAAGAGCTCTCCAAAGCCCAATGAAGATGTGAGCACCACAATTCTGATCTGCGGCTCTTCCAGAATAACGGAGACGAGGCTCGAGCATCCCGATCTTTGGATGCAACAGGCACCTTTCGCCTGCCTCAGAAGCCCTCGATTCTGACTTTTGGATGTAAAGGTCACCTTCAAGTGCATGAATGAAGACAATTCGTCGCATCTTCACCCTCAGGAGTATCTTGTCAACAGAATATGCTCGAGCAAATAAGTTTATTCGGGAAGACGTGAGAGAACGAGAAGCAAACTCTCTCCTTGCTGCTATTTATAGGCCAGGCAAATCAAACCCATGAGCCAAGTGGCGGGCTCTCCGAATCCCGTGCAATGAATTTGTATTTACGGTGACGAACCTGACGCTCCGAATTCAGCCAAGTCAAGAACGGCTATTTAAAGCACTCGAGGAACGCAATAGTCGGACCAATAAAAATACGTCATGCAAATGGATGCGCCGGTCAGATACCGCGTATCGTACAGACGCGCCCGTCGGCACCAAGCGCCCTGTATGGATGCGCCCAACAAAGCATACATCCTAATCAACATGGACCCATGCGCCCAGTGGAACACAGATCAATGCTTCCACTCAATAGCCTATCACCCGTCAAAGAACATTAAATGCTGAAGTCTGACATGACAGCAAACGTACCTCGATGACAGAGCAGCAACAACTTTTACAGAAAATGAAGCACCGCTGACGTCAGCGTCATCATTACTCTCTTTCGGCGGTTACAAGCCACGTGGCCGCCCAACCATTCGCATGTGCCTCCGCGGCCATGCACCCAAACCTCTGCATGTGCTTCAAGAGCTGTATGCCTCAGACCTTCCTCTGATCCCTAAAGACAGAGGTTAAGTCACTACTGAAGCTTCGCGTGCGCCTCTAAAGCCGTGCACCCAGACCAGTTCGTGACTCCTGAAGGTTGTGAGCCAAAGTCTTCTCATGCGCCCAATCCCAGGCACATCCTATCAGATTACCCTCCACCAAATCTGAGATCTTTGAGCTACGGACACACGCTACGTGTCCTTTGACTCAATTCAGCCTATGAAGGGGTGCTATTCACCCAAGATCTCAGTAACTGAAAGATCCTCTCCCCTGCTGCGTGCTAGCCCATAAAAGCAGCATGAAGGATTCAAACCACAAATGATGGTGCATAATCCATGTACCGCCTACAGCTTCAACCATGTGGCGTCCCCACGTACAGGCGCATCCTACATATGTGCGCATGAGCAGCCAGCCTGCAAGCTATAAATAGAGGAATCATTTCCTTCTTTTACACACACAGCATATCTCTCGGGAAAGCGTGGGGCCGACCACATTCCCCAACCTTCTTTCTCTCAGACGAAGAAGATGCGTCGACGGAGCAGGGGCACAGCTAACGCCCTGTGCATTACCTCTGATACGCCACAGAAGGCATCTGTCTTTGACAGACTCATACGCTGTCGTGGCGAGGAGAATTTGGACTCTGAGTACTCTGTGCCCCAGCGGGCTGGTACGAAGAAGTCCAAGACAGCACAGGCCATGCGCCTCGAACGTGCTATGCCAGCAGTGAGCTATAGGCATGCGCTCACAATCATGCACGCTGCCAATGGTAAACTGTACAAGGTTGACTCGGGTACTTCTGTGCCAGAAACGAGCCGACCTTCAAAGTCCTTGTCACACTTGGGCGCATCTGCTGCGTTCGCAACCAAGTCGTGCAAGGCAAACTCATTGGTTTTGAACCCCCATGCCTACATTGGTTGTGCGTCTGAGGCTGGTTCTCATCACTTTCAATATTGCTCCCCCACTATTAATCTGGGCACATCTTTTGCGTCGGATCAGGGGGTGCAACATTCACCTGATCACTCCGGCGCTTGGCCTTGCCATGCGCATGATGGGGGTGTAAAGGTGACACTCTTCTTCAACGATTTGCATAACGTGATCACTCACAAACTCCGATCAGGAGAGTCAACTGACAAGCACAATGCGTCCCTCACAGGGCACACCTGTGCTGCTGTAGTCACCATCAACTGTTGTTGTAAGATAGCAGTCCCACTAAGGCAGTCTGTGTTCCAGCGGCTGCAATCATTAACACCTCTCCAACATCGCCTCGAGAAGAAGGTGTCAACTGAAGAGGAGCCAGAACTACAGGTTACTTCTTGCAACGTAGTCTCCAACTCCCCATCAATTTGGAAGGCGACTGGCAGCTCCTCGACCTTGTCATCATCCAAGAGCCAGCCGAGGAAGACCAAGACGACTGTCCCATCCTCAGGAGTGTTTAAGGGCACCCGGAAGAGAAAGAAGATCCCAATAGAAGCTAGGGGTAGTCAAGCCCCTGTGGATCTTCATCCTGGAGACGAAGTCAGCCTCCCAAAAATAGTTGGGGGTAGTCAAGCCCCTGTAGATCTTCATTCCGAAGATGAAGACGTCCTTCAGAACAAAGCTGTGGGTAGTCAGGCCCTTGCTGATGCTCCTTCCGAAGACGAAGACGTCCTCCAGAACATAGCTGGGGGTAGCCAAGATGAAGCTCCGGGGGTAGTTCCTCTTCAAGAGAGCGAGGTTGAAAGCGAAGCTTCAACCGAGCCTTCCACTTCCAGTCACGTCATGACGGTGTACATGACGGGAGCTGGTGATGCAGAGTCAAATGCACCGCCAGCAGATCTCGTCCAGCGCATGGATACCTTGGTGGGAGGACTCAAAACCCTCTCTGCCTCCATGCTGACACTGACACAAGCAGTATTCGAGATACGGTCAGCTTTGGCCAGATCACCTTCTACCGGTCCTGACCCAGGGGCCAATAGAGAATCAAGTGTACCCCTTCAACCGGTATCTTTGGATACAGAGCGCCGCAAAGCACCTCGGACGTCGGAACCGTCAAATGCCCAACTCTAGGCTGTACCACCTTCTCTGACTCCCAGCTCCACGGAAGACGTGGTTGAGATTGTTGGCACATTTTATTTTGATAATATTAACAGCATCTTCGTAGTTTAGTTTTCTCTGTTTTCAGATTGATATCTTTTCAGAAGCTCTACTACATAAAGTCTGTCCATTCAACTTTACCATCCACAGCCTTGAAGACTGAAGCAAAGACTGGCACTCCTTGCATAGAAGGCTTCCTACACTGCATGAATTCGAGTCTGTACAAGGTCTATGTCTTTCTGTAAACACTTAAGGTTGGATGACAAACTAAAAGCTTTCTACTTCTTAAAGTCAAAAATCAATATCCTATAGAATGGAATACCGACGGTATGCTCCGGTATACATGCGGTATACCATTTTATTATCCACAAAACTATCTGTGAAAAATATCGACATACCGATGATATGCTCCGGCATACCGGCGGTATACCATTTTGTGACCATAAAACGTTTTGTGACAAACATCGGCATACCGACGGTATGCTCCGGTATACCGACGGTATACCGTTTTGATTGCCTCAAAAACGTTCTGTAATAATCGTCGGAATACCGACGGTATACTCCAGCATACCGGCGGTATACTGTTTTGTGAGCCATAGAACTTTCTGTGACAAACTTTGGCATACCGACGGTATGCTCCGACATACCGACGGTATACCGTTTTGTTTATTACAAAATATTCTGTGACACACATCGGTATACCGACGGTATACCGGGTCACAAAATTTGATTTTTGAATGGCTTAGACCAGCATTAATGGCAGCATTAAATGCTCCCAACGGATACTAATATGACCGTTACTGTTCGACTGGTATACCGACGGTATGCCGGTCCATACCGACGGCATGCCGGTCAGCCTGTATCCAGGAGCATTAAATGCTACCTACTCTTGGTTTCTCTATAAATGAAAGCCTTCTCTCTCTTAAAGTTTCACCAACTCTTGCCATAAATTTTCCAAACAACCAAGAGCTCCACTATTAATACTCTTCTAAGCTTTTAATTTTCATCCTTTCCCAAAGTGCTAGAGTATTTAAGAGTTGAAATTTTCGATCTTCAAGTATTAGAAGATCAACAAGTTCTCTTCTCATTTCTTTGAAGTTGGCGAGCCTTCGTAAGAAAACTCGTGTGTTGAAGTTAGCGAGTTCTTCGGATCCAAACTCGTATTGAAGTTGGCGAGTTTTTCGGATCCAAACTCGTGTGTACTATTTTATTAAATAGTGGATTTAAGCCGGAGAGAGTTCCAGGACTGGATTGCCTCAAGCGAGGATACTAGGATACATCTTGTGTTTGATCTTTTTACTCTATCTTTTTATTTGACGAATATTGCTTCTTGTGCTTAAGTTATTTTTTATTTCCCTATTCACCCCCTCCCCCCCCCCTCTAGGGTTCTACAATTGGTATCAGAGCTTTGTTCTCTTGATTTGGATTTACACCCTTTGAGTGATCCATGGCCACTAACCCTAGTACCAACACCTTCCACAATGAGGGACACTCCACAAATAGGCCTCCCCTATTTGATGGAACCAACTATAACTACTGGAAGATTAGGATGAGCATTTATCTGAAGTCCATAGATTTTGATTTATGGGATTGCGTGATAAATGGTCTTCCTACTCCATCCAGAGTTATTGAGGATGTTGCATCTGACACCCTTAGGGACATACTTTCTGAAAACACCAAGAAGCTTGCTAGTCGAGATGCCAAGGCTATGAACGGTCTTTATTGTGCTCTCGATAGTAGTGAATTCAATAGAATCTCTACTTGCAAGACTTCCAATTAGATTTGGAAGTTACTTGAAGTCACACACGAGGGTACATCACAAGTAAAGGAATCCAAGATTAGTAGACTCACACAAGAATATGAGTCCTTTAAGATAAAACATGATGAGTCTATTACTTGCATGTTTACTCGTTTTGGTGATATTATTAATCCTCTTTCTTCTCTTGGTAAGGAGTATCCTGCTCACGAAAAGATCAAAAAAATCCTTAGAGGATTAACAAAAGGATGGAGTCCTAAAGCTACTGCAATCATTGAGGGGAACGACCTGACAGTCATGAACCTTGAGACCCTCATGGGAAAGCTTATGACTCATGAACTCGATATGAAAGATCAAGAGGAATCTCCATACAAGAGAAGAAGAAGGAGAAGGCCAAAGAGAAGGAGAAGTCTCTTGCTCTCAAAGTTACAAAGTCCTACTCCAAGGATAGCTCCGACGACAACGAGTCGGACGATAATGAAGAAATAGCTCTCACAGCTAAGCACTTCGAAAAGTTCCTCAAATTCAACAAAGCCAACCGCTTCAGACGGGACAATGAGAAAGATCCGACATGCTATCAATGCAGAAGAATTGGACACATCAAGAGGGACTGTCCTATGATAAGAAAAGACTCAAGCAAGTATGAAAAGCCTAGCAAAGGAAGCTCGTCCTCCAGAAAATTCGCCAACACAAGCATTTGGTGTGAGAGTGACGCAAGCGACTCCGACAATGACAAAGAGTGCAAACACAATGCCAATATTTGTCTCATAGCAACCGATGAGGTACTTGATGATCTCTCCTTAAATACTCTTACTTATGATGACTTGGAGAAAGCTATCCTTGAACTGCATGAAGAGCACAAAGGTGTTAGAAATAAATACAAGAAATCTCTAAAAGAGGTTGATGCTCTTCAACTTGAAGTAGAGAGACTCTCAAGCATCATTATTGATGTAAAGGGGAAATCTTCTGCTTCTGACACGGATGAAATAGAGTCTTTGCGACTCAAGTTTCAAGAATCCCTTATCTCCATTAAGAAAAAGGATGATGAGATTCAATCCATGAGAAGGGCTTACGAATTTGCTATACATAAAGTTTAAAATGCTAATAGGAGAGAATATGATACTTCTATTAAGTATAATGATCTTCTTGTACAGAGTAAGAAACTAGGTAATAAGAATACTACTCACATACATACTCCAAGACACCCCCACACTCAGCACAATGCTAGGCATACTTCTTACATGAACACTACACACAAGTCCTTTTCTAACACAAGAAAAGGACCATTTGTTAAGAAAAACACTTCGCATCATGCTTTTTATTATCATCATCATAATACTAATGATTGAACTCCTCGCACTAGAGATTCACATATGCATGACACTCACACGTCTTCTTCTAAATCCTCTATGATTTACAACTACTATGGTTTGCTTGGACATACGACCAATTATTGTCATACTAGGAAACTAGTTGATAAGAAAGTTTATAAGTGGGTTCCTAAGACTAACACTCAAGGACCCATACGATCATGGGTACCAAAATGTTCATCTTCAACTTATGTTGTAGGTGAAGAGTCTTTTTCATGCTAGAAGCAAGTGGATTCTCGATAGCGGTTGTTCACGACACATGACCGGGGATGCTTCATTATTTACAACGCTATCGATGAAGAAGGAAGGACACGTCTCCTTTGGTAACAATCTTAAAGGTCACATTATAGAAAATGGTAATATCGGTTCCCCTCCTTATCCTTGTATTAAGAATGTGTGTATTGTTACTAATCTTAAACACAATCTTCTTAGTATTAGTCATCTTACCGATAATGGTTATGATATCAAGTTTGTTAAGCTCAAATGTTTTATTATCGATAGTTCAAGTGGATCCATTGTTTATGAAGGCATTAGAGAAAACAATATCTATGTTTTATATCTTGTCGAAGATACTAACAATGACAGGTGCTTAGTTGCTAAGAATGATGAAAGTTGGCTTTGGCACATGAGGCTCGGACACGCCAATATGGATACCATTTCTCGTCTTGCCACCAAAAAGCTCGTAAGAGGACTCCCAAGTATCCATTTCAAAAAGGATATGGTGTGTGAAGAATGCGAGAAAAGCAAGTTGACCAAGTCATCCTTCAAATCCATCAACTCTGTAAGTACCTCTAGACCTCTTCAACTTATTCATATGGATCTTTTTGGTCCTAGTAGAGTTGCTAGTCTTGGAGACAAGCTTTATGCTTTTGTTTTGGTTGATGATTTTTCGAGATTTACTTGGGTTATTTTTCTTGCTTGCAAAAGTGATACTTTTCGTAAATTTGCTGCTTTTTGTAAACATGTTCAAAATGAGAAAGGTTTTTCTATTAACAAGATTAGAAGTGATCATGAAAGAGAATTTGACATTGCCGATTTCAAAAGATTTTGTGAAAAGAATGGTTTTGCACATAATTTTGCTTGTCCACGAACTCCTCAACAAAATGGTGTTGTGGAGAGAGAATAGAACCCTTGGCGATATGGCCCGGGTTATGTTAAACCAATATAAGCTCCCCCAATATTTTTGGGCGGAAGCCGTTAACACGGCATGTCATGTTATAAATAGGGTCTTGATTAGACCTATTTCTAAAAAGACTCCTTATGAGCTTTGGTTTGACAAAATTCCTTCTATTGAATATTTTACAGTTTTTAGATATAATTGTTTTATTTTGAATACCAAGGATAACCTAGGCAAGTTTGAAGAAAAAGCCTATGTAGGAATATTCTTTGGATACTCTACTCATAATAAAGGTTTTCGTATTTTTAATAAAAGAAGTCTTGTTGTCGAAGAGTCAATCAATGTCTCTTTTAATGAACTTAACTCTTCTACATTTTTCTCTTCCGATGATATTGATGACATCTCGTTTGGGTTGGAAAACTCCTCTATTGGAGATCGTCCTTCTTCATCTAACAATGAAGTTGTGACTCCTCCAACAAAAGAGTCTCCACCTCTCGAGCCTCCTCAAAAGGATCTCCCAAAAGAATGGAGATTTGTCACCAATCATCCTAAGGAGCTTATCATTGGGGATCCTTCTTCTAGTGTTAGCACTAGATCCTCCACTCGTGATCTTTGTGCAAACGTGGCTTTTATCTCTCAAATAGAGGCTAAAAATGTTAATGATGCTTTTCTTGATGAATTTTGGATGATAGCGATGCAAGAAGAGCTAAATCAATTTGAGCGAAACAAGGTTTATGAACTTGTCCCAAAACCTAGCAATCACCCCATTATTGGAACTAAATGGGTGTTTCAAAATAAACTTAATGAAGATGGGTTAGTGACTCATAACAAAGCCCGATTGGTTGCTCAAGACTATAACCAAGAGGAAGGCATTGACTACGACGAAACCTATGCTCCGGTTGCTCATCTTGAATCCATTCGTGTGCTATGTGCTTTTGCTTGCTTTAATGATTTTAAACTCTTTCAAATGGATGTTAAGAGTGCTTTTCTAAATGGTATTATTAAAGAGGAAGTTTATGTAAAACAACCTCCTGGCTTTGAAGATTTTTAATTTCCTAATCACGTGTTCAAACTCCACAAAGCCCTTTTATGGCCTCAAACAAGCTCCCCGTGCTTGGTATGAGCGCCTTAGCTCCTTTCTTATTTCACACAATTTTTCTAAGGAAAAAGTCGACACAACACTTTTTATCAAATCCCATAGTGGCACTCTTTTATTGGTTCAAATTTATGTCGATGACATTATTTTTGGTTCTACTAACAATACACTTTGTGTAGAATTTGCTAAAGTTATCCAGGAAGAATTTGAAATGAGCATGATGGATGAACTATCATTCTTTTTGGGCTTACAAATCAAACAATGACCCAAAGGGACCTTCATCAATCAAGCAAAATATACAAAGGATCCCCTCAAGCGTTTCGAACTTGACTCATCCAAATCAATGAGGACTCCTATGGCAACAACGACAAAGCTTGACAATGATGAAGATGGCACATCGGTTGACATTCGTAAGTATCGAGGTATGATTGGTAGTTTACTTTATCTAACTGCTAGCCGTCCTGATATCATGTTTAGTGTATGTCTTTGTGCACGATATCAAGCAAATCTAAAGGAATCTCACTTATGTTCCGTCAAGCGTATTTGTCGATATCTCAAAGGCACCGTGAACATGGGCCTTTGGTATCTGAAATCTCCATCCTTTGAGCTTCACGGCTTCTCGGATGCAGATTTTGTCGGATGCAAGATTGACCGAAAAAGCACTAGCGGTACATGTCAATTCCTTGGGAAATCCTTAGTATCGTGGTTTAGTAAGATACAAAATTCTGTTGCTCTTTCAACCACTGAGGCCGAGTATATTACGGCCGGTTGCTGATGTGCACAAATTCTTTGAATGTCACAAACACTCATAGATTATGGCATTTCTCATACTTATACCCTTATTAAATGTGATAACACTAGCTCGATCAATCTCACGAAAAATTTGATTTGTCACTCACGTACGAAGCACATTGAAATTAGACACCATTTTCTTCGTGACTATCAACAAAAGGGGGATATCTGCCTTGAATTTATTGACACTACTTATCAGTTAGCCGATATTTTCACCAAACCGCTCCCGGAGGATCGCTTCGTTTTTTTGCCAAGAATTGGGTATTTTAAATTTCGACTCATAGTTCTTCTCGACCGGCACACCGACGGTATACTGCGGTATACTGACGGCATGCCAATTTTGGTTCAGAATTAGTTTTGTGCCAAAAATTGGTATACCGTTGGCATACGTAGGCATACCGACGGTATTCCGGTACGCGGCGGACTGATGTGTCAGATCAAGCTCGGGCCCCACTTTTTCTTCCATTCTCTCTTTATTCCTTTCTTCCCCTCATTAATACACATCACATTCATCTTTTTCCTATTTATTATCCAACTCCTTCTCTCCTCTTCCCCATACCCTAACTTCCTATCATCATTAATACCCATCTCTTCCTATTCCCCATTAACTCCTCATTTCTCTCCATTTTCATCATTTCCAACCCCCCACCCTTTCCACTTCCTCTCTATAACCGTTCCCACCCTTCCCCTTCCCAACATCTCTTTTAAAAACCCTATTCTCTTCATCATCCTCCTCCAATTTTCACATATTCTCAAAACCCTACTTCCTACTCCAACTTTCTTCATCTCCTCTATGGCTGCCCCCAAGCGTGCTCGTTCCTCCTTCTCCTCCTTCAATCCCTTCACCCCGGTGGCTCTCCCCCATGGCTATGATCAGCGGGTCTTCACCTCCTCCTTGGCTGCCAAATCTTGGTTTTAACACTTCGTGCACCATAACGTCTATAAAGGCCGCGCCATCAACTGGAACCTCTTCTCCGGCCATGTTTCTCTCTTCGAGGAGGCCGGACTATCTTCCCTACTTCGGCGTCAGGTGCCTGTCTACCCCGCCGCCGTTCGTCTCTTCTACTGCAACATGGTCTCGGACATCGAGAACGGTGCCATTGAGACGATGGTTAACGACCGTCATTTTCGTCTGACGGCTCGTGACCTCTCTAGCATTCTTGGCATCCCGGACAGAGGAGAGGCTCTACCGGGCTTGGCTGCTCTTCATCCTTCGGCGTCGTGCTCCTTTGACGAATTCTGCTCTATTATTTACAAGGGCCCAAACCCTCCTAATATTCCGGCTCTTTCTGCACAACTGGAGCCGTTCTATTACGAGCTCCATAGGATCGTGTGCCACACCATCTATCCCTAGGGCGGCAACTATGATGCCATCACCGGTGACGCCCTGGTGTGTATGTACTACCTATATTCGAGGAAGTCTTGGTCCTTTCCCAAGACTCTTCTCTATGCTTTCTTCGGCGTCCTGCCCGCGGGAAGCAGAATCTCTATTATGGATCCTTCATCACTCTCATCTTGGAAGCCAAGCAAGTCGACCTCTCCCAATGCTACTCGGACGGCGTCCCATCCTTCCTCGCTGTTTCTCGCTCTCTTGGTGGTGCCTCCACATCTCGTGCCTCCTCCTTCCAAGAGCCGCCAGCTTCTGCTCCTGCTACACCCGCCTCTACTCCTCCTGTCTCCGGCCGCTACATGTCGCTGACACAGCAGCATTTCGACATGCGTATGGCTCAGACAGAGGAGCAAATGCGGGCCCACACTCGTGGCCTTGGAACTCTTATCCAATCCCGCTTCCATACAAAGCATATTTTATTCAGCGCACCCTTCAGGACCGGGATGCATTTCTGGATCCGAATCTTCAGGATCCGATGTACCAGGCCTCCCGCTTTTCCGATCCCAATGCCTGCGGCTTTATGTACCCGGACGACATTGATCCTTTTGGTGCTTTCCACCAGGCTCAGGATGGTGGGGATGATCCGGCTAACGAGTAGGGGTTGCTTCCTTATGATGGTGGTGTCGAATAAATGATTGTCTTAGTTTGTTTGTGTTTGTTTTTAGGTCTTTTGCGGTCCTTCGGGGACCAGTGTTTGGTTGTTACTAGTTGTTTGCAGTCCTACGGGGACTTGATATTTGTCTTTTTATTGTCATCCCAACTCTCGTAGCGGAGAGTTTTTACTATATATTTATGTAGTGTGTTATGGTTATCAAGCATGTATCCAATTTCCAAGTTTTACAATTAATACATGCTTTTGTCTATAATATTGTGTTCCATATTCATTTTTTTATTTTTTTCATTCCCATCTTTGACTAAGTGACAAAGGGGGAGAAAACATATTGAGGGGGAGTTGTCTACCTAGGGGGGCGTCACTCACTGAAGATGCTATCTCTCTATTTTGTCAATTATCAAAATGGGGGAGATTGTTGGCACATTTTATTTTGATAATATTAACAGCATCTTCATAGTTTAGTTTTCTCTGTTTTCATATTGATATCTTTTCAGAAGCTCTACTACATAAAGTCTGTCCATTCAAGTTTATCATCCATAGCCTTGAAGACTGAAGCAAAGACCGGCGCTCCTTGCATAGATGGCTTCCTACACTGCATGAATTTGAGTCTGTACAAGGTCTAGGTCTTTCTGTAAATAGTTAAAGGTTGGATGACAAACTAAAAGCTTTTAACTTCTTAAAGTCAAAAATCAATATCCTATAGAACGGCATACCAGCGGTATGCTCCGGCATACCGGCGGTATGCTCCGGCATACCGGCGGTATACCATTTTATTGTCCACAAAACTTTCTGTGAGAAATGTCGGCATACCGGCGGTATACCGTTTTGTGGACCACAAAACGTTCTGTGACAAACATCGACATACCGATGGTATGTTCCGGCATACCGACGGTATACCGTTTTGATTGCCTCAAAAACGTTCTGTGATCATCGTCGGAATACCGACGGTATACTCCGGCATACCGGCGGTATACCATTTTGTGAGCCATAGAACTTTCTGTGACAAACTTCGGCATACTGACGGTATGCTCCGGCATACCGACGGTATACCGTTTTGTTTATTACAAAACATTCTGAGACACACATCGGTATACCGACGGTATACAGCGGCATACCGACAGTATACTGGGTTACAAAATTTGATTTTTGAATAGCTTAGACCAGCATTAATGGCAACATTAAATGCTCCCAACGGATACTAATATGACCGTTACTGTTCGACCGGTATACCGACGGTATGTCGGTCCATACCGACGGCATGCCGGTCAGCCTGTATCCAGGAGCATTAAATGCTACCTACTCTTGGTTTCTCTATAAATGAAAGCCTTCTCTCTCTTAAAGTTTCACCAACTCTTGCCATAAATTTTCCAAACAACCAAGAGCTCCACCACTAATACTCTTCCAAGCTTTTAATTGTCATCCTTTCCCAAAGTGCTAGAGTATTTAAGAGTTGTAATTTTCGATCTTCAAGTGTTAGAAGATCAACAAGTTCTCTTCTCATTTCTTTGAAGTTGGCGAGCCTTCGTAAGAAAACTCGTGTATTGAAGTTGGCGAGTTCTTCGGATCCAAACTCATGTGTACTATTTTACTAAATAGTGGATTTAAGCCGGAGAGAGTTTCGGGACTGGATTGCCTCAAGCGAGGATACTAGGATACATCTTGTGTTTGATCTTCTTACTCTATCTTTTTATTTGATGAATATTGCTTCTTGTGCTTAAGTTATTTTTTTATTTTTCTATTCACCCCCCTCCCTCTAGGGTTCTACAGAGACGATCAGGGACTTGCGTGAACGCTTCGAGTCCAAGAACAGACAGGAGGAGCGCCAGAAGATGGGGATCCTGCAACCATACCCCCTCGAATGGAACAAAGTGGTTTATCCTCCCAAGTATAAACCACAAACATTGATGCCATACGACGGAAAGGACTCTCCACGTCGTTACCTGACATACTTCCAGTCTCAAACGGGACATCTTCCAAAGGAAGACGCGCTAGTCACCAGCCTGTTTGTCGGGGCACTGAAAGGAGTGGCTTACGACTGGTACTGCAATCTCCCTGACAACTCTATATCTTCCTTCGACAACTTGACACGTCTCTTCCTCGATCGTTTCTACGACGGAGGGAAAGACATGACAATGGCGTCCCTGATAGAGGTGCGGCAGAAGGAGAAGGAGACGGTTCGAGCATTTATCGAACGTTTCTGACAAGCCAGCTTTAGACTGCCCCCGGGCATGCCAGAACATGCGCTCCTCTCCTCCTGCAGTATGAAAACGCTTCCTGCGATCAAGCTCTGGCTCAACTCCACTCCTCCTCCCGACTGGAGTTCATTGATTATCGAGGCTGAAGCAGCTGAAAAGAAGGCATCCAATGCTCGCCTTTGGGGAGTCAGTTTCCCTGCTTTTGAAGACAAGGAAAAATAGCCTGCTGCCAACAACCCTGGACGTGAGACGAAGGGGAAGCAAGTGCTGACTGTTAATGCCTCCAAAGGTGCACAAGCACCTACTCAGAAGCCTCTGCTTGCGCCGAAGCCAAAGCAGGTCTATTCTTTCAACGACGAAGACACCTTGCAACTCTTCGAGATGCTGAAGCAGGGTGATAAGATCAAACTGTCAGACTCGAAGCGTTCCGACGAGGTTGGGAGAGTGGATAATTCGAGGTATTGTCACTACCATCGGTTAGTCGAACATCCAACTCAGGACTACTACGTCCTCAAGAACTACATCCAGTGCATGATCAATGCGAACGTCATCTCTGTCGACTATGAGGAGAAGACAGTCTCGACTAACCTAGTGTCGCTCTAATTCGGCACCTTGCCGCCAACCACAACACAAGATGGCGTCGTCCCCATCCCAAAGGCGACAATGGAGGTGGTCAACCTACCACCTACTCGTGACAACGTGAGTGGACTCATCCCACTCAACACATCTCGGGATAAGATTTTATGGCTTCACCCCGATCTCGTCTCCGAGGTTACTCAACCGGGGGTACGCTCTACCTCCAAAGCTAAAGGGCAAGAAGGTCAAGTCTTGCCGCATGATCTCTTCCTCCGCGGAAGAGGCTCTTCCGGTACAAACCCGTTCGCAGCTGAACGTCCAACCCGACGAAGCTGCCGTTGAGGTGGTGCCTTCCTGCACTGCCCCTGCTGTCGAAGAAGGAGGTCCATCCAAACCTCCAGCAGCCAATAATCAGAAGCATGTAGAGGCCCGTTTCGATAAGCCTTTGTGAAGGGAGAATGCTTCGGGGCTAGCCAAGCCCCACAACTTTGACATACTGGCACAACTTCGACATACTGGCACAACTTGCCGGCACAACTTCGTCTTTTCAAAAATACCCGCGAAGCTCTCTGTGAAGCCTTGAAGGATGCTGAGTCCTTCATCAGTCAGGTCAAGCAGCCTGAGGATCTCCCGACCATATGCGTGTACTGCCATTGTGAGGATGAGGTCATCCCCAATATAACCTTCATCCAACAAGATATGCTGCTCAAGTACAACCGGCACAACAGGCCACTGTATTACACAGGGTATGTAGGCTCCGCCAAGGTAAAACGGATTCAGATTGATCTAGGGTCTTCCCTCAGCATCATCCCTAGGACTCTGCTGTCAATACTAGGGATCCCGATGTACCGTCTGGCGCCCTCCAACATGACAATCAGCAGTTTTAATGCTAGTAAAAGTGAACCGTTAGGCAAAATACGGCTGAAATGTCATATCGGTAACCTTCGAACCGAGGTAACTTACTATGTCGTGGACGCCGACGTCAACTACAACCTCCTGCTGGGTTGTCCGTGGCTGCATGAGTACATGGTGGTGCCATCTACACTCCACCAATGTATGAAGTACGTGTCCACCAATGACATCATCTGGACAGAGTTCGCGGACATTGACCCTTTCAAGGGGGTCGAAGCCTACTTCACCGATGCTACCCTATATAAGTCATTCGACGAAGGGGAAGCCAACGATGCTGATGATGAAGCAGAAACAGCGGTAGAGCCGGACATGGAGCCGGAGATGATTTTCGACGCTCTTTTGAAGATTCGACTCAAAGGGAAACCGCCTCAAATGCTGCCTCCCATGACCATCAAGCTACCTTGAAAAGCACCGACTTCTCTGGGTAGAGCACCTACTGAAGCTCCCTTGAAGATCCGGCTCAAGGGAAGACCTCCTCAGACGTCGGCTCCCCTTGTGGCAAAAATACAGGGGAAGGCACCTGTCATCGAAGGCGCAGTCGAGGCACCCCTGAAGGTGCGTCTCAAAGGCAAGCCTCCGCAATCATCTAAGCTGCAAGAGAAGGCCTACACAGCCCTCTCGGATCCCAAGGTCAAATCGGCGAGGGACTCTCCCGAATCGGCCCCGGTGCTCACAGATGAAGAGTTAGGAGAGTACATATCTGCTTATATAGATGCCCCTTCTCTTGACAATGTAATCCTGCAGGACAAAATCTCGTGTTTTATCAATAATAGAGTGTCTTTCAATTATTCTAGTCTTCCACATTGGAATGCCATATATACACTAGATAATGCTCTACGGTCGTTACAAACACAAATAACGACCGTCAATCATGTAAATCGAGTAGTCCCGTCCCAAGGAGTCTGTTTTATAGTCCCACCGCAGAATCGGGATGAAGAACCCATCATCTTCGGCAAAGTCGAGAGTCATCAAGACCTCCCGCCACTCGAGCTAGAACCAGATACCGACAGAATACAAGTCTATCGGTACACGGACAAGGCAAAGTACCTCATTCAAAAGATAGGTTACAACCTGAAAAGCAACAAAGGCCTAAACTACGGCAAGGACGGCATCTTCTCCTTCGGCTCCCAACACCTAAAGGCAAGCCGCAGGACTACTATCATCGTACTCGACGGGGGGTCGGCTATGTCACGCCGCCGACAACTCCAGAGAGTTCGAAGGCAGAAGAAATGGAACACTCTCATTCATTCGAAGCATCAACTTGGGATTCCGATACCAGTATTGGCTCAGTCCTCAGGAAGGTGCTATCGGTCAATATGACATCTGTACAATCTCAAGAGGATGAAGGCGATGACCAAATGCCGGACTTCTTTGAGGAAGAACCCTGGGCTCAACGCCTAGGAGCACAGTGGGAGTCTCATTTTGAATTACGCGAACCCCCTACCGAAGACGAGGTCGAACAAGTTGACCTTGGGGATGGATCTCCTTCCAAACCCATCTTCATCAGCTAGAGTCTAAAGGGAGAAGACCGGGAGTCTTTGGTCCAATTGGCCAAGGAATATATCGACATCTTCGCCTGGAGCTACGAAGATATGTCGAAACTTGATCCCCAGATCGCAATGCACAGACATAACATCTTGCCTGATGCTAAGCCTGTAAAGCAACAACAACGGCGCTTTCGTCCGGACATCATGAACGCTATCGATCAGGAGGTGGACAAACTCCTGAGCAGCGGGTTCATCCGTGAAGAGCAACATCCGAATTGGGTGGCCAATGTCGTCCCTGTCACTAAGAAGAATGGTAAGATACGGGTCTGCATCGACTTCAGGGATCTTAATACCGCTTGCCCGAAGGACGAATTCCCGCTTCCAATCATTAACGTGATGATCGATAATACATGTGGCTTTGAATGCATGTCTTTCATGGACGGATACTCGGGCTACAACCAGATCAAGATGTTCCCCGATGACGCAAAATACCAGTCATTCAGGACTCCGAAGGGGATTTTCTGCTACACAGTGATGTCCTTCGGCTTGAAAAATGCTGGTGCTACATACCAACAAGCTATGAGTACTATTTTCCGTCAACATCTGCACAAAACAGTTGAATGCTATGTTAATGATATCGCAGTCAAGAGCCGTCTCAAAGGTGATCACCTACAAGACCTAAAGACAGTCTTCGATCTTATGCGAGCGTATCAACTCAAAATGAACCCCGCTAAATCCTTCCTTGGGGTTTCTAGCAAAAAGTTCTTGGGCTTCATTATCACGGCGAAAGGCATTCATGTCGATCCTGAGAAAACCAAAGCCATCCTTGACATGGACCCTCTGAAGAACCTCCGAGAACTTCGAGGCCTGTAAGGCGTCTGGCATACATCCGAAGGTTTATAGCAAACCTTTCCGGAAAATGCCAACCCTTCACCCGGCTCATGAAGAAGGGAGTCTCCTACATCTGGACAGAAGAATGCCAACGATATCAAAGCTTACCTGATGAGCCCGCCAGTCCTAGTGGCATCTGTCGTAGGCAAACTATTTCTCCTCTACGTCCATGCCATGGATCATTCCTTCGGCGCTTTGTTGGCTCAGAACAACGACGCGGGCTACGAGCAAGCTATCTACTACCTTAGTAGAACGATGATCGGGGCCGAACACCGATACAACCCCGTTGAAAAGGAGTGTTTGGCTTTGGTGTTCGCCATACAGAAGACTCGCCATTATGTTTCGGGCCAGAAAATTCATGTCATCTCCCGAGTCAATCCACTCAGGGTTCTCATGACGAAGCCGGGATCGTTGAACTCCTGACTAGCTACATGGGCAATCCTGTTGACGCCGTACAACATGGTATTCGTCCCGCAGAAAGCCGTCAAGGGTCAAGCTCTAGCCGACTTTTTAGCTGCACACCCCATCTCGGAGTCCTCCAGACTCTATGAAGACATCCCGGATGAGGTCCAAGAATCAAACGTCACCGAAGAAAACTCTGTTTGGCGGGTGTTTTTTGATGTCGCTTCAAGAACAGGCCCCAAAGGCCAAATCATCGCAGGAGTGGGGGTAGTCTTAGTCTTCCTCGATCAGCTGGTCATCTAGCGTGCCTACTCCCTTTCGAAGCCGTGCTCCAACAATGTTGCCGAGTACAACGCTCTCATCATGGGACTCCAGCTGGCACAACAGTTGGGGGTGGATCATCTGGAAGCTTACGGCGACTCAAAACTCGTCGTTAATCAAACTCGAGGGTAGTACGAAGTTCGCCATGAAGATCTGGTTCCTTACCATGAAGCTGTGTTGAATATTATTTCAACCTTCACTAAGTTCTTCATAGAACACGTACCTCGACTACAAAACTTGTAGGCTGACGCTCTGGCTGGCCTCGCAGCTTCGTTAGCGGCACCCCTCGGGACTCAACACTACGTCACGGTAGTTGGTCGAGACTTGGTCTGTCCCAAAAACAACCTATGCTCACAAATGGCCCATGCCATGACGACAAGCGCCGGTGTTAATGTCCGAGATTGGAGGTTCCCATTCATCGACTTCGCTGTCTATGGAATTCTCCCAGAAGACCGGAAAGAAGCCATCTCAGTCAGAAGACGTTTCCTTCGGTTCTATTATGATACAGCTACTAAAATGCTGTACCGACGTTCCTTCGATGGACTTCTCCTTCGATGTCTATCCAATAAAGAAGCAGCCGAAGTCCTTCGGGAAGCTCATGACGGGACTTGCGGGGCTCATCAACCTCGCCCTACCATGCAGGATCGACTGCGACATATGGGTTACTACTGGCCAACCATGGCAGCCGACGCTGTCGACTATGCTAAAAAGTGCCATGCCTGCCAGCTCCACGCCGACTTCATCCATACACCGTTGGAACCACTACATCCTACGGTCGCCTCTTGGCCCTTTGAAGCTTGGGGCATGGACATTGTAGGCCCTATCACCCCTCCTTCATCGAGGGGGCACCGCTTCATCCTTGCCATCACCGACTACTTCTCCAAATGGACAGAAGCAATTCTACTGACGGAAGTGAAGAGCTCTAGGGTGATCAGCTTCATCAAGTACCATATTAGCTACCGTTTCGGGGTACCTCGAAGGATTATCCATAATAACGGTCCACTGTTCATCAGCCATGTTTTCAGCAGATTCTGTGACAAGAACCGCATTCAGAACGTGGCATCAATCGCCTACAATCCGGCAGCAAACGGATTGGCTGAGGCTTTTAACAAGACTATAGTCAAGCTACTCAAAAAGGTCGTGTCATCCAACAAACGTAACTGGAACAAAAAGCTCGACGAATGTCTTTGGGCCTACCGTATAAAGGTACGGACCCCGACGGGCAATACCCCGTTCTCCTTAGTCTACGTGAGCGAAGCGGTACTGCCTCTCGAGATTCAGATACCCTTACTCCGTGTGGCACTCACAAACCAGTTAACAGAAGAAGACAACCAATATCGCCGTCTGCGAAAACTGGAAGCACTTGACGAAAAGCGTCTCCTAGTTCAGCAGCGCATTGAACTCTATCAAGCCTGTATATCACAGGCTTTCAACAAAAAGGTCAAGCAAAGGACTTTTCAAATAGGCGACCTGGTCCTGGCAGTCAGTAGGCCAATGGTGTTAACTCATAAAACACCAGGAAAGTTCGAGCCCAAGTGGGAGGGACCTTTCATCATAAAGACGGTATACTCAAATGGTGTTTACCGCCTCGCCAAACCAAACGGGGACTTGTTTATGATGCCCGTCAACGGCAAGTTCCTAAAGAAGTACTACTCATGACATCTTTCAGACATGTACTTCCATCTCTACCCAACAAGGGAGTCAGTGAACCTGATCATCAGAGCTCACATACATCTTTCCTTCACAAAAATCCTATGCTTTCGAAACCCAGTTGTTCGATGGCATTCTATCCCCAGTAGAAGAACAACCACGTCCACATTACCTATGAGTTGCTCTTCTACGCCCTGCAAAGCATAATCTTACACTACATAAGATTGTTCTGCTTATCATGTTTACCACGTCCACATTACCTCTGAGTAAACATCCCCTACGAACAACCCCTGCGTTGCCGTACATCAATCGCAGAACTTCCATGTCCATATTACCACTGATTAGTTCTGCGTATCCCCCCGGAGTCACTCCTACCACATCCATAACACCTCTGAGTAGGAGGATTCTGTCATTTGAACCCCGTATTTGCCACGTCCACATTATCTCTGAGCAAACATGTCGGTTCTCTCAAACTTATTATCTGTACCTAAAAACCAAGGTACGCAAAAGATAATAGGTCCACACAAATCATCAGTTCATGACAGCAAAAATAAACACCCCACAAAATTCTTTATCTTTTATTTATTTAAAAGTAAAGGATTACATCCCCAGCAGAAGTTGCAAACTACAAAAATAACAAAAAGAGAGAGACTTCAATCCCTAAGCATCACTGGGATTGGCAGAAAGCTCTTCAATCCGATGCTTCAAGTCTTTCGCCCGAGTCTCTGCGGTCGCCAAGACCAGGCGTTCGACTTCTTGACGCATCACCTCTACAGCTTCGGGGGCATTATCAGTCTCATAATTCTCGTCTAGTTGTTGCCGCTGGTGGGTCAGGGAAAGAACCTGGCGGGTAAAAGCTGCCTCCTCCTCCTTAGATGCTACATGTTCAGCCTGGACTCGTTCAGCATCTAACAAGAGTTGGGCTCGCTGGTCTTCAAGATGGCGGATCTTGGCAGTGACTTCCGCTATGCTAGCCTCCAACGAGGCCCGCAACTCCACCTTCTCCTGCGTAGATTGAGATAGCCTCTCCACCGTAGCTTCAGCTTTGGCCACCTCACGGTCCCAGATAGCCACCGGTGCCTGATACGACGACTCGACTTCAGCTATCAATTTCTCCTTTTCTGCTTCTATCAGAGCAGAAAAGTCATTTCACCGGATGCTCTGAAGTTCAGAAAGAAGCTGGTCGAGCTCGCCCACCGATGCTTCCAGAACCTCGGCCATATGATCGTGGCCCTGGTACGAACGTATCAAATCAATGGAGAGAAGCGCCATGGCTTTTGCCGTCGCAAAACTCCCGTTCGCATTCAGGACAGTTGATACGCCTTTCTGCAGCATCTTATACACTGCTTCAACAACAAACTGCACATACTCGTCTACGTCTGCCAACACCTGAGGTGTCATAGCAGGAGTGGGAGGAGCTACTCTGGACAGCGGACCTGCAGAAGACCCACCGACCTCAATCTGCGAGGATGTAATCTCAACCTCAGCAGACCCTCTCTCGTCTGGGACTTGTACTTCGTCACCAGCCCGAAGTGCCAAGTGGACGGAAGGGGCCGGATGGGGCGTCGATATTGTCCCACAAGTAGAAGGAGCAACAGAGGGTTCAACCAGCAAACCCTTACCCTTTTCAATTTCGGAGGGACCACCGACATCTAGGGCTGTCTCCTCTGTCTCTAAAACACTATCAGCAGGCCGCGTAGGACCCTCCTCCTCCGGCGAAATAGCAAGATCAGCACCTACTTCCTGACTCGGCTCCCCTGAAGCCAGGCTTGGAAGACGAGTCTCGCCTTCCTCATCGAATCCCCTTACGGGAATAGAATCTGTCGACACCTCCCGATCGGCAGCTAGCTCGACATCCGCTGCAGGGTCCGGGGTAGGGCTCGACAATGGTATTGCCAACCTCCCTTCATCATGATGAGGAGGGGAATTAGCCCTCTCCTCTGTTACAACCATGCCTGTTGCTCCTACAAGCTCAGGGACCTCTGGAGGAACGTTGTCCGAAGAAGACGAACTCCATTCCTCTTCCTCATCTGGAAGAACAACTTCTGTTGGGACCTCAGTACGAGAAGCCCTCACGGCAGCTTGTATCTCTACAGAAGTCACCTCATCCGGGTTTTCCTCCATGGGAGATAGTACAATCGGCGGAATGCGCTCATCAGATGGGCCCGCCACCCACTCTGGTCCGTTAATACTCGATCTCGGAGTTCGGGGTTTCCTTTTCAGCGGCTCCTACAAAAAGAAAGCATATGTCACAAAAAAATGACAGAACTAACCAGACTATGTGGGACGTCCTTACCTCCACAGGAGCCGATTCTGTTGACACCTTCGGTGACATCGCTTTTCTTTGCCTTTTCGGCGCAGAAGAACCGGCCTCGGTGCCGGCACGTCTCTTCGGGCGATCGACCGAGGGTTCTGCCTGAGTACCTTCCGAGGATACGACAGGGGTGTCTCGATAACCAACCTCGGGCGGGCGGTACGATCGAGCCTTCGCCAACATATTCCCGATTGCCTCCAACTGGATGCCAACGATGAAACTGGTCTTCCTATCATACCCAGGGGATACAGCATTTATCGCACAGTAAAATTTGGCAGCTGAGAAAAGAATCGGCGGCTGCGGATTCAGAACTGGCATGGTGAAGCGGGCTCCGGTACATCCGGCATTGTAATAATGCCAAGCTCGCGCCCCGTCCGGTAGACTCCCGATATACCCCATGCTGGTGCTGGGGTTTCCCAACATCAACTGGGCATAGTCGAATTGACGTGCGAAACGGCTTGGCAAGTACGGTTCCAGGTAACAATGGTTCTTATTCCTGTACACCAAATGGGATGGCTGGATGCTTTACAACCAACGGAATCCCCACGGAGACAGAGTTGTTACATAGGCACCCGAATCAGCTAAATCTTCATTTGCTTCGAAGTCAATGAAAATGGGACCAACTTTTGTGATATCCCATCCTTGAAGGTAGGACAAAACCTTCCTACAAACAGAAATGCCCGTATGCAGCCACTTCCTCTGGTAGAAGCGGCGAAGGAATGCATCGTCGGCTACGTGGTCTTCTTCCTGGCCCGGACTCATCACATTGGGATGGTACAAAATCAACCACCCCATCAGATAGTAAAATGGCAGCTCGGTACGAGGAAAGTTGATGTTCTTACCTCGTTCGTGAACAACATCACTTACGAATTCTCGTAGACCTCGCAGCAGGTTGCATACCATCGCAGGGAGTAGAGCCAAGGGATAGCCAAAAAACAACTTCACAGCTGGCAGGATCAGGTTTCGGGTCACCCTCTCCACCGAGCCTGACCCACCCGAAAAGACATAATCCTGGAGCCAGATCATCAGATAAGCAGCCAACACTGCTTTCAACGATATCCGGTGAGTGAGGTGCCAGAAACAGCTATAGGAGCGTTCGTCTGATTCCCGGTCCGCATTTTTCTGGGGACTCTTTTCATTCAATCTACTCATTTCAGAGAGCACCTTGGTACTAGAAAGAGCTGGCGGAGTCATGAACTGAGAGGGATCCTCCTTGTCTTACTCAAAGACGTAATCCCTCCAAGCAGTCATTTGGGGCTGCGTCCGGCCCCGATCCCTCTTCTGTATATAATAATGGTGGCTTGTCACTTATTTGAAGACAGCCATCATCTCTTCTTCCTTGTCCCCCAGGACTTGGAACTCCTCGTCGGTTGGGAAGTACTCCTCATAGGGTTCTGATCTCCAAGGAAGCCTCGACACCTCATACATTTCATGAAGTGCAAGCCCTAGTTCCCCCACCGGGGTGAAGAAGGTCCCAGTCTGGGTGTTAAACATCTCCAGAAGCGCAAGGAACATGTGCCTATTGATGTCGACACCCGCCTGGGTAGCACGAATAGCGGTAGTCAGCCCAATCTCTCAGAGTTTGGTTCGAAACTATATCAGAACCCAGAGTATCAGCTTGTCCCATTTGGATACATAATGACACCAACCCTCTATCCGAAAATCACCCTTTAGGTATGACCGCTTCGATGACAGCATGCGGTTTACGAAAGTCGAAGCACCAAAGGCGAAAGTATCGACAGGGATGTCACTGTAAATACTCTCGGGGCATCGAGTTCGCCAGGTGAAAGAAGATCCAGCCTACGTGGCGGCCAAAGTATCCCTTTGGTTTGAGGTAGCATCGATTCTGATGGTGCCCGCCACCGCTCCCCCCTGAGACGGGGTTAACTCCTATGACATCCTCCTCCTGGAAACAAGACGACAGAAAGCCGTCAAAGACCAGTGACACTTGGGCTGCTTCATGAACATGTGCACCCCTTTGGCTGAGAGGAACCAATCTTCCTTGATCCTCAGCACATTCGCTTCAGTAGAAGTGAGGCGATCCCCGAACAGGAACTCAGGCTTCAGGAAAGTCTCATTACCAGGAACGGAAGATTGCAAACTGCCACGCTCCATCATCCGTTGGAGGAACACGTACTGTTGTTCCTTGATTTGAATCATTCTCTCGAGAAACTGATCCAGCATGATGGCAGCTTGGGCAGGATTTATTACCTCCTCGTCATAATCAACTCCCATCTGACAGAGAGCAGCGTCCAGCAGTACCTCATTCAAGAGCAGGACGGTCATCGAAACTGGCAGTCAAAGAAAGATGATAAAAACTCAGATATGTTAAAACAACAAAGAAATATTTATCTGAGCCGAGTTCTCATCAGAAGCGCACAAACTGAACCCAAGCTCAGGCATATCTGAAGAAAGGCTTCGGTGCATCATCAGGACTCGAGATCCATGCACGTCAGCAGAAAGGTTTCGGCACATTATCAGGACTCAAGGTCCATACGCATCAGCAGAAAGGCTTCAGCGCATTATCAGGACTCAAGGTCCATACACGTCAGCAGAAAGGCTTCGGCGCATCATCAGGACTCGAGGTCCATACGCGTTAGCAGAAAGGCTTCGGCGCATCATCAGGACTCGAGGTCCATGCGCTTTAGCAGAAAGGCTTTGGCGCATCATCAGGACTCGAGGTCCATGCGCGTCAGCAAGAAGCTTCGGCACATCATCAGGACTTGAGGTCCATGCGCGTCAGCGTATGTGAGTTCTAAAAAGACTTCTTCAAAATACTAAAGGTACGACAAGGATGACATACCCACCAATCACCGCCGGCCGAATATCGACGGGCGTCCTGGGGACAGCATCAACGTCGGCCTATGCAGGCTCCTTACGCCGGCCTTGACCTCGGCCAGCACCACCGCGAGGAGTCTTGGGAGCTATTTCGTAAAAAAAAGTTAGGGTTTTGGAAGAAAAACTCTAGAGAAGAAAAAAGCTTCTTGGAAGAAAATAAAGAACTCTCTCTCTACCATACGTCTATTTATAGGCTTGGTCGCATGCGTGAACCGATGAAGGGTGACGTCAGCCGCCGCCTGGGGTTCTACAAAGTGATAACTGTAAATAATCCAAAAAGATCATCATTAAATCTTTTTGTTTATTTCGAAGTGTTATCATTTGTATTTAAAACTTAGAGGAGCATGCGCCTCATCACAGATCCGCGGAGCAATCATGCGCCCCAAACAGTTGTGCGCCCTCATTGAAGAACATACCATGCTTCTTATTCAAAGTATTCCAAAACTTGACAGAAAGTTTTGAAAACTTTGAAGGGGGTCTTGTAGAAGCATGGAATTTCAGACGCATCTACATGACAGAATTCCTATGCGTCTAACATTACATGCGCCAGGGAACATCAAACGAAGTACTTGGCACAGCAAGACAACAAAAGTATAGACATCAAAAGGATTTTTTATTTTCATATAAAAGTCTATTACATATCTAAAAAAGGCTTTACAAAGGAGAATTTCTACAAAAAAAGAAAAAAATCCTAAGACTACAGCCAGGCGCAGCAAACTGCCATGCGCCTTCTGCCCGGCACATCGTCCGTTAGGCGCATCACTTCAACGTCTCAGTTAGGCGCGTGTCTTCAGCATCTCAGTTAGGCGCATCTCTTCAGCGTCTCAGTTATGCGCATCATGAAGTCTCAGCATATGCGCTCTACTTCGACCCGATCAAGTGCTTCGACTAATGAAGTATTTATTGAGCAGAACTAGGGTGGGCGATCAACCCCACTCTAGCGGGAGGAAGAGCTCTCCAAAGCCCAAGGAAGAGGAGAGCACCGCAACTCCGATCCGCGACTAAAGGAGCATCTTTCAACATAACCAGAATGAGCAACACCCACTCTTGCAGGAGGAAGAGCTCTCCAAAGCCCAAGGAAGATGGGAGCACCACAATTTCGATCTACGGATCTTCCGAAATAACAGAGACGAGGCTCGAGCATCCCGATCTTTGGATGCAACAGGCACCTTCCGCCTGCCTCAGAAGCCCTCGATTCTGACTTTTGGATGTAACAGTCACCTTCAAGTGCATGAATGAAGACAATTCATCGTATCTTCACCCTCGAGAGCATCTTGTCAACAGAATATGCTCGAGCAAATAAGTTCATTCGGGAAGACATGAGAGAACGAGAAGCAAACTCTTTTTTTGCTGCTATTTATAGGCCGGGCAAATCAAACCCATGCGCCAAGTGGCGGGCTTTTCGAATCTCGTACAATGAATTTGTATTTATGGTGATGAACCTGGCGATTCTAATTCAGCCAAGTCAAGAACGGCTATTTAAAGCACTCGAAGAACACAACAGTCGAACCAATAAAAATGCGTCATACAAATGGATGTGCCGATCAGATACCGTGCATCGTACAGACGTGCCCGTCGGCACCAAGCGCCCTGTATGGATGCGCCCAACAAAGCATACATCCTAATCAACATGGACCCATGCGTCCAGTGTAACGCAGATCAATGCGCCCACTCAACAGCCCATCACTCGTCAAAGAACATTAAATACTGAAGTCTAACACGACAGCAGACATGCCTCTATGACAGAGCAGCAACAGCTTCTACAGAAAATGAAGCGCCGCTGACGTCAGCGTCATCATTACTCTCTTCCGGCGGTTACAAGCCACGTAGCCACCCAACCATTCACATGCGCCTCCGCGGCCATGCGTCCAAACCTCTGTATGCGCTTCAAGAGCCGTGTGCCTCAGACCTTCCTCTGATCCCTAAAGACAGAGGTTAAGTCACTACTGAAGCTTCGCGTGTACCTCTAAAGTCGTGCGCCTAGACCGGTTCGTGACTCCTGAAGGTTGTGAGCCAAAGTCTTCTTATGCGCCCAATCCCAGGCACATCCTATAAGATTACCCTCTACCAAATCTGAGATCTTTGAGCTACAGACACACGCCACGTGTCCTTTGACTTAATTCAGCCTATGAAAGGGTACTAATCACCCAAGATCTCAGTAACTGAAAGATCCTCTCCCCTGCTGCATGCTAGCCCATAAAAGCAGCATGAAGGATTCAAACCACAAATGATGGTGCACCATCCATGCACCGCCTACAGCTTCAACCACGTGGCGTCTCCACGTACAGGCGCATCCTACATATGTGCGCATAAGCAGCCAACCTGCAAGCTATAAATAGAGGAATCATTTCTTTCTTTCATACATACAGAGACACACCTACGGACAGAGACCTTCATACACACAGTGAAAGAGACAGATACAGACACTCAATGTCTTTTTTCTCTCTGTAAGCTCCAGCACCCAGAGCAACTCAGACCTTCAGAGAACCGAGAACCGTCGTCAGATCGTCAACGGAGTCAACGCATTACCACTCGCTCCATCGACACAGGGACCCAGATAAACAAAAGTGTACTCCTATGACTACATCTAAGTCCTACATTGTAATACTGTTCTGTTTGTAATTGAAATTTGCAATCAAAAGATTTTAATGGCAAACAATCCGCTTGACACGGAAGGACGTGTCATTCATTTGGTCGACAGAGTGTCTGGCATCATTTAAGAATTTGAAGCAGAAGTTGATCACGGCACCTATTCTTACATTACCAGTTGGACCCGGAGGTTTTACTGTATATTGTGACGCGTCAGGAAAGGGGCTCAGATGTGTCCTCATGCAACATAGGAAGGTGATAGCATATACATCTAGGCAACTTCGAGACCACGAGAAAAATTATCCAACTCATGACTTGGAGTTGGCGGCAGTAGTATTTACTTTGAAGCTATGGAGGCATTACTTGTATGGTGATCGAGTGGACATGTACACAGACCACAAGAGTCTGAAGTACATCTTTACTCAGAAGGAACTAAACATGAGACAGAGAAGATGGTAAGAGTTGATCAAGGATTACGACGAAGAGCTTCAGTGTCATCCAGGCAAGGCTAATGTGGTAGCAGACGCTCTTAGCAGGAGAGGCAGCACATTTATGTTGACATCACAAAAACATATCTTAGAAGGCCTTCAAGAGATGGGCATCGAGGTTATACTTCCTAGTGATATAGAAATTCTGGCAAGTCTACGAGTCCAATCCGACTTGGTAGACAGGATCATGACAGCTCAGGCACGGGACCCAAGGATTCAGAAGCTAAGGACAGAATGTTTGTCGGGACTTAGAAAGGAGATAAAAATTCACGAAGATGGTACACTTAGATTTGGATCACGTCTATGTGTGCCAAGTAGAGATATCAGACAGGAGGTTATGACAGAAGCCCACAGTTCTCAATATTCTATACACCCTGGAGGAACTAAAATGTACAAGGATATCAAGCAGCACTTCTGGCAGAGGAATGAAGAGAGAGATAGCTAGATTCATTTTTTGTTGCTTGATATGTCAGCAAGTGAAGGCAGAATAACAGAGGCTAGCTGGATTATTACAACCGCTTCCTATCCCGGAATGGAAGTGGGAGCATATCACAATGGACTTTGTAACCAGTTTACCGAGATCACCAAGTGGTAAGAATGCTATTTGGGTGATAGTGGATCGGCTTACGAAGGTGGCACATTTTTTTCCTTTTAGAGTAGGGCAATCTACAGAAAAGTTGGCAGAGTTGTATATGCAACAGATAGTCAGGCAGCATGGGGTCCCTGTCAGTATAGTATCAGATAGAGATACTCATTTTATATCGTATTTTTGGAAGAGTTTACATCATAGTCTGGGTACCAAGTTAAGATTTAGCACGGCTTACCATCCACAGACGGACGGGCAATCAGAAAGAACAATTCAGACTTTAAAAGATATTTTACGAGCTTACACCCTAGATTTTGGAGGATCTTAGAAGAGTCACCTGTACTTAGTCGAATTCTCGTACAACAACAGTTATCAAGCCAGTATCCAGATGGCGCCATTTGAAGCACTATACGGTAAGAAGTGTAGGTCGCCACTGGCATGGAATGATATCGGGAAGAGGAAGATGTTGGGCCCAGAAATGATTATTCAGACGGTTGAAGTGATTAAGAAAATTAGAGAGCGACTTCGAGTTGCACAAGATCGACATCGATATTAGACGGACCATTATCGTAGGCTGCTAGACTTTTCTGTTGGGGACCATGTGTTCTTGCGGATCTCACCTACTCGTGGGGTCATTAGATTTGGCGTTCGCGGGAAGTTGAGTCCGCGATACGTGGTCCCATTTGCTATCCTCGATAGGGTAGGTGATGTTGCTTATCTTTTGTCCCTTCCACCTTTATTACGAGAGGTACATGATGTATTTCATGTATCTCAGTTGCGTAGGTATGTATCAGACCCAAGCCATATCTTCGATCATTCTGAGCTGGTTGTTGGTACCAACATGTCTTACGAGAAACAGCCTGTATCCATTTTGGACCGAAGGAAGAAGATACTCAAGAACCGAACAATTAGCCTTGTCCGTGTTGCTTGGGGTCATCACTCCTTAGGAGAGTCAACGTGGGAATGTGAGGATGATATCCGATCACGATATCCGTACCTATTTGACTCACAATGTATATTTCTTTCCGTATACCTTGATTGTCTTGATTCATCATGCTTATCACCCTATGAGTCAAAATTGCTTGATGTCGTAGATTAATAAACATAGATATATTACTTACTATTTGGTATCATAAGATGATTGCTTGCTCACTAAAATTGTTGTACTTAGATTAGTTTAGTCCTGATATTTCTATCCTACTTGGATTTGAAATTCCGAGGACGGAATTTTTCTAAGGAGGGTAGAGATGTCACTCCCTGTTCCCAGAATACATATTTTTAATACGTGTACTGCTTGAATATATTTATTTAATATTTATCATGCATTTGTTCTGTATTTAATTTCTTTAATTTTTTGCTAATTATTTTTCTGTATTTTATTTTTTGGCTCTTGGGTTCGGCTTGGTTCGGTTTGTTTTCGAATTTTGATGGTTCATCATGAATCGAACCCAACTCTCCACCTACCACATCTTCATTTAAAGCTCCAACCCTTTCTCTCTCTCTTCATTACTTCTCCTTCTTCCTCAAAACTCTCTCCACCTACCTAAAGCTTAGGCAAGTGCATATTGCCCCACATGAAAACCTATATTTTTATGGTCTATTTATCTTTCCTTCATGATTCTAAGATAATTTAGAACTTAACATTTTTCATTTTGAAGTTTCGTTTTTAGTAGATCTAGAAATTGCCATTTTCGGATTTAATAGGTTTGATCTATCAAACTTCTTTGTTTTCAAGTTTTGATCGTTTCAGGCTGTTGAGATTCGTGTTATACGCCATTCTGACCCATGGAAGTTCCATTTTTGCTTGGAATGAAGGTTCCATGGAATTTGGAGTTCGGGAGGAGTTTTACGCTCACATTATACGTGCTCGTGTAAGCATTAACTTTACGCCCACGTTTTACGTATCCGCGTAATACCAAGCTCTATGCCCACTATCATTCGTGTCAGCGTGAATCTGGAATACGCAAGTCTACTCTGGCTTGGCGTACTTCCTTTACGCGTACAATGTTTTATGCGTAACATTTTTCTTTACGTATATTCATTTACGCGTAACATTTTTCTTTACGCGTACAATGTTTCACTCGTAACGTTATTCTTTACGCGTATAATGGCTAACGCGTAATGTTATTTTTATGCATACTTCCTTTACGCGCGCAATACTATTCTTTACGCGTATTCATTCATGCGTAAACTTTAACTCTTTACGCGTACAAGCTTTACGCATAACTCGACCCTTTACGCATGCAAGTTTCATGCGTAATTCTATTTTTTTCGCACACTCCACTGGCTTGGCGTAAGACGAGTTTTACGCGCATTTCATTGAGCGTACTCCTTTACGCGTAAGCTTTATTCTTTCATGCGTAAACTTCCCTCACGCGTAAAGTTTCTTTACGCGTACTTAATTGAGCGTATTTCTTTGGCATACATGGCACCCTTATAATATCCTTACGCCTTTTGACATGAACTCGATATAATCATGATATGTTAATATTTTAATACATATTGTTGTGTGGAATGTGTCCTATGTCTTGATTGATTTATGGATACCCGAAATGACTGGAACTTAACCCTGAGAGTTATAGACTCGACCATACCAAATGCTAGTTGACTTTCATGCCTTATCACAAATTGACATTGATTGTTACCTTGACTAATGATTGATCATGCGTTCCTAGTTGGAACTAAGAGACTGGCTAGTCGTCTTAATTGAATTGAATGAGACACCTTCATATTAAACAGGAACCATTACGATCGACTAGCCGATCCCGAACATTGGCATATGGACACGTGCAGGCTTCAACTAATTTTCTACAAAAGCGACATGTGTACTTTACAGTCAAGGCATGATTATTTCGTAGCTAGGTTTGATTGTTGTATTACGCTATGCAAGACCTACAACCTAACCGCACGGGCATCGTTGTAGAGTTATGCATATCGTACTCTGTACGAGAGTACTCATTCTGAATGACCGTGATCCACGACATGGGATTTCAATTAACATAGGGACTACTAAGTTAAATAAAATAACGATTGCATGGAGAGAATGGATTCCCGAGTTCTTACATGGCAGCCATCCTTGGAACAATTAGTGCCCCCGACATGTCGGCTGGTTTCCACAGATACTACAAATCTGCCACACGGGCAGGGAGCGGTATCTGTTTATATTTATTTACTGTATACTGATGACGGGCGTCCCGCTGGGACTCGTCTAATTCATGATTGGCGCAATTGATTATTGGATAGACTAGCCTTGCTTGTGCATAGTAAGAACTGAGAAATCCTTATTGCATATTTCCAAGACAACTTGGAACTTACAGTAGCAAGCCGTAGTAGTTGTATGACCGTTTAAATTGATTTGTTTGTGTACTGTACTATACTTTATTAACTACTGAGACGATCAGAATGTCAGGACATGACGGGTCAACTTCTGTCCTTGTTTGGTTGGAAAGTTGGTTTAGAGTGTCGTGATGTTGTGTGAACCACAGTAGCAAGCGGAGGCTTATTTATCATATTCTTACTCTTACCACTGGTTTTAATTCTCATGTCGTGCTTCCATGTGGTACTTGCTATTAGAAGTCTAACCTTTCTGGTTTTGCATGGCCAGATTTAGAGCCAGTTCCCGAGGACTCAAATTACTTCTACCTTCAAGATGGTCAATACTAGAGGGATGATCGTAGGAGGACACGTGTGGGTTTCTTGCTTCCCTGCTCGTCTTACTACTTACTTTATATTTTGTCGCTTGGCACCGACATGTTAGTCGGATAGTCTTGCACTTATTTTTACATAATTGTAACTAAGTCAGACTGCAGCTGATAACGATTGTGTATACCTTGTTATATCCTCTGGCTATGTTTTGTAAAGCCAGATCTCAAGAACATTTTGACTGAGCGTTTGGAACGCCTTACTGCTTTATCTTACATGTTCTCTATTTACTGTTTCTTGTTTGAATGATTGAGACAATAGATGTTGAGTAACCCTAGTAAGACTTTTATATAGTATGCACCCCCTCGTCTTTTAGACAGCATTGATCGTATTATACGGTATTCATCTACCCGTAATACGTAGCTGGCTGAGTCATTCCCCCGCTCTCCGGTATTCTGGTTCTGGGGCGTGACAAGGTTTTAGTGGTGGCCCATACAGGTTTGATTCAGACTTGTGGGGTGTTTTAATTTATAGGATATCTCAATCACATATGTTTTTCTTTGATCTCATGATTCGCTATTCTCGACTCTAGCTTGACATTCCGGTATCCTTTGACTTCATTGATCTTCCCTGTCCGATCGTTTGATTGTTCTCTTATCCCTTTTTTGGGGGGGGCCTCGTCCGCATCCGTCAGAGGTGGACAGCAACAACAAGGGCAACATGAACAACCTGACTATGTTGGTCAGCAACAAGGGCCAGTACTACCTCAAGAGACCGTCCAAGAAGAGGTGATAGTGGAACCAGCAGCTGGACCGCAGTATCCGGAGGTTCCAACACCACCAATAGTTCTACCTACCCCTGTGGAAGTAGACACACCAGCCCTTCTGGAGATCATGAGAGGGATGATGGCTACTCAGCAACATCAGATGTTGGTCCAGCAACGCATGCACACTCAGCTGCAAGAGCAGAATGTGTTGCTCAACCAAGGATTGCAAACGGCTTTAGAAAGAGGGGTGAGGACAAATTCAGGAGCATCAACCAGATTTTATAAGTACAACCCCCGTCATTTCAATGGTACGAAAGATGCCATTTCAGCAGATGCATGGCTTAAAGATATTGAGGCTATTCTGATAGCAACTAAGGTACCGGCAGAAGAACATGTGGATCAAGTGAAGTTGTTACTTCAGTACCTCGCAAGTGATTGGTGGGAATCAGAAGAAGTAGGCACCCGACGTCCTGTTGCTTAGGACGATTTTACTGCGAGATTCAAGATGAAGTACTATAGAGTTGTGGCACTGTTCGAGCTACAACAGAAGTTTATCAACCTCAAATAGGCTGGCAAGACAGTAGATGCTTATGCAGCAGAATTCTGCAGACTGAGTAGGTTTACCCCAGAGATGGTAGCAACAGAGAGCCAAAGGGCTATGAGGTTTCAGCAAGGGTTTCATCTTGAACTATTGTAATTTATAGAGGGACACAACTACCAGACTTTCGATGAGGTATTGACGGCAATCCGAAGGCATGAGATCACCATCCGGAGGATCACAGCAAGGACTGGAGGTCAGAAGAGATCTCACAATCAGATTGAAGGAGGAGGGGGAGTAGCGCCCCGAATAACAGCACCATCCCCTGGCATTCGCATTCATGATGTGGTAATGCGAGGGCCAAAACCACCAGCAAGGCAACAACAGCAATAGAGGAAGAACCAGCAACCCCCAGCGGGCTGCACCTATTGTGGGAAGGCTGGGCACACTAGAGGTGTGTGTCGGGCATTGAACGGACAGTGTTTGGTATGTGGAAGTCCAGATCATCGAGTTTTCACCTGTCCCATGAGCACGAGGTCAGGAGGCCCAGTACAACAGTATCCGGCTCTGCCAGCACCAGGGGCAGGCCAGTATCAAGGACCAGCGGTAGCAGTAAGGCCGCTGGCACAACGCCCGTTCATGTCACAGGCTCAGATGTTTCGGCAGCAAGGACCGCCGATGTAGCAGCAACAACAAAGACCACCCCAGCATCACCAAGGCAGGGGCCAGCAGCAACACCAGGCTAGGCCACAATGTGGGAACCAACAAGGAGGCCAAGGGCAGGCATTCAATCTGTCTTTAGAAGAGGCATTAGCATCGGGAGATGTTGTGGCAGGTAACATTCTCGTCGCCTCATATCCGACAGTAGCATTGTTTGATTCGAGAGCATCACACTCATTTATATCTGCACAATTTGTGATACGACTAGGAATGGAATTCGAGGCATTGCCAGGGAGGTTGAATATACTCACTGGTAATGGACTCGTAGGAGTTAGTAGAGTTATTCTAGCGTATAGAGTTGTAGTTTGCGGGCGTTCCTTACCCGCCAGATTAATAGAATTTCCTGTTAGAAATTTCGACGTTATCTTAGGCATGGACTGGCTAAAAGACAGTCATGCAATAATATATTGTCGTAGAGGGAGTATATCTTTTAATATTCCAGGCATGAAGCGGTTCACCTTAGTCAGATCAGTGGCAACTCAACAAGAAGGAGTAATGACGGCAATAGAAGAAGTTCTAGTCCCGAAGGTAGTTGAAAAGTTTCTTGATGTATTTCCCGAAGAACTTCCAGGTTTCCCCCGGTTAGGGATATTGAGTTCAGTATAGAATTGGCACCTGAAACTAAACCAATATCAGATCAAGTTTACAGAATAGCAGATTCAGAGCAGGCCAAGGTATATCAGTACATAGAGGAACTGAAGGAAAAGAAGTTCATTCAAGTTAGAGAATCACCATGGGCAGCACCAGTGGTACTTGTAGGGAAGAAGGATGGGTCATCAAGATTGTGCATTAACTACAGAAAGCTCAACGCGGCAACAGTAAAGAACAAGTACCCATTACCAAGGATCGACGACTTGTTTGATCAATTGAGTAGAGCAAGAATTTTCTCCAAGATAGATCTTCGATCCTGGTATCATCAAGTGAGGGTTGGAAAAGAGGATATTCCCAAGACAGCATTCAGGTCGAAGTGTGGGCATTACGAATTCTTAGTAATGCCGTTTGGTTTGACCAATGCCCCAACGATATTTATAGATTTGATGAACCGCATCTTTATGCCGTACTTAGATCAATTTGTCATTGTGTTTCTCGACGACATTCTCGTATACTCAGCTAGTGAAGAAGAGCATGAAGATCACCTCAGGAAAGTGTTACAGGTTCTGAAAAAGAACTAGTTGTACGCCAAGCTCAGCAAGTATGAGTTTTGGACGGATCACATTTCATTCTTGGGGCACATCATATCAGGGGCTGGAGTAGCAGTGGATCCCATGAAGGTAGAATCAGTAGAGAGTTGGCCAGTTCCTAAGACCGTAGCAGATATACGAAGTTTCTTGGAATTGACAGGGTATTACAGAAGGTTTGTATCAGACTTTACAAGACTCTCAGCACCCATGACCCGCTTGACACGGAAGGATGTGCCATTCATTTGGTCGGCAGAGTGCTAGGCATCATTTGAGAATTTGAAGCAGAAGTTGATCACGGCACCTATTCTTATATTACCAGTTGGACTCGAAGGTTTTACTGTATATTGTGATGCATCAGAAAAGGGACTCAGATGTGTCCTCATGCAACATAGGAAGGTGATAGCATATGCATCTAGGCAACTTCAAGACCACGAGAAGAATTATCCAACTCATGAGTTGGAGTTGGCGGCAGTAGTATTTGCTTTAAAGCTATGGAGGCATTACTTGTATGGTGATCGAGTGGACATGTACACAGACCACAAGAGTCTGAAGTACATCTTTACTCAGAAGGAACTAAACATGAGATAGAGAAGATGGTTAGAGTTGATCAAGGATTACGACGGTATCATCCAAGCAAGGCCAATGTGGTAGCAGACGCTCTTAGCAGGAGAGGCAGCACATTTATGTTGACATCACAAAAACATATCTTAGAATACCTTCAAGAGATGGGCATCGAGGTTATACTTCCTAGTGATATAGGAATCTGGCAAGTCTACGAGTCTAATCCGACTTGGTAGACAGGATCAAGACAGCTCAGGCACGGGACCCAAGGATTCAGAAGCTTATGACAGAATGTAAGTCGGGACTCAGAAAGGAGATGAAAATTCACGAAGATGGTACACTTATATTTGGATCACGTCTATGTATGCCAAGTGGAGATATTAGACAGGAGGTTATGATAGAAGCCCACGGTTCTCAATATTCTATATACCCTGGAGGGACTAAAATGTACAAGGATATCAAGCAACACTTCTGGTGGAACGAAATGAAGAGAGAGATAGCTAGATTCGTTTCTCGTTGCTTGATATGTCAGCAAGTGAAGACAGAACAACAGAGGCCAGCTGGAATATTACAACCTCCTCCTATCCCGGAATAGAAGTGGAAGCATATCACAATAGACTTTGTAACCGGTTTACCGAGATCACCAAGTGATAAGGATGCTATTTGGGTGATAGTGGATCGGCTTACGAAGGTGGCACATTTTCTTCCTTTTATAGTAGGGCAATCTACAGAAAAGTTGGCAGAGTTGTATATGCAACAGATAGTCAGGCAGCATGGGATCCCTGTCAATATAGTATCAGATAGAGATACCCATTTTATATCGCATTTTTGGAAGAGTTTACATCATAGTCTGGGTACCAAGTTAAGATTTAGCACGGCTTACCATCCACAGACGGACGGGCAATCAAAAAGAACAATTCAGACTTTAGAAGATATGTTACGAGCTTGCATCCTAGATTTTGGAGGATCTTGGGAGAGTCACCTACACTTAGTCGAATTCTCGTACAACAACAGTTATCAAGCCAGTATCCAGATGGCGCCATTTGAAGCACTATACGGTAAGAAGTGTAGATCGCCACTGGCATGGGATGATATCGGAGAGAGGAAGATGTTGGGCCCAGAAATAATTATTTCAGACGGTTGAAGTGATTAAGGGAATTAGAGAGCGACTTCGAGTTGTGCAAGATCGACATCGACATTGGGCGGACCAGCATCGTAGGACGCTAGATTTTTTTGTTGTGGACCACGTGTTCTTACGGATCTTACCTACTCATGGGGTCATTAGATTTGGCGTTCGCGAGAAGTTGAGTCCGCGATACGTAGGCCCATTTGCTATCCTCGATATGGTACGCGATGTTTCTTATCGTTTGTCCCTTCCACCTTCATTACGAGAGGTACATGATGTGTTTCATGTATCTCAGTTGCGTAAGTATATATCGAACCCAAGCTACATCCTCGATCATTCTGAGCTGGTTGTTGGTACCAACCTGTCTTACAAGGAACAGCCTGTGTCTATTTTGGACTGAAGGGAGAAGATACTCAAGAACCGAATAATTAGCCTTGTTCGTGTTGCTTGGGGTCATCACTCCTTAGGAGAGTCAACGTGGGAACGTGAGGATGATATCCGATCACGGTATCCGCACCTATTTGACTCACAAGGTATTTTTTTTTTTGTGTACCTTGATTGTCTTGATTCTTCATGCTTATTACCCTATGAGTAGAAATTGCTTGATGTCATAGATTGATAAACATAGATATATTACTTGCTATTTGGTATTATAAGATGATTGCTTGCTCGCTAAAATTGTTGTACTTAGATTAGTTTAGCCCTGATATTTCTATCCTGCTTGGATTTGAAATTTCGAGGACGAAATTTTTCTAAGAAGGGTAGAGATGTCACTTCCCGTTCCCAGAATACATATTTTTAATACGTGTACTGCTTGAATGTACTTATTTAATATTTATCATGCATTTGTTCTGTATTTAACAAGGATATGGGTTGGACCACGCACCACGATAGTCTATGTTTCTCAGTTGCTAACAGAGGAAAATATATCACAAACAAGTCGGCTTACAAGCGGCCAATCAATCCTACGTCTTTCTATGATTTGTCTGGATTATCCCATTAATACAAATATATAGGAATCCTCAGATCGTGTCGTATTCCAGCAGGGCTAACCAAACCATTATATATACGCATGCACGAAATGCATCAGTCCCTCGAAAGGCCACCGTGTTAGAACAAGCATAACGGTTCCAGCTCTCCTATAGGAAGAGTTGGCTCGGCATTCAAAAATCAGATACTGCACTCCACTAGTACGGATGACTATACATTATCCGAGGCGGCCAATCCGACGCACCATAATGGGACCCAGGGCGGCGGGTGACGTACGATCTCGAGATTCTGTTCCCTCCCAATGCTTCTACCGATTTAAGTTGCTTAGATTAACCCTATCTTGATATTGGAATTACATGTCGTGGTCACATAGTCATCCTCTTATATGTCGTACCATAGTATGTGTACCCTAAGTATGAATCCATATTGGCTCAATCTAGATTCATACTTAGTGTAATGCATCAAACAACAATCAATATACCACAACACTATTACTGACCAATTACCATGACTGTGCTGGACATATAACATGAATGATCACATAGCACGTAGAGTCACACCTTAGTGCACTCAATAAATAGCACCGCAGTGCATACTAATATTGTATCTCAATACACACTTAGAATAGGTACCAGCACGTATACAGGTAATCAGGTCAGGAACAAGGTCAAGTCAGGAAGTCACACGGACCCCTCGTGACATAAAAGTCACATATGAATTCTAGTTAAAGTGAGACTTGAAGATTCTTGAAGCCAAGATAGAGATCTACAACTTTCATGTTGGAAGTTGGGAGAAATTATGGCCACAAATCAGCCAAATAGGGCATAAAACAGCCAAAAACAGCCAAAATATGCACTATGCGGCACTATGCAAGCCATGCGACACTATTCATCCATGCGGCACTATTCATTCCTGTGACACTATTCCTCCTGCGGCACTATTCATTCCATGTGGCACTATGCAAGCCTGCGGCACTATTCATCCTACGGTACTATTTATTCCATGCGGTACTATGCAAGCATGGGGCACTATTCATCCTGTGGTACTATTCATCTATGCGGTACTATGCAAGCCTGTAGCACTATTCATCTATGCGGTACTATGCAAACCTGAAGCACTATTCATCCATGCGGTACTATTCATTCCTGGAGCATTATTCATCTATGCGGTACTAATTCATTCCTGCGGCACTATTCATCTATGCGGCACTATTTATCGTCCATGTCAAAACCAGGACAGATGAACTAGAAAATGTCCAAATATTATTTTGGCCATAACTTCCTCAAAACAAGTCGAAATCTAACTTTTCAAGGTCAAAATTAGGTAGAATCAAATTTTCTACAACATAGGACCATTAGTTTTCGAAAACAACCAAGTTTGATAGATCAAAACCTTGGACATCCATAGAATCCTAGTTTTAGAAACTTAGATCTACACAAACTAACCATTAAAATCAAAAACTCCAAGAACTAAACTTGTCGAGAATGAAGAGAAGAATAATATAGACAAATAATATCAAAAAAAATCAAGAATGAAAAATATAAGATTCTCTCCATTTGGTGCAAGATGTACTTGCCTAAATGTTGGTTGGAGGAAATGAAATAAAAAGTGAATGAGGAGAGAGGGAAGGGAAGAGAATATATATAGGGGTTAGGTTAACTCAAAGAAACCCTAACCTTAAGCATGCTCTTAACCATATGACTAATGACATGTTAAATGCTTCATGCAACAATTAAACAATTAATCAAATTAATTAAATAAATAAAACCCTAACCACAATACGGTCCAGAAATCCTATCATCGAAATAGTGAACCACGCCTACAACCAAACAAGGACAAGGGGTGGCACACTATTCTGTAACGAGATACTGTTTCATGCCATGGCCAGTTACAAATACATACAATCAAGATACAAGTGCCAGATACCATATACAGAAAAATTAAAAATTTACGTATTCCGGGAACGGGAAGTGACAGCCAGGCTTGATGGATCTTGAAGCGATCGTCCTTTTATGGGGTTCGGTCTTCCAACTTGCTACAACCCTTAATGACAAGGAAGAATCCGAATCCTTTGTCCCTCTCTTTCTGTTGATGGGGATTCAGAAGAGAAAAAAGGGAAAACCTCTCTCTTTTGGTGGTCGTATAAGTTGGGGACCATAACCCTAATGAATACATATATTTATATGTTTTGATATTTCTAATTTGGCCCCTCATCAAATTAGAATTATGTCCGGTATCTACACATTAATTCCATGACAATTATACCCTTAAGCCAATTTTTAAATAGACCACTTTAATTTGGCTTAATTATTAATTTAGATAGTCCAAACACAATTAATTTTACATGTGTGGCCACTTAATTATTGAATAATTCTAACAATTTCCCACAGGGCCACATATGTAACCTTATAATTATGTTAACCTTAGTGAGCTCATAAATTGCTGTCTTAATCCTTAGGGTATATCCAGACAATCTCGTCCATTAACTATATCAACATAGGATCAAAGCGGCCTTCGTCACATATAGCGTAACTAAACCATCAATGGTCACATATAACAATATAGCTAAACGACATAGATCAATCATGGATGCGTAGCATAGAAATTACACGTAATGTGATCAATACATGTCTATTTCCAACTGGTCCTCCTTAACTTTAGTGAGATCAATACTTTAACATAATGAAAACAGAATGAACTGAATTTTCATATATCTGATCAGATAAATATCCAAAATACTTTAATACTCAAATGTGTCCAAAACCAAATAGCACCCAAATACATAAAATATAAACTCCTACTATATTGCCATATTCTTAATTAACACCCATATGAGCAGTATGCTCATGAAAGACCTTGGGTGATAATACTTTTGTGAACGGATCCGCTAACATGGAGTTTGTCCTAATGTGCTATATGGACACTTCACCATTTTGAATTCTCGCCTTCACAACTCAGAACTTTATGTCAATATGCTTTGACTTATATGAGCTCCTGTTGTTATTAGAATATAGTACTGCTGATTTATTATCACAATATAACTTGAGTGGTCTTTTAACACCCTCCAGAATACGCAGCCCAGTGACAAAATTTTGCAACCATATTCCCTGAATAGATGCCCCACAGCATTCTATAAACCTTGCTGCCATGGTAGAAGAAATTATGAGTGCATGTTTGACACTCATCCAAAATATATCTTCATTAGTCAGCATAACCTGATGTGGATCTCCTGCTGTGTTGGCATCCAACAAAATCAGAGTCGAAATACCTTATGATCTCCAAAATTATCCGATCTCCTACAAAGAGCATATAATTCTTTGTTCTATATTAATTACTTAAGTAGTTTGGCTGCTACCCAATGGTCCATCCATATTTGCTTAAAATATCTACCTAACATCTGAATATGTACGCAATATCCTAACGCGTACATACTTGTGCATACATTAGACTTCCTACAACTGGTCATGAATGGAAAATCTATTGTATTTTCTTAATTTTAAGGCTAATCTTAGGGCACTTGATTGAGACTGAACTTGTCTCCTTTAGTGACTGGGGTGTCACCTGGTTTACATTCTTGCATGCCAAATCTTTTAAGCACTTTATCGATATAGCTCTTTTGTGATAATCCAAGAATACCTCGAGAACGATCTCGATGTATTTGAATTCCTAATACAAAAGAGGCGTCACCATGATCTTTCATCTCAAAGTTATTTGATAGAAATTTCTTAGTGTCATGCAATATGCCTAGATCATTTGTGGCAAGCAGTATGTCATCAACATACAAAACTAGAAAAATAATTTTACTCCCACTGAATTTGTGATACACACAATCGTCAACAACGTTAACCTCAAAACCAAACGAGGTAACAACTTGGTGAAATTTATAGTACCACTGACGAGAAGCTTGCTTGAGTCCATAAATGGATTTTGTCAATTTGCAAATCATATTCTTTGGATCTCCCGACACAAAGTTTTCTGGCTGCACCATATAAATAGTTTCATCAATGTTACCATTGAGAAATACTGTTTTGACATCCATTTGATGTAACTCAAGATCAAAATATGCAACAAGTGCCATGATTGTTCTAAAAGAGTCTTTCGAAGAAACCGGAGAGAAAGTCTCTTTAAAATCAATCCCTTCCTTTTGAGTAAAGCCTTTAGCTACAAGACGTGTTTTATACTTCTCCACATTACCCTTTGAATCTTTCTTGGTTTTAAATATCCATTTACAACCAATGGGCTTCACATCTTTTGTTAATGGGACAAGTTCCCAAACTTTATTGTTTTGTATGGAATTATACTCATTCATTGCATCAATCCACTTTTGAGAATTGGAACTTTCTATAGCCTGACGGAAGTTGATTGGATCATCTTCCAATATTCTATGGTCTTCCTCATGTTCTTGGAGAAATATGATAAAATCATCCGAAATTGTATTTCTTCTTTCTCTGGTGGACCTTCTTAATGGCACCAATTCTTGAGGTTGTTGAGTTTGTTTCTCAGGAATAACTGCCTCATCTTGAATGGGGGGTGCCTCTATGTTGTCTTGTTGAGGTAGCTCAACATTGACTTGTAGAGGTAATTCAACATTGTCTTATTGAGGTTCCGGATTCACTTTTTGATCAATGACAGGTCCAGAAACCTGTACATCGTCAAAATTGATAGTAGGGATCGTAACCTATTCCTCCTCAAATACAATGTCCCTAACTTTATTTCTTCCCCCAAACTCAACATCCTCAAAAAATATAGCAGTTCCCGTCTAAAAAATTGTCTTTTTTGTGGGATCGTAAAATTTATAATCCCTTGATCGCTCCGCATAGCTAATAAAGTAGCTGCTTACAGTTTTGGGGTCCAATTTATTTTCATATGGCCTATAAGGTCTTGCCTCAGCTGGACAACCCCAAATATGTAAATGCTTCAAACTAGGTTTTCTGCCTGTCCAATGCTCATAAGGTATTTTTGTAGCCGCTTTAGTTGGCACTCTATTCAGAATGTAAGCTGCTATTTTAAGTGCTTCACCCCAGAGTGACTCTGGTAAGGTAGAATGACTAATTATACTCCTTACCATATCCTTAAGAGTCCTATTTCGTCTTTCAGCTACACCATTCATGCTAGGTGATTCTGGCATGGTGTACTATGGGACGATTCCACATTTCTCTAGGAATTTAGCAAACGGTCCTGGACGTTGTTCACCTGATCCATCAGATCTACCGTAGTATTCTCTACCACGGTCAGACCTGACGACTTTTATTCTTCTGTTGAGTTGGTTCTCAACTTCAGCTTTAAATGATTTGAATACGTCCAAAGACTGTGATTTCTCATGAATGAGATATAGGTAGCCGTATCTAGAATAGTCGTCTATGAATGATATAAAATATCTACAGATATTAGTATGAATCAATTCTAAGACTTCTGTAGACCTACTGGCACCTAATCTCTTTGTTTTGGTCTGTTTTCCCTTTACATATTCATCACAGACATTAAAGTCTGTGAAATTAAGGGAATCCAAAATCCCATCAGACAAGTCGTTCAACTCTATTTCTAGAGATGTGACCTAATCGCTTGTGCCATAATGGGGCTGAATTTTCATTATTAATTTTGCGTTTAGTACCACGTGACTCCACATGCAAGGTTTCATTGTAAGATGCAATAGTTTCAAGTGATTATAGGTTATCATAAACATTAAGGGAACCATTACCAATAATATTTGAATTTAAAGATAGACTAAACTTATTGTTTTCAAATAAACAATGATAACCAGATTTGTCCAGTAAGGAAACTGAAACTAAATTCCGTCTAAAAGATGGTACAATAGAAGTGTGTAACATCCACTTTTCTAAAATGAGGGTAATTTTGAACTTTTGTAAAAGTTTATTATTCAATAATAGGATTTATGATTTATAGTGATTTTTTAATCAATTTAAAACTATTTAAAACCATGACTTGTGATTTTGATGTTTGGCTAGTGTAGCCCTAGAGACTGTATGACCTAGAGACTAACCATGACCATGGGGACCTAACCATGTGATTAGAATGAATATTTACAACATTTTTGGCTTGAGGGTATTTTGGTCATTTTAACTTTTTGGTGATTTTGAAATTTTATTAATTAAATATGTGCTATTTATTTAGTTGAGACTTGACCTAGAATCTTAGCCTAATCTAGATTAGCCTTGAGCTTAGAGTCTTGATTAGGATAACCTAGTAAATGACAAGATTAACAATATCTATATATTTCTAAGTAGGATATTTTCTCCTTAGGATATTTGTAGAAATAAAGCTTTACGACTAAATTGAACCAATGGGAGGACTTAAAATTTGGTGGAGAAGCCTTAGCCACCCATCTACATCTAAACCCACTATAGGTATGTTAGCCTCCATTTTATTCCATCTTGCCTCTTTTCCTTCACAAAGTGTTCTTCCCCAAATTAGAGAGCTTCACTCTTTGATTTGATCCCCAAATCCTTACATTCCTCCACCAAAACTTACATCCAACCTTCTCATAATACTTATGGAGGGTGCTAGCAAAGATTTGGAGCAAAGTGCAAGAAAGAGTGTCATTTTTGGAAGATCTTCGTGTCGGAGCCGTGTCCTTGGGAGTATCATTGGGATTCCACTCCCAATAGGTAAAACCAACCCTCTAAATTGATTTCCTATGCATAGTAGTTAGTTTTGAATCCATCCACCCCCATGCATGTACCCCATTTAGATTCAAATTTAAGGCCATTTGGAGCTCTCTTAAGGATTTTTGATATGTGTCTTGTGTCCTACTTGATAGATCCCAAATTAGGACACTCCATGTGTATGTATGTATGCTAATAGTTTAAATAGATATTTAAATTCAATTTTAAAATGGTTAGAGAGTGGATTGATCTTAGTTAGGATGGTTAGAATGAGTTTCATTTGGATACCTATGTTGGTATCCATGTATCTTGGCCTACATGTGTTTCTTTTGTCCAAAACAACTCAAATTCGTCATAATATTTATCCACATTTTTATTAACCAAAGCAACTTAGAAATGGTATAACGTTTAGCTTAGAACTCCGATTAATCTCCTGTTTTTTTAAAAGAACCATATCGAAATTAGCTTTCCAGATATATATTTTAATAAGCCAAAATTATTCTAGAACTTTCTGTAAAACTATTTGAGTGTCAGCTGTACGAAAGATGAACGTGTTTCGGTGTTTTTACAATTTCGGGAGCTTCCGGACACGAAAATGCGATCCGTTTAAAGTTTCGGAAATCTAACACAAAGGGCTACGGCATACTTTAATCCTAGAATTTAGTGATGGCCCAACTAGTACAGTATTAGTTTTAAGTAGAAGAGTGACTATACGATATATGCATTTTGTGTAACCTATGAGCCTATGTAGTATGGATATTAAATGAATGTAGAGTATGTAATACATGATATGTCAGATAAATGAAATGATATATATATGATATGTATCCTCTTTACATTAATATATATATATATATGGTTGAATACAAGCATGTAGGAATGCAATTATTGTAATGTATGTAAGCAATGCATAAATGCATGAATGAAAGAATGATATACAATGTATGCATAAAAGTATATAATGAATGCTAGATACGAATTCAAGGTATACATGTAATGATAGATATGAATGCATAATATATACATAATGTAATGCAATATATAATGATAGCATGTATGGTAATGTAGAATATATGATACAAGCATGTATATGTCCACTGTTTTTTTTTCCTTACATTCTTCCTTCTCTTCCCTTTCCATTTCAGTTTTTTTCCCTTTTTTTTCCTCTTCTATTTTTACATGTTGTATACAATATATATAATATATAGATGCAATGTAAGTATGTATGTATGCATGTATGCAATATAAGTATGTATGTATGCATTTCTATAAACTGAGTTAACCTATAACATTTTACACACATGCATTCATATACCCTTTGACACCATGTATACCATGTCACATATACCTATCTATCACTAAATCTGAGAACATTAACACATATCCTTTCACACACACACCAAGCACACACACACACACACACACACACACACACACACACACACACACACACACACACACACATACACACACACACACACACACACTCACTCACATACTCATTTACCTCTCCTTATATATATATATATAATATATATATATATATATATATATATATATATATATATATATATATATATATATATATATATATATTTTATATATATATATATTATATTTTATATATATATATATATATATATATATATATATATATTTTATATATATTTTATATATATATATTTATATTTTATATATATATATATATTTATATATATATATATATATATATATATATATATATATATATATATATATATATATATATATATTATATATATATATATATATATTTTTAAATATATATATATATATATATATATATATATATATATATTATATATAAAATATATATATATATATATATATTTTTTATATATACATATATATATATATTTTTTATATACACATATATATATATACAAAATATATATATAATATATATATATACATATATATATATATATATATATAGCTTTCCTATATATATCTATGTATATGAATATGTGAATGTGAATAATATATATACATTATATGACTAAGTTTGTGTGCCTTGTTAGCTTATGGTTTAGTTTTGTGCTTGGTTTAGCAAGTGACTTAGGCTATGAGTTAGTAGCTATATTGGATACTTGATTTGCATAGACTTAGTTTGTTTAGACCTAGAATTGACTAACCTAGACTAGTTGATCATTGTTGACCAAATCCTAGCTAGTTTGACCACAGTTGACTAGAGTTGACCTAGTTTGACTTTATAGTTGACCAGAGTTGACCAAGAGTTGACTTAGACTCATCTAGATTGCATTATAATTTCAATTACCATATAAATTGAACTCTTTATAACATGTGTTACTCTAACTAGGACTCTGTGACTCCAGTTGGCCATCTTTTTATATCAGCTGTTCAGGGTATCAGGCGAGTACGTTCTCTGACCGTTTCATACTTGCTAGGATTTATATTCTTGCTCTAGATTACTTTACATGATACTGTCACGTTATTATCACGGATTGGTACTATATGGATCTTGTCATGCGATGTTATCCCCCTCGGGGTGCATCAGATACAGTTGTCATGTGCTTTTCACGAACATCTTATATTTTATGTACACCGCTATTCATGTATACTCTTGTGCAATCTTGTACTCTCATGATCACGTGAGAAAATATGATAAAAATCTCTTGTACAAGGTAACGTAACTTGCCTGGATCCTTGTGTATTGATTGGGAAGGGTGAGTAGGAAATGGTTATGTGATCAAAATTCCATCTTGTGAAATCATGTATATGTCCATTGTACACTCACATATGATGGTGTTACCATTTTATTGTATAACCTAACATGTTTACATAACCATATTGTGCTCTAAATTACTAGTACTTGCAGTTTACTTATCCTGTATATATTTTCAGTTATAAATTCTCTCTAGTTTTTATGTACATCTTCTTACAGTTCATATATCTTACTCTTTTGCATGCTTTATATTTCCTAACATGTTATGAACTGCGTGAGATGTATTGTGCTCGTTCCTGTCCTGATTGGACCTGTTGAAAATATTACAGGTAACATAGAGATTCACAGCTAGCCTAGAGGACCAGTAGAGCTTAGAGTAGATTGCTAGTTTATGGTTTAGTTTTCTCTGTTGGAACTTGTATTGTAATAAGTAGAGATTTGAGTTGTATTTGAGATTGTTTGAGATATTATTATTTTAGAAGTTTATTTAAGTTGTTGCTTTGAGTTTAGTATAGATTTATGTGTTATCCTATCATGCTTAGATTGTGATTGAGATATATCATGTCTTATACTTGTCCTCCACTCGGGGTTGAGGTTGTGACAGATACGTTATATAATTGCGTGAGTTATTGATTAGATAGTGACCTAGAACAACGTTCTACCGCCGACACTGCGGCGTAGGCTGGACGTACCCACTTATCGTGCCCCTACACTGGGTACGGGTCGTGACAAAGTGTCTATCAAATCCAAATAATAATCGGTTCCCAATAATAACCTAAAATGTCCTATTGCTTCCACTTCCACCGACTTGCCGTCACCTACATAGATGTATCTTTCACCATCAATTGGCTTTCGGTAGCTCAGACAACCTTGTCTAGAAACACTAATGTGGGTAGTAGCACCAGAATCTAACCACCATGTGTTTCTAGGTTCTGAAGCTAAATTAACCTTAGAACAGACCAAATTGAGAAATGTACTTCTCCTTATGTGTCTTGACTTGTCACAAAAGAAACAACCCTTAGTTTTATATTGTTGTTTCTTTTGAGCCAGGCCCTCAGCAGCTTCTGTATTTCTTTTCTTTTTGCCCTTAAAATTTATCCCACTAAGCATGGAAATTGAATTCGTATTGACATATATTATAGCAACATTAACTGAAAAGAGAACAAAAATAAATAAACAAATATGCGCTAATTAATAACCAAAGAATAAAAGATAGTCAAACAAATTCAAATAATGGTGAACCCCATCTCAAGATACCTAGTGCATCATTAATATCAAGTCTTTGGACAGTGATATTAACTGCAAGTGGTACTCTTGGTGTAGTGATCAAACATTGACAATAAGTCATGTCAAATAATAAGCCTATCTTTGGATCGGGTTATTATTCACATATAAACCGTATAATTGTCACACATTTATCACCACAAGTATGTGTGTAATTCGGTCAAGTATTAACCTTCCTTTGGGCCGGCTAATACCCGCATGAATATACACACACAAACATCCGACATCCCTCGTAGACTATCTACGCAAGAGAGGTCACTTTGGCGACATCTTGTTTCAATGAGTCTACTTAGAATATTGGACAACTATTGCTAGTCATAAAAGGAACCAAAAAATTGAATGTTGACTAAATTTTACAAAACTGAATCATGTCCAAAAACTTTATATTCATGCATATTCATGAGATTATTACTCAAATAAAGTTATCAAAAGCATAATCATGAATTTTAATTTGACAAAATTGGATATTATCAATATAACAAAATTCATGAAATAATCTACGGAGGATATGCATTCAAAGATAATATCAAATAATGCATAAGGATTACTTTAAATAGAATAATCTATAGAATACCAAATATATGCATTAACAGATTAATCCAAAATTATAATTATTCCTAATCCTGAATCTTTCGGGTCAACTACAAGAATACTTTTTTTTTGCATGCAGCTAACTGGTCACCTTCAAAACAGTTGCAACTAACTATAACCCTTTTAATAACCTGAACCCATCGTCATTTTGGCATACGCCATTTTTAATCTACCCTAAAACTTCTCCAAACAACTACTTTATTTGAGATTCTATTTAGCAACATCTAAACCTCTTCATAAGCAACTGGACTAATGTGTGACAATCGCCATTTAGCTAATCATCAGGATAGAAAGATTCAAACGATGCTTATTTCTTCATTTGTATGATCTCAGCCAACAATGCAAATGATTAAACATGAAGGTACCGGCATGAAAAAATCTCAACAGACACCATCCAATTCGCGTCACATAGCAGCTTTGTTTATATCTTCCGTGTTCACAACGTTGAATGAACTTAAACAAATATGATGTCTTGATCAAATGTGCAACATGACAAAATCAAACAACAACTGATCCCGACCAAAATTAATCCAAAAACTTCTCCAAAAAATATCAAAATCAAACTTTGTATATATTGAAAACATAGCTTAAAAACTTTGATCGAGCATTTAGAACCCTAAATTAAATTATATAGAACAATCTAGGGTTCCTAAACGACCAAAAATTGATTCTGAAACTTCGATCTCATAAATCAAACATGTAGGCTCTGATACCACTTGTTAGATATTTTATTGTACCATGTCGATTCATGAGATGAAGAACATAAATTAAATTGCGGAAGCGTACATGAATCCATTGCTAGGCTTGATGGATCTTGAAGCGGTCGTCCTTTTATGGGGTTCGATCTTCCAACTTGCTACGACCCTTAATGACAAAGAAGAATCCGAATCCTTTGTCCTTCTCTTTCTGTTGATGGGGATGCAGAAGAGAAAAAAGAGAAAACCTCTCTTTTGGTGACCGTATAAGTTGGGGACCGTAACCCTAATGAATACATATATTTATATGTTTTGATATTTCTAATTTGGTCCCTCATCAAATTAGAATTATCTCCGGTATCTACACATTAATTCCATGACAATTATACCCTTAAGCCAATTTTTAAATAGACCACTTTAATTTGGCTTAATTATTTAGATAGTCCAAGTACAATTAATTTTACATGTGTGGTTCCTTAATTATTGAATAATTCCAACATGGGACGACAGTCGTAATTTTGGATTTTCTAATTGCATAAGATTGTGACACTTTACTGAAGCTGGATATTTGTGATGGTCACGAAAGCAATCAAGGAGATGATATGGATGAATAGTTGGACATCTTTTATGCGACAGTCAATTAATGCAATTCATCTTGAGAAAAATTTCGTTTCTCACGTAAGGATAAAGCATATATAGCTGAAAGCATCCACTTTATTCGTGGTTTGGTAAGTTTTGGTTACAGTTTTTGGACCTTAGTTTATTTATACTTGTGTCATTTTTTTTTGGATACTTAGATTTAAGGGTAAAAAGGAACAATTGTCAATCATATACTTAAGAGTTATATGTCACACAAAAATACGAAATAAGTCCTTTTTTTTCTTCTTTCCATCATTTTTGCCAATTGCTCAATGATCAATTTGACTTTGTGCTGTTCAATTTTGCATATAATGAATGTAGCAATTATGTGCAGAACGTTCACTCTACTATAAAAATATGGGTCCCACTGATTGTGGATATTATTATTTTTAAATAATCACTGGGGCCCACATTTTTATAGGAGAAAAAATGTTTGATAAACAGATTTTGGGGACAACATATTTGCTGTTACTTGTGAGCCACATTTTATGTTTTTATTAAACGTGCTCTATAAGTTTGTTAAGTTGTGCATGTGTTCTTTTATTCTTGTCTAACTAAGCATATATCCACAAAAACTTTACGTGTGCATCTAATGTTGGCTTAATTTCAACTTAATACCCTCAACTGTTCAAGTTTTTCAATTTGATTCCCTAAACTTTAATATCATATCAATCACTACACTCAACTATTGAATATTTTTAAGTCGTTACCCTCCGTCAGTCAGGGGTTAATTTGAATAGTTGAGGGTATTAAGTTGAAATATAAGTCTTTATGATGTGAATTTGTGATAAATTTATGCATTAAATTGTTGAGTTGTTTTGTTTATGTATTGATTGGTTTAAGCATACTGTAGAAGTTTGACAAATTAGTTACGAGGATATCAATTAACCAAGCTAGGAAGTAGAGTAGAGGTTTCAGGGGATGAGTTGTAACAAATAAAAGCAGAGGATCCGAAGAACAAACTTGTTCAACGTGAAAGGTGCTTGGTACTACTCATGGTTATCTTCCTAAATATGGACATATCCTTATATATAGTCTTCTCTATTTATTGCCCAATATATTGAAGCATGTAAAAAGGAAAATGCTAATTTGTCCGTGGAAGAGCCATGGCCGTGTCAACGCCGCACCACATGTCACGACCCGCACCCTGAAGAGGGGCACGAGTACGTGGTTACGTCCAGCCTACGCCGCAGTATCGGCGGTAGAACGCTGTATATAGGGTCTGTAAATACTACGACTAAAATAGATAAATGTACCTGTACAGTATATACACTCCGAATGGAGGTGACATAACAATACAGTCTCAATCACATATATCAAACTAAGGTAGATAGCACGGAAAGAAAAATACAATAGATAAAACAGGAAATGAGTCCAAGATCCACAAGTCAGAGCTATACACAAATATCCATGACTCAGATAATATATAATAGATACTACAACTGACAGTGCTAGCTGGCTTGCAGGCTAGGCAAACCTAACTAACTATACTACTCAGGGTGAGCAAAATCTAGTGGCTCTACCAATAAGCTACGGTCTAACTCTAATCCATCAGACTCAACCCTATAGTATGTCGGGCAATCAGCCTCTGAATCATCTGCAAAATTTGTCAACGGTATCCTGTCAGGAAAATGAGCAAGTACAAACACCAACAGAAGTTCCATATGAATTGATAAATTCTATAAGAGACAGTGTAATGAAATACAAGACAAAATCAACTGGAAATATATATCATGGTGTGAGTACTGAAAAGGACGACGATATGAATGTATATAGGGCGACTTGGGAACTGTTCGGAAAGCCGAGTTACAACCCCTAAACCAAACAAGAACTGGGGCTGTAACCCTTCTCCCGAATAGAACTTAGTCACCACAGATAATAAATATAAAAGGTGCCTTGAATTATTAGTACGTCATGTGATCGGCTTGGGAAAAACATGTTCAGACTTTCCATCCGACCGGCTACAAACAAATAATAAGTGTGAAACAACAAGTGTGAAGATAAGGCCGGTCACCATGGAAAGTTATGAACAAGTAGCTATGGACAAGTGTCGAGTACAAGTATGAAGCAACAAGTGGGAATTTGATCACACAACCACTAATAACTTCCCATCCCCGAATAGTATAAAAGATTCGGTCATAACACGTCATGACACGAGATTTAAAAGCAGGTGATCAGCCCACTCCCAAGTCTATGTCTATACAAGTACAAGTAACAAATCGAGTCATGTACCAATATACCAAGTAATCCGGGAACAACATCTCATGACAGGATCCGACATATACTAGTCCGTGAAATATCGTATTTGAAAATCAAGTAAGACACTACGACTGAATCGGATATAGCAGATATCAAAATAATAAAAACTATCAGTGAATGTACTCGCCTGTGGTCCTGAGCTGATAAGGTGAACAGACGCTCAGAGTGATCACAGACCTAAAATAAGATACTATGAGTCAAACAGGGCTTAACACTGAAAAAGGAAACTAATATAATCCATGAATGCAAGTCTAAGTCAAAACTAGGTCAATCTAGGTCAAACTGAGTCATACTAGGTCATACTGGTTCATACTAGGTCATACTAGGTCACTGGGAGTCAATCCAAGTCAAACTAGGTCGAACGGGGCCAAAGGTTGACTTACAGTTGACTTTTGGTCAAAAAGTCAACTCTGGTCAACTCTGGTCAACTCTAGGTCAACCCTAGGTCAAACTAGTCTAATGTTGATCAACTGTTGGCTTTCAGTCAACTGGTCAACTCTGGTTTGGTTTCGGTCAAATCGGGTCGCTTAAAGGCTAAGTTTGACTCTCGGTTGACTTTTGTTGACTTTTGGTCAAAAAGGTCAACCGACGTCAAAACTAGTCTATGAGCACCATATTTGATCATTACCAACCACGAGAATCATGTTCTAACTCTATCTTAGACTTCTAACACCAATATCCTATTTCTAGGCAAAACTAGTATTTATCCTTCTAAGGTAAATCCCGATACCTTGCCCAATCCCAAGGAAACCCCACAAATATCCATGGTACTAGCCTAGGCTCCTTAGGGTAGCTAGATATCAACCTATCTAAGGTTTACCTACCAAGAATTCCTAGTATCTAGGTCATCTAAATCATCTTATGACACATGCTAACCATTTACCCATTACTTTACCTTTACCCTTGTACCATTCTCACACGACACTCATGACACCCCTCTCACTCACATACAACACCCATATAGACTCACATATAGGCTAACACCCATAAGCTAGTAGCTATATATATATAGGCTCACTATATACCAATCTCTAGACTCACACAATACCCAATAGCTCACACACACATACAAATACATATATATCTCATATACCCACAATACATATATACTCTCACATACATATAGGCAATTAGCTACCTTAGGCTCACCTATAGGTTTAGATATAGGTTATACTATGGGTTACTAGCTTCACTCATAGGCTAGGCTCTCACACACACCCACAAACTAATAGATACACCCACACACAACACTCAAATACACACAAGCAAAATATGGACTGATTTTGTGGACTTGTGGGGACTGAATTGTGAGACAAAGTGGACTGATTTTGTGGGGATGCTATAGGCTAACTAGGACAGCCATGTGAGGCTTAAAGGGACAGCCAAGTGAGGGGTTTTTGTGGGTTGTTTTGACAGGTTTTGGGGTGGGAAATAAGGGGCTGTTTTGGACTGAATTTGTGAGGGTTTTTGGTGTAGTATAGGACAGCCAAAGGGGGGATAAGTAGGCTGATTAGGGCTGTGTTTGGGGCTGCCCTTGGACAAAAATGTGGGGGAGTTTGGGGCTGTGTTTGATGGCAATTTGGACAGCCACAATGGTGGGGAAATGGGGGAATATGAGGGGCTGTTATGGGGTATCATTGGACAGCCAAGGGGGGGATTTCTGGACTGTTTTGGGACAGCAGGTAGGGGGTTCTCTCCTCCCTCTAATTCACTCTCTAACACCCTTAAACTCTCTATCTAACACTCTCTACCACTCCTCTATTTCACACAACCAACCACTCCACCATTTCATCAAACACCACTCACTCACATCCTCTAAACACAAACACACACACATAGCCATGCCATGCTTGGCCGACCACTGTGCTGCTCTCCCCCATCCCACACAACATCACACCACATCATAATATATACACTAATATATATATAAGCCATATATATATATATATATATATATATATATATATATATATATATATATATATATATATATATATATATATATAAGCCATATATATATATATATATATATATATATATATATATCTATATATATATATATATATATATATATATATATATATATATATATATATATATATATATTCCTCATATATATATATATATATATATATATATATATATATATATATATATATATATATATATATGAGGAATATATATATATATATATATATATATATATCCACACACACATACATACCATATATATATATATATTTTATATATATATATATATATGGTATGTAAAAAAAAAAAAAAAAAAAAATATATATATATATATATATATATATATATATATATATATATATATATATATATATATATATATATATATATATATATATATATATATATATATTTATATATATATATATATATGGTATGTAAATATATATATATATATATATATATATATACAAGGTAATATATATATATATATATATATATATATATATATATATATATATATATATATATATATATATATATATATAATATATATATATATATATACATACATACATACCATATATATATGGTATGTAAAATATATATATATATATATATATATATATATATATATATATATATAATATATATATATATATATATATATATATATATATATATATATATATATATATATATATATATATATATGTATATATATATACAAGGTAATACATATATCATATCTACATATATAACCTATCATATATACAACACATATATATACAATATATATACATATATATACAAGAGAAGGGGGAAAATATATATGAGTGTATGTGTGTGGGAGAGGGTGATGCAAGGGGGTTAAGGTTCATACAATATTGATGGGATAGCACCACACGATGTTAGGGCCCCTTATTTCCAATTGACTGGTACCATAGTATCATAATTGACACGTGTATCAAATAGGCAATGAGGATGAAAATGGTATACTGTAAAATACCCCGAGCATGGGTGAACTGATCCATGATAAGAATAGGACATGAACCAAAACCTATACTACCATACTATAGGCTATAGGACATGAACCTGGAACAAAACCCATGTACCAAAATCCTTATATCTATTCACTCAAGCCTATATCCTAAACATATAAGCCTCAACATATCCATATACATATATATATAATATCCAACATCAGTCTTATGATATTACATATACTTACAAAATAAATAATGTACATCAAGTGGACTAACATATTAGCATATGGTACAACCTAAACTGGACAGAGTTGTACATGGAAGGGGGTTCAGTAAGCTACAGGTAAGGGGTGAGCAAAAGAGTGCATGAGTGTCTGTGAACATGTGTCACAGTGTCAAGTGGTTTGCAGGCAGCAAGTAGGTAAATCAGAGTGTGTGTCTCACATTAGAGTGTCAAACATTGTGTCACAGAGGTGTCTAACTAAGTGTCATGTGTTAGACACCTAATGAAGTGATGTGTCATGGCAGTGGTAGAGGTGAGTGTCAAAAGAGTGTTCAGGTGCCTCTGTGTCGAGTAAAGTAAGGTGTCAAATGAATGTAGCAGTGAGTATGAGAGCAAGGTGTCAGACATGTCAACAAGTGTCTAATGTGTCATGATGTCACCTATGTGTCCACAATTGTGTCCACGAGGTGTCAAACAGCAAGCAAACGTGTATCAGACAAGTGAAGATAGGATGTGTGGTGCAGAGGTGTCGAGTGGTCTAGGACACAGCATGTCCAACTAATAGGTCTTGTGGTCGTGTCAGATGATAGCCTAGGTCTAGGGCTACGTGTCCTATAGCCTGAATCGTGTCCACGTGTCCAAGAACTGGACACGAAGTGTCCAAACATCAAAATCGAGAAGTATCAGAAAACAGTGAAGAAACAGGCCTCGTACGGCCATGTCGAGTCCATTTGGACTCGACACAGTGCACGTGAGGCCTCGTGCTTATGCACAGTGATAGGTGGGGTCTAGGGCTAGGTATACATCTCCCTGACATATGTCCAAGTCGTGTCAGGGTGTGACACAAAGCACGTGTCAGTGAGTGTCTGTGTGCATGTGTACGTGTGTGTATAACCAGTGTGAGTCAAAATACGTGTCCGATACGACACAAAGTCGTGTGAGACTTGGGGAGTGACCTATCAGTCACTGTACCAAGGTGTCCACCAAGTGGCGCGTGTCCACTTGGTGTGTCCGACGAGAACGGACACGACAGCAGCAGGGGAGCACAGTATTCCTTTGTGCAGTGTCCAGCACGTTTCCTTGGGTCCATTTTGGACACGAAAACCCAAACATAATCAACTCAGAGTTACAAAATATTATCCTACTCATCTAGGGCTACACATACATATAATTAGTTTTAAAATTTACTAAAATAATTTCCTATGTGGCATTTCATCGAACACTTAGTACAAAACTCTGATACGCCTCCGATACGCGTATCAAATGGACACCAATTCCTACCAAGCTTGGTCTACAGGGGTATGGTACCTAGATGTATGCATATATGAAGAAAAATTAGAGTTTTAATAGGTTTAAAGGGGTTTACCTATTGAGAGTTGGAATCTCAATGTAAAGAGCCTAGAATGATGCTTTCCTCAACTTGCTATGGTCTCAATGCCTCCAAACCTTGCTAGCTAGCCTCCAATGGTCTTCTCTACTGTAGGGGAGGGTGATGCAATTGATTTGGATCAATTTGGGGTTGATTTGAGCAAGGGGTAAAATTTGGGGAAGAACAAAATTAGGGTTTTATGATGTAATGAAAAGAGGCAAGGGGTGTGCTAACATTTGTTTATATAGGGGAGGGGACCCTTTGATGGCGGCCAAGGGTGTCTCTAGGGTTTGGGTAGATATTTTGTGCAATGGGTAGGCTTTTACATACATAATTCAAGCCTTCCTATTAAAGGCCCAAGTAAAATATCTAACCTTAATAAATATTCTACTCCTAACTTAATATCTAGATATTATTAACCTTGTCATGATGGAAGCTTCTAATCTAATATGTAGGCTCATGACTAATATCTAGGTTAGGGCAATTCTAGGTTAAGGCCTAATAAAGAGATTAGCACAATATTAATTAATCAAAATTCTTTTTCACCAAAAGTCAAAAATGACTAAAATACCTTTGACCTAAAAAGTGGTAATTAGCTACTCTAATCACATGGAATAGGTCCCCATGGTCATGGTTAGCCTCTAGGCTAAGTAGTTCTAGGGTTACACTAGTAGAACACCAAAATCACAATACACCAATTTAATTAGTATTTAAATAATCTAAATTCACTAATTATTCATTAACATGATTTAAATATATTTTTAATAACAAACATGGTCAATTTTACAAAAGTTCAAAACTATCCTCATTTTATAAAAGTGATGGTTACAGATGGTCAGTCAGAGCGCACGATTCAAACTCTTGAAGATATGTTACGATCGTGTACACTTGACTTCGGTGGATCGTGGAAGATTACCTACATCTAGTGGAGTTCTCCTACAATAACAGTTTTTAGGCCAGTATCCAGATGACACCATTTGAGGCCATGTATGACAGAAAGTGCATATCACCTTTAGCCTAAGATGATGTAGGCGAGAGGCAGATGCTTGGTCAAGAGATAGTTATGCAGACTATCGAGGTGGTCAGACAAGTCAGAGATCATCTTCGAGTTGCACAAGATCGTCAGCGCCATTGGGTCGATTTTCATCGATGTCCTCTTGAGTTTTCTATCGGCAACCACGTATTCCTTAGGATCTCGCCTATCCGTAGCGTCATTCGATTCGACGTGCGGAGAAAGCTTAGTCCTAGGTATATAGGGCCGTTTAATATTCTCGAGCGAGTAGGTGATGTGTCCTATCGTCTCGTTCTTCCACCGTCGTTACGTGAGGTACATGACGTATTCCATGTATCCCAATTGCGACAGTATATCCCGGATCCGAGCCATATCCTTGATCATTCGAAATTGGTTATTGGTACCAACCTTTCGTATAAAGAAAAGCATGTATCCATATTAGACCGAAGGGAGAAGGTACTCAAGAACAAGACTATTAGTTTAGTCAGTGTTGCTTGAAGTCATCACTCTTTGGAAAAGTCAACTTGGGAACGTGAGGATGATATCCGATCACGATATCCACACCTATTTGACTCATAAGGTATAATGTCTTCCTTATGCCTTATTATTTTAATTCCTTACTTGCATGAATGATTGCTTGATTGACTGCTAGTCGTATATTGCTTATGGTTAGTGTAACTTGTCCCGACACCTCTAGCCTCTTGATTAAATTTTGAGGACGAAATTATTTTAAGGTGGGTAGAGTTGTCACTCTCATTTTCCGTTATACGTATTTTTCGTATATGTGTATGAAATTCTGACATTTTTTAGATGACCTGTATTTAGACTTGTCTTGCTTAATCTTGGCTTGGTTTAGTTTTGGTTTGTTCTTGGCTAGTCTTGGTTGGTTCACCTTGGTTCTACATGACATGTTGGCTTTGCTTGGTTTGGTTTGGGGTTGGGTTGAGATGAGTTAGCTTGGTATATAAACCAACTTCTCATCTCTCTCCTCCATTATTACCATTTACTTCTCCTTCTTCATTTACTCCTCCCACCAAACCCTAGACAAGTGCAACTTGCTCCATGGAGAACATGATGGATCTCCATTTTTGTTTATTCTATCTTTTTTTCTACATGATTCTAAGCATCTTTAGAACTTGAAATTTTTGGTTTTGATGGTTATATTTTTGTAGATCTAAGTTTTAAGCTTTTTCTTGTTTTTCTTGGTTTTGATCTCTAAAAACTTGGTATTTCTAAAAAAACTAATGGTTGTTTTATGTTGTAGAAAATTTGATTTCGTGCAGTTTTGGCTTTTATTTCGCTTGATTTCGACTTCGGATGAGAAAGTTATGGTCATGGCGAGTTTTTGGAACTTTTAGGGCTGAACTTGATGTTTGGGGACGACGAACCCTATGCACCGGAAATTCCCATACGCCGAAACCTCCATGGGCCCGGAAGGCCATGTGCCGAGAGGACATGTGCCGTGAAGTCCCGGCAACGCATCCTTTGACTCCGAGCGTGTCATGCACGTAGTTTTCCTACGCGCATGTACTGAAGACGCAACGTGAGTTTCCCATGCGCGGATGGGTAGGAATTTCCCATGCGCGGATGTGCAGGAATTCCCATGCGCGGACGTGCAGGAATTTTCCATGCACGGATGTGCCAAAATTTCCCATGCACGGATGTACAGGAATTCCCATGCGTGAAAGTGCAGGAATTTCCCATGCACGGATGTGTCAGAATTTCTCATGCACGGATGTGCAGAAATTTCTCATGCGCAGATGTGAAAGAATTCTCATGCATCGGAATTGCCCAGAATTCCCATGCGCCGGAACTGTCCAAAGTTGACCATGCGCCGGATTTGCTCTATTTTACTGTTTTTGCATGTTTAAGTTGTTTTATAGCTAGAATCTTGTAAAACTCAAAACATGAAAGTTATAGATCTTTGTCTTGGCTTCAAGAATCTTCTTGTCTCACTTTAATTGGAGTTTACATGTGATTGATAGTTCCAATCACCCATGAATGTACTTGAGCTTCTTTGCATGTTTTTCTGTACTTGGCCTAAATTGCGACAACCCGACTTGATAAGCTTGAACTTGACTTGAACATGATACATGACCCCGTCTCGACATGACTTAATAGTGGCCCGTCGAGGCACACTCTTAACAAGTAACAAGTAAACTTGATATGACATGTATAAACTTGATAGTGGCCCGTCGAGGCGCACTCCCGACAAGTACCTTTGACATGACCAGTAACCTGACATGACATATATAATCTTGAAAGGCTGTTGCGACAGCTACCCTGACTTGCTAAGTAACTCTTGTCTTGACACCATGGTTAATTTTTTTGATTGTGCATGTACAAGCTACCCGTCTCGTCTTGTATCATGTCTAGGACATGGATTTCTGGTTACCACGGTCAAAAATTTATAATGAATTCGACTAGGTTAATGACTAGATTGATCAAGTAGTCCATATAGAGATATTTTTTCAGTTACAAACGATCTCGTTATCCCGGTCACACCTGAGGGACTTGTAGCCTGTCGACGAGTAGGGCACATTTCCAGCTCACTGTCATGTGGGGCACTTCTTGAAAACATAAGTACTGAAACTACACCAGTAATCTTGATAACTCTTATAAATTACCTCGTCTGGATAACCTGGATAGCTGCAGGGCTTGTGACTGCAGGAACATCTCATTGCATCTTGTTAGTAACTAAGCTTGTGATAACCCTAGTTAGCTAACAATAGCAAGCCGTAGGACTTGATTGGCCGTGCTTGAATGAATTGTCTCATAATTAACATGAGAATTATATTCCACCTCTTATTCCTCCTACTACAAGCTTATGTTAACTCAGTCTTTCATGTTATTTATCTGTGCTCTTTTATCAGTTCTTCTTTTAATTATATGCTGGTTTTAGTTCCTAAGTGGAGCCTCCCTTGTGGCACTTGCTCTTTCTGGGGTCTGATCCAGCTGGTTTTGTATGGCCAGATTTCGGAGTAACACCCGAGGATCTACCTGTCTTCCAGCCAGATGGTGAACACCAGGTGTAACCCTGGCAACGAGTGGATTTCTTATTTTGCTCTCCCACTCAATTGTAAATTATTTCTTTTGAGACGTTTAGCCGTCGAACAAGTGTTAGCTCGTGTTGAAACTTAAATTTTGTCTGCCTAAGGGCTGTAACATGATTGACAAATCTTAGGGTTGATCATGTATAACTTAACTCTTACTAGTCTTTGCATTTTGTATGACTAGATTCATGATCATCTGAATATGTAATATTTGGGATGCCTTACCTTGTATGTTTGATGATCTAACATCTTGTAACAACTATTTGCTTGCTTGAGATTGAGACACTAGGCTTGTTCTTGACCATAAGAGACTGATGGATTGTAGTTTAACCCTCATGCATCTAGACAGCCGTGACCGTATTGCGAGGTAGGTTGCACTTCAATGTACGTAGCTGGCTGTATTTGTCCCCTGCTCTCCAGCGTTCTGGTTCTGGGGCGTGACAACGTCGGTCGTTGGTCCTAAGGCCGACAAATCCTAGCATCTCAATCCAACAATCACAAGTAACAAGAGTAAATCATACATGAAAGTAAAGAGGCGTCACAAAATACATATCATATATGATCAAAAAATGGTTATTGTTGAGTTCCCGCGATAAAAAAAATTGAATTCTGCACTTTCAGTTCAGTCATGTGGGAGATGACTTTCAGAGGAAGGCATTGCCCCGCGGCACATCTGGTATCGTGGCACACGTTCACGCAGGGATTAAGGAGACTCTACCACATTTATGCGAAAATTAAGGCATGTTCACGCAGGAATTAAGAACGTCTCGCCACGTTGCACTGCTGTTACAATTGTTCGTGTGAATAACACATTAATGATAGTGACAGTTGCCTCGAATTTTGTCATTATTTCTAGTTTAACACAGTAACTCATCGCATTCCAAAACAATCGCCTTGATGGACGCGTATACGACGCATTAAGTGCAACTGGATGAATCATGCATGAAGATTTTTCCAGTGGGGAGTCCTTCACGTTGGACGGCAACTCCCACGTTACGTCGGGATTTTCTTATCCGATTCAGCGGAAGATTGCATTTTTCTTCTCTTCGCCAGAAAAATTTTCTAACAGGAGCTTTGATCCCGCACCCTCCACGAGGGATGTTGCGCCCCTCGACTACCTCCGTCCGCTGACCGGATAGCTGAACTCCCGTAAGAGAGGATGCAATTCGCATCACCTGTCGAATGATATCTCATGAGAAATTCAAAATTTATGGAACCAAAAGTTAATTATATTTTTAGTGCCGACAACAATGAGCAAGGATGTTCGAGTTTCTTCACTTTATATCTATATTAATAGACATAAGTCATCATCCGCTTTGGACAACACACTGTTAGCAGTTTGGAAGCAAAGCGAGAGAGAGAAAAAAAAAACAACCTACACGCGATTAACAAGGGCGAGTTTCTTACATGTTTTGTTTGCTACATATTTGTTACATGTTTGCTTGCATTGCTAAATGTTTGCTTACATGCTGCACACTATTATTATTCTTTCAAGCACTCGTTGCTGCATACTTTGCTACATGTTGCTGTATAAATACACTTAAAACGCCAAAGCCACTAGCACCATGAGAGCATGCACTCATGTCGCCAATACTAACGACGACTTAGGCATTTTTACTGTAAAAAAATATCGTATGTAAGGCCGAGAAAAAATTCTACTTCTCTGAGAAAAATAATACTCAAGTCGTCATTGCTATTGGCGATATGAGTGCATGCTGCACTCATGTCGCCATAATTAATGACGACTCATTTCTTCTTTTGTATTTTCCCAAACTTTTATCTTATTTATAATTTATTATAATATATTTTCTTATACGAAAATTTCTATTAATACATCCAAACAAACAAACATCACCTTATCTTTTAGGTTTGCTTGGGAGATGATAACCCAGATTACTCCAATGAACTGGATGGTTAAACACGTTTTCTTTCCAAGGAAGAAACGCAAATCATACATCTAATGGTTGTCCAATTCTGGAGGAAAAAAAAACATTTTGATATCAATGCAGTTGCAGATTTTTGTTGGATTGCGTTCCAATTCCATGTAATGGGAGATTTCTCTTCTGCAGCCTTAGATCTTACAAGTAATGCTACTCAAGCCGAGACTTGATATGAGGTCCATGGGGTGGCTGACAACCCAAAATTTTAGAAAGCAACAAAAAATTTTACTATTTAATGTATGTAAGCTCAATTCTTAAAAAAATCCGCACTCATTCTAATTTTTTTAGTCCGTGTAAAAAGATTTTTTTTTATAGGATATAAACGCCATATAGTAGAATACTAAGAAGAGACAAGTCAATTAATCAGATAAAATGGTGCAGTTGTTGTCAAAATTATCTCCGCTTCTGTCGCTCTACCAATCGCTATAAAAATTTTGACCCAAGGGTTTTTTTTCTCTCTTTTTATTATTATCAAAATGAACTACCACCAACATTGTTAGCTTTTTTTTATTTCTGGAACATCATTTTTATTTATATTTTTTTGAAACATATTCAGTTTTATTAGTATTACTTCTTTTTTTTGGATATTATTTTTTTTGTTGTTTTATTTCTTAACTTTTTTATTGATAACACTATTGTATCATCGTTGATGGACAAAAAAAATTATATGAACATTAAGTTTTGATCGACACCAGTTTCGGAGTTTCCTCGGGTCTCAAAATCTAAACCCCAGCCTGGCTCTGATGCTACTATTGCATTTGTCTCAGCTTTATCGAGCACTCCTACTTCATTTAATCAAGTTCTCAGGTTTAAGTTGAGATACAGAGAGAACGAGCTCAAGTCACTGGAGTTTCCCTCGTAACAAAGCTATTGATTGCTTCAGTAATGTCTACAACCATCAACATGCGCCATTGCCTTTTAAACACCCCATAATATCAAGAGTAAGATGAATGTTTAGTTTTATGGGGTTGCAGATTTTTATGGGGTGGTAGATTTTTGTGGGTTTGTCTAATTCAGTTTGCTATGCAAACAGGTTGTGGGTATATAGTTTTTCAATGATACACAACTTTAATCAATCCAAGCTCAAAATGCTCAATAGTTATCAAACCAATCTTTATGTTTGAACAAGTTCTTTGGTAGTGTCTAAGAAAAAAAAAATTACAAGAATTTAGCATAAGTTTACTTAAATGTGAAGATAATCACACGGAACACATTCCATTATAAGTTAATATATGACAATACTTTTGATGCAAGTTCCATCACATAGTGATATATCAAAACATTTAAACATCTGAGTTCACCCATGTCAATATCATTCAACGGATCAAAGTTCATCAGATGTCCAGCCATGCTTGATGAAGTATCATGCCTGCAGATCAACAACGACAAAAAAGGAAAAGTGATGCAATTAGTCAAGCACGTCATTTTCTTTTAACCTGCACATGATAGAGAGTAATCATATGAAAACCAAGTAAATATGCTGTAATTACAAGTGAGGAAAGAGCGGTTGATGGAACTATATTTTGGCCATTAGCATCTCTCTGTGTTGCAAACATTCCCTAATGTCCTCCGAAGAGCTTAGTAGAATTTGGCCTTTCATTCTGTGCTCCCCTCAACGAATCAGTACGAAGTGGTACTTTAGATTTAACACAATATGGACAACTTCATATTGACTAGCAATTTACTATACAATAAATTACGTATAATTTTGCCAAATTGCAAAAGAAACCTCCAACTCTAGCCTTTTTGCACTTTATGTAGTTCATATTGTATAAGTACATTTATGTACTTCCAGCTTCTTGAAAATTTGCATTTGATTAGCATTTGTTGTTTTCCCAACTTTAGCTTCCATCTCAACCGTGTTTTTATCCCACTTTAGATGCTATCTCAACTCTCAACCGTATGATTTTGCTCATCTATTCTACTATATAACGCCAAAACTTAGGCTTCACCGTGAAATTTTTCTTCCAAAAATACCCTTGCATATCTATATTAATTTAAATGGTTCATTAATTTTAATAAGAACTTAGTAATTACGAAGACTACCCTTTGATCTTTCTAAGTTAATTACAAAAAGGTTAAAATACGTGAAAGGCACGTGCATATATGCTAGTGGGTCATAATAGGTAATGTTTTATAGAATACATGTGTACTTTTTATGCGTAAGTTGGTAATTTGATCATTGCAAATTCTGCTTACACTAGGTAACAAACCGCTGAAAAAAAAAGTTTATTTAACACTATGTTAGTGTAATATATAAGTGAGTTGAAGATAAGTTCACACAAACTAAGTCCATAACCTATGATGGAGAAGATGTATCGCCTATGCTTTCTTTGTTGGTGATGTGTACAAGTGTAAATATATGTCTAACACTGAACAAAATTGCAATAAAATCATATATGGACTTTTTATAGAATTACAGAACGCCCGACTCATACCTCATGTCGTTGCCTCTTTTTGTTCCTGTGGTTATTGCTTGATAATGGCGGTGCGAAGCCACCCTGCTGACAACCACAAGAAACTTTTAAGTTTATAATTACAAAGCAAATACTTTACCAAGTTAGACACAATGCAAGTAGCAAACACATTCCATATTGATGTAGGCACAAGAGAGAGCGAAGAGGTGGCTAATCCTATATTTTTTTTAGGGGAAAAACAACTCGTTAGGCATCTTCCTAGGGAGTTACAATCCAAGTTTATTAGAAAATAATACAAAAGACGATGACCTCGCTGCCTTAAAGCCCAACAAAAGGAAACTTAGATGGCAGACCAATCAACTAGCTTACTGCCTTGTATGAATTTAGACCAAGTTGAATGAGATTTTGCCTGCTATCCAGCAGGTGCAATAAATGACAGGCTGGTTTGTCAGTCTGTTGTTAGCTGCTGTATAGAGCAAAACTTTCTACTCTCCGCTAAAGTTGAGAAATGCTGATAAACATGTAAAACTTGAGTAATACGAACTTTGAATACTTAAAAAACACTTGAAAACTATAAAACTAGATTTTTTCCGAACTGCATAAGCGGAGTTTAAGAAACTCCGGAATCACAAGTTTTTCAAAACTGCATAACTAGAGTTTAAGAAACTCTGGAATCACAATTAGAGGCTTCCTCTTATACATGATTTTGTTCCCAACTTCGTGTTGAAGTTTCTGCCAACTACGCTGTTGAAGAAATTCCTTTTTGCATTCTTCTGAATTAGCATAATTTTATTGCACGACAAACATACGCATTTTTTTGGTCCACTTCATGATCAAAGAACCGATCTTATTTACCTAATTTCCTTTGAAGAGCTAGTATCTACAACCCTCGTCCATTTGAGCAGCTTATCCACAATTAAATCATTAAATGTTTGTCTAATTTATCTCCACATTGGAAGCCATAAGCTCTAAAAGCTTGAGAATAAAGAATGAGCCGACATCATCTCTGCTTGAATTTGTCTGGACAAGCTAATCGCAGCAAAAAGAATGGCTCCTCACACTCTGAAAAACTTTAGTCAAAGACATTGAACTTACACCTGGCACATCCTCCGCCTTGCACCTAATATGGATCCATCCTATTTGAATAAACAATCTTATTTCCGAATACTGTCTTCTGTCGGTCTCCAACCACAAGAAAGATGACATTGGTAATCCGGCAGAGGAAATCATCCCTCTTCCCAGAATAGCTTCTTAACTGATGAGTCAAATCTGCCCTACAATTTAGGCACAAAAGTTTCCTCTTAAACTCGCCGTGTTTTGCGAACTTCATGGGATACATGACTACATGTGAGCCTAGAACATGCCCAAAGTAATGCTTCTCTTGCAGCTTAAAACAGCTATTGGACATTCCAAATTGTCCACATGTAATAGTCCAAAGACGGCTCATCTTTGGCCCCTATAACAGGCCCAATTAGTTGCAGCAGGTTGTCAAGTAGCCCTAAACTGAACCAAACACTTCCATCACTATTTTACAGACCAAACTTACACTCGTGCACTTAGCCGGTTAGCCCAATGGAATGTATTATTGGATTTTGAGTGTCACTTCGGTCCAACACAAATGCAAATAAGAACTTGATCTAAATAAAACCAGCCTGAACTGAAGTGGATCTGTTTTGAATTCAAATCCTGATTAACATCTGTATCTTTGGTCCAATCATCCAAGTCTGATTATGATCTGAGCTTCCTCCTGGAGATAGGGTCTTATTCACAACTTATTTATGTTGATAGCGGCTGCAAGCAGTAAGGTTAGCCTTATAGACAGCTTCCTTGACACACTTGTCATCTCCACACCATGCATGAGCCAAAGATGTGACCCACTAAACTACCATTCAACAACTCTACACCACAATGGCCACGTTGCAGAATTCTTTCCATGACCACCAATACCAAGATCATATGGCAAAAGGCTGCAGTATGCTTGTTGTCGTCCTTCAGCAATCATTGCCATAAAAAATTTGACAATTCCACATCAACGTTGCTAACCTTTGGATGTTATTGCATCCTAGAAGAATGAGCATCCCTCTCCGATGCCACCACAGAAGCTACTCTTGAGATGATGAAGAATCAGAGGTCTACCTTGATCCTAGTTGGTCGTCATTTCTGATCGTTGTAATACATATTTATCTTTTATTTATATTTTTCCCCCTCTTCGCTCTGCCTCCTCGGGTTATGAGCCACTCACTGTGTAGAAGAGACAAGTCTCTATTTTCCTACTTCACTTCCTGGACATATCTGGAAACAGCTCTGCCAGTAAGGGAGGTGATCTACTTCTCTTCTGCTTTCTTTTTAGATCTACTCTTTCAACTTCATGAAACAACTCATTATTTTCTTTTATCCTAGCCACTTAATCTACATGTCAAAGGAGAGAGTTCACCACCACAAAACTTAGATGAAACACCCAGGCGATGTTGCTAATGAAGCATCTCTGACAACGATCTTATCGCCCATGATTTGGTATTGGTGTAGGCAAAAGAGGGGAAAGAAAGAGGTGCTTACGCCTAAAGTTTATAAAGGACCAACCCATGTTTGTGACAGGAAGTTCAATCTTAATAATAAGAATAAATAGTACAAAGTACAACCACCTCACTACCCCTAAACCCTGAAAACGAAACTAAACTCAATGTATACTCAACTGGTCAGAGTAGCCAGTAGATGTAGGAGACACAGAGCCAGTCGACTAGTCTGCTGCCTGTCATGCAGCAAATGCAAGTCTACCGCCCACTCGACTGGTTTGTGTGTAATTTATTAAAAACAATCACTCAAAATAAATTATTTGATGTTTCCCTTAGAATTAAATAAAAGAACACTTAACCATCCTAATGACGTTTGGAAACCCTTAATATCTGAAGGAAAGTAATTATTGTGATCATTAGAGGTTGAACAATTGAATAGGTGTGGATATTTGTATTTCAGCTAAATAACAAAAGCAATGAGAAATGCTGCTTGGGTATTTCACTTCAACATTATGATCTTTAGCTCGACTAAATGACATACTTTGCATATGAAATCAAGTATATACAGAAAAGTACAGTTATATTTTAATTCCTTCTGGCAGGAAAATGTTCAAATACATTTAAGAATAAGATAATTTACTTTTCCTTTTAGTAGCACAAGGGAAATTATCAAGGTTGTAAAAGGCGCTAGGCGGTAGGCGGGCGGCCACCTACCGCCTAGCGCCTAGGCCGCCTAGGCTGGGCCTAGGCGGCCATCTAATATTAGGCGGTCACCGCAAAAAACATAGGAATTAAAATATGCTAAAGTGAAAATTATACTCCAAATTTAAAGTTTCTCATAATAAGTAAACAAAGTCAAATTCATAGTTCAAGACAACATAGACAAGACTACAAGTTCAAACATAATTCAAGTAGCTAACAATATTATAGCAACAAAATAAGAATATCTCCTCTCTTTCTTCTAAGTGTCCGTCGGCATGGATCCCACTTTTTCATTTTCATAATCAACAAAAGCCATAGAAGGACCATCAGATTCACACTCAATGTCCTCATCTCCTTCATCTTCGGTTTCTGATTCAACTTGTTCTGGCACGACATTTCTGTTACTTCTTCTAGGTTGTAAGTAGTCGTCCGCACCCGATGCTTGTCCAACCATTGCCCAAGTAAGTCCCTCATGTGGTCCACTATCATCTTCATCATCATCTCCACCCTCTACAACCCATCCTTGAGTATGGATTGGCTCACTAGAATGTAGTACATCATCTGTCACTTCTCTTTTCTTCTTGTTTATAAGTTCTGCATTAAATTGCACATAGACTAGATTGTTCAACCTTTCCACATCTAGCCTATTTCTCTTCTTTGTATGTATCTACATAAAAAAATATAAACTACAAAGTTAGATATTGCAAGGAAAGATCTAGTTGTTAAAGAACTAATTATAATTATATTAAACTTACCCCTTCAAAGGTGCTCCAATTTCTCTCACATCCGGAAGAACTAGTTGTTAAAGCTAGAATTCTTTTTGCAATTTTCAACAAGTTGGGAGTAGAACCTCCATAGTTTGACCACCAAAGTACTATTGATCAAAGTAAATTAGTAGCAAATAAAATTTCAATGAAACTTAAGACAAACATTATTAAATAATTATACCTGGATTATACTTGTCATCATTGTTTGTACATCCTTTTAGTGCTAAGGCTCTTCCAAATGAACCCTCTCATCTTGTATCTTCCTAGCTCCTCATTCATGATTCGATCTTGCATGTCCAAATCGTCGGAGAAGAAAGTCTCAACACATTGTATAAGACCATCATTAAGTGTTGGATCATCAAAGCTACTAGTATCCTTATATGCATAATAAGGATTTAGTAAGTAGCCCGCCAAATGCAAGGGGCTATCAAGACGGCCGGTGGCTTTTGAATCGATGATTTCAATGATCGGCCTATAGCTCATCTCATTGTTTTGAAACACAATCTTTACTTGTTCTCTTACTTGCTTGAGCTCCCCGTAAATAAAACCCATTGATGCCTTCTTATCTCCATCGGTCAATCTAAGTAACTTGACTAATGGAGCAAACAATCGCAAGCATAGTGCTACACCCGACCAAAAGCTTGCACTTACCACAATGGCATAGGCTTTCTTTCCTTTTGCGGTACCATGACACAATTTGCTTGATTCCCAGTCAGAAGAACCCACCATTGCATGAAATTGATGCTTCTTCTCAAACATACTTTGCAAAGTCAAGAATGCCTTTGCAAATCGAGTCACACCCGGTCTCACTATGTCACGTCTTTTTGTATATTTTCTCATCATAGCCAATGTCCTATGATGAGAATAAATGAACACTGCGAATGCCTTTGCTTTGTCGATCACATCTCTGAACTTCGAAATTTTAGCAATCCCTTCAAGCATAAGATCTATTGTGTGAGTGGCACACGAGGTCCAGAAAATAGTAGGCCTCTTCTCCTTCAATAACTTGACGGCCGCCATGTTGTTCGACGCATTATCCGTCACAACTTGAACTACACTTTTGGGCCCAATTTCTTCAATGCACTTGTCAACATAATGGAATATATATTCTCCAGTGTGTGCATCTATTGAAGCTTCTTGTGAAGAATGAAAACTTGTACCTTAAGCAAAAAATATATGAATTTTACCATTAAGCAAAAAATATATGAATTTTACTATTAAGCAAAAAAAAACATCATACCTTCAATACAATTGACGCACATGTTCATGATACTCCTCTTACGGTCGGTCCAAGCATCGGTCATAACTGAACAACCACTTTTAGTCCATTCTTTTTAATGCTTCTTGAGTGACTCTTTAGTTTTCTCCATCTCTTTCTTCAAAAGTGGTTCCCTCAACATATATTGGCTTGGCTTCCGATAACCTGGACTGAATTGACCAACCGCTTCAATAAACCGATCAAAACTATCAAGGGTAATTGCATGGAAAGGTATGCCGACCTCATACACCCACTTAGCCAAATATTGATGCACAGCTTCCGTCTTTTCTTTAAATAATGCCTCATTCATATTTTGTTGTCTTAGCCTCTTTGCCGGATTTGCCCCACTATCGGGATTGATGGATGTAGCCCATTTGTCCATAGCTCCAAGAAAATGTGATCTTTTTCTTGATCCCACAATTTCAATTTCTTTTTCTTCATCTTGATCTTCAATTTGTACCTCTTCCCTTATGCTTTCCTCTTGTTTTCTCTTCTCCTTCTTCTTGACTTTGCTAGCTTCAATAGCCGCCTTGCATTTATCTTGATCTTCTTTCGTAGATCTCGGGCATGAAGCCACATTTCCCTTAATATGACCTATATGTTGTTTGATCCTATAAATCCCTCCAGAACAAATTTTGCCACATAATTTGCATTTTAATTTGTCTAAATTTGCAGGATCAACCAATGCACCGTACTCCCATCCAATATCAGTAGAGGAACGCCGAAGCACCGATGAACTTGAAACGTTGACATTGTCAGAGGATGTCGTATTAGATCCACTTTCAGACATTTTTCTGTTTTACGCAACAAAAATGAAAGCAATATATGTTATACAAAAAAATGTTATACAAAAATATGTTTCTCACTATTACTTTCATAACTTTTAACATTTTTTTTCCACTTTTTACTGTGTGTATGTGCAGTAGCACTGTGGAGAAGAACACTGCAGGAAAACAAAAATCCAGGATTCCAGAGAAAGAAAGAAAGCAGAGAAAGAAAGAAAAAAAAAAGTTCAGCTGCCTCCTACTGAAAACAAGAAAGAAAAAAAATCCAGAGAAAGAAAGCAGAGAAAGAAAGAAAAAAAGCAAAAAAAAAAAAATCCAGAGAAAGAAAGCCACATAGCACAGGAAGAAAGAAAGAAAGAAAACAGAGAAAGAGGGAAAAACGCACGCCAGCAAAAAAATTCGAAACAGAGAAAGAAAGAAAGGGAAAAAAAAAACCTAATCTGCTCGAGAGCAGATTAGAAAGAGAAGAAGATGAAGAGTGAGAAGAAGAAGTGAAGAGGAGAAGAAGATTGAGAAGAGAAGATGAAAGCATTGAAAGGTAAGAACCCTAACCTGCTTGGTGCGTCTTCTCCTTCCTCCCGACTCCTGCTGCGTCTCCTTCTTGGCTTCTTCCTCTGCGTTTTGCTCTTGCGTTTTGCTGCTGTGTACTTAGTGGCTTCTTTTCCTCTCTTGCGTTTTGCTGCTGTGGTGCTTTTTTACCTATTTCGGGTTTCGGGTTTCGGGTCTCGGGTCTGCTGAGTAAAAAAAAAAATTCACAAAATTTTTCGACTCCGCCTAGGCGGCCGCCCCCCCGCCTCGAGCAAGTCCGCCTAGGCGGCCGCCCCACCGCCTCGAACGCCTAGGCCCGCCTTTTTGGCTCGCCCGCCTGCGGACCGATTCCAGCCGAAGTCTGGGCGCCACCGCGCCGCCCAGCGCCTAGGCGCCGCCTAATGGCGCCTTTTAGAACACTGAAAATTATTATCTCAACTTGTCTCCTCGAACCAAACATGCTGGAGATTTAGATTGCTGTCATTTTTCTAGAACAGTTAGAGTTGTTACTCTTGTGGACATACTTTAATGTACTATAAGTCATTGAAACTACCCCCATTAGGAGCTGAGCCTTATTCTCAACATGGTACAGAGCACTAGCTCTATACATAACAAAATAAAACTTACCACCCCCCTAACCAAACCCTAGCCTAACATAGCCTATCCCCAACCCAACCCAATCGGAACCTAGGGCTAGACCCACGTCCTCCACCGCTGTTTTAATTGGCCTTCCTATTGCTCTCAGAAAAGGCAGACATAGTTGTACCACTAAGCAGCCTATTTCATATTATGTTTTCTTACATTGTACTTCTCATTCTTTACATGTTTTTGCTGCCTTATTGTCTTTTGTTTCCATTCTTAACACTTATAAGCAAGTTATGTCATTTTCTGGTTGAAAAGTAGTACAATGGATGAGATGATGTATAATTTATATTAAAATCAGACTTGAGAGCTTACCTCGCATCCCGTTGGGAAGAAAACATTGGGTTGAATGTATACTGTTAAGTTTTATTTAGATGGTTCTGTTGAACGTCTCAAGGTAGGGTTGGTTGCAAAAGGGTATATCCAGACAAATAATGTGGATTATCCAGACAAATAATGTGGATTATATGAATGCTTTCTCTTTTGTGGTTCAACTGAATTCCTACGTTTATACTTGTGGTCCTTAACCGATCTTGTATCTGATTAAAGTTCTTAACTTGATTGTGCATTGATTAAGATAACTCGATCGAGCATCGATTAAGACCAATAAAATTAATACATCTTTTTGTCCACATTCTATGTGGGCCCGTCCCTAAGTACAGTGCCATTCTAACAACAACATGATCCCCGAAAAATGAGATTATTGCTGAAAAAAATAGTAATGTGTGACCCATAATGTTCTCCAAATTGCATTTCATATAGAAATAATTATTTGTTTGTGAATGGAATGCGTTTGTGACTAGAGTGTCAGGACTTGTAGACATTGGTAGTTTGGTTTGCTTAACTTTGCTATTTGTATGTGTTTGTTGTTTTGTATGTGTTTGTTGTGTTGCATGTGTTTGCAATGTATGATATATTGGGAGTTTGGTGGAACTATAGTATATCCTTATTATCTTGTCTTGTATTTTAAAAGGCGTTTAGATTTGTACGGTTGTGAGTGCAAGGCTTTTAGACTCTAGTATTTTGATTGCTTAACGTTGTTTTGTAATGTGTCTTAGAGTACTAAGAATTGTGGCCCTAAAAAATTAGGACAATTTGCATCTCCCTTGTCCATCGGATATTAATTTTGTCCTTATTGGTTAATATGTATATTTTATTTTATTTTATTTTCTCGAGCTTTCTTTGATCCGGAAATTGCATGTCGTTTGACGATCTAGTATTTGTTTGCTAAGTATGGAAGTGTATTCAGGGAAGGCTCTGCAGTCGTATAGCATGAAGAAGGATAAGGAGCATGAATAAAAGCCGGATCTGAAGACTCTCTTGCGGTATATGTGTGCATTATGTACTATATCTGGTCTATGTAACTCTATTTGGAGTTGTACATGAGTGGAGTTGGACTATAATCAGACTTCTAAACATAGAAGTTCCCTTATGATTCAGATGTTGGACTTGATGTTTAGTATAGAATTGCCTATCTTTTATCCCTATCCTAGAACCTATAGAACCTACAGACGACAATCACGAATGCAGGTATACCATGGGATGTTCTTTTGTACTCGACTCGCTGTATTTCGGTAGCAGGACGTGACAATCGGTTGCAGAGGCAAGTGAGGATCAGCAAATAAACATCGTGTTTAACATATTATCAAGTTAACCACAAAAAGGAGAACCAAACCCATCAAGAAGTCTTTTTATTGCTTCCCATGTTTCCTACTGCAGCAGCTAAGCCACAACAGGTATATATAGGGGTGGCGATTTTGCCCTCATACCCTCTACCCTAGCCGGGTACCCTGCACCCTCAGGTGCCCACTGGTACCCTCTACCCTTCGAGGGCAAGCCCTACCCTTACCCTCTTGGAATTAGGGTAGGGTAAGGGTTTTATTCTGTTACCCTAGTGCAATTACCCGGGTACCCGCCCTACCCGCCCTACCCTCTGCCCTGTAACCCTACCCTGAACCCTACCCTACCCTGAATCACTACCCTACCTACTACCCGTTAACCCTAACCCTACCACTAGCCGTCTAGGCTCTAGCCCCCTCCTGTAAATCTGTGCTTTGTAATTTTGTATAGTCCCACTGCCATAGTATTACTACTACTTGTAGTTTTTTGTAATTAGTACTTAGGATTAGGAGAACTACATGGTACTTGATCCTAAGGAGTCAGGTCTAGCCCCCTCCTTGGGTATGTAGGCAGTCCTATATAACTGGGTTCAGAGCCTTTAGTAAAAAAAAATATTCTCCCTATTATTTCTTGTTAAGTTGTTATGATTTTTGAATGCTGTCAAAATCTGAAAAAAATGAAATGGAAAGAAAAAATATTCCCCCCCTGTTTAGTAGCAAAAAATTTGATTTTCAAAGTTAAAAAATGAAATAGCAAGGGTAATACCCTTACCCTCCCTACCCTGACCCTCAGCTACCCTGTGAGGGTAAAGGGCAAGGACGGGTAATGGATATTGATTTTTTGGAAGAGGGCTACCCTACCCTACCCTCATGACTCCCCTAGGGTATCAAAAAAGGTCAATACCCTACCCTACCCTGCCCTCTTCCTACCCTTACCCTACCCTACCCTACCCATCGCCAGCCCTAGGTATATACTCACGACGTGCATACCAAGGAGACCTAGTATACCATCATCTTCTCAGACACCACACCAGTAGATCCACCGACCTGTCTGTGATCCTTTATCTTTTTCCACCACCTGACCTTTATCTTCCAATTGCTATTTCCAAAGGTAAACATGCACGTACTACAGTACACCTTGATCCTATGGGTGAGTTTGTTTTCTTTGCTCAACTTGGCGCTTCCTATCCCCAATTTGCTCGTCTCTTCTTCTTATTCTATTCCCAGGACTTATACATGTGCACTGGAAATTCATGCTTGAGAACATACCATAATTGTCGAGATGGATGCTCAGTATCTTGTGGCACATGGGACTAGGTGATTGCCCCTCATGGCGCTGAAGTAGTCGTCATTCTTTGGTTGTTAACTCTCAAATATTGACATGATAGTTCTACTAATTGTTATATAGCCCGATTAGTTGCAAAGGTGGCCTATGGTGTCGACTCCTTTTAGATATTTTCCCATGTGGCTCATCTCAACTCTCAATTCTATTTGAGCACTCTTCTCCCTCGTGAGCGGCCTATAATTCAGACGATGTTAAGAATGCATTTTTATATGGTGATCTTATGGAAAGCCTACATAGAAACCTCGTTGGTTTGTTGCTCAGGGAGACAAACGAGTCTGCAAGCTGAAGAAGACGATTTATGGTCTCAAAGAGAGTCCATGTGCTTATTTTGCTAATTTTAGCCAAGTGGTTACATGAGTGGACATTTGGCACAAGATGAAGATCATTGTCCGTTGAATCTGGAATTGTATTTAGATGGTCTATTTTGATGAAATACTCCTATCAGACAGGGATGTTAAGGGCATCGGTGTGATCAACATGCATCTCCAACAAGGTAGTCAAAGGCTCAATGCGCACTCAAGACGCAAAGGGTCCATATCTTCCGAGGCACCATGCACGCGCATGCCTGAGCGGAGCAAGACACAAAAATAATAAATAACAAAAATATACATAAATAAATAAATAAATTAGTAATGTAAGAAATAAAACTAAATAACATATTAAAACCAACAAAAACATGTTAAAACATAACCAAGTGAACTAGCATAGCACTAATGGCAGTAGCAGTCAACAGAACTAACAAGAGTTTGTATTCTCCCTACCACGTTTTTAGTAAATTTTAGTTTTTCTAGTTCAACTAGAACCAACTTTGGCAACCGTGGAAATGGTCATCTCCCTCCCACTTGTATGAGGTAAGGATTATCTATGCCTCAAAATTTTTTGTATATATATATATATATATATATAAACCATAAGGCGCACATTTTCTTGGTTGCACCTCGCCTTAGGCGCATCCTGGGTGGGCTCAGAGAAAGGCGCCTCGCCTAATGAGGTGCAAGACGCATCTATTGCGTCTTTCTGCAAGGCGTGCCTTTGATTACCATAATCTTCGAAAGCACTTTGTCACTAAAGACATGGAAAAAAAATCCATTATTATCTAGAGATCGAGGTCACTCAAAACTTTACGGGCGTTGTTCTTTCCCCGAGAAAATGTCACATACTTACTACTAACTGGCACCAAACCAGGCGATGCTCCCATGGAGCAGAACCCAAATTTGTGGCCTTATGAGGATGAGGATGCCATGGACAAGTCTTAAGAAGATTTGTTGGTAAGCCGATTTACCTAATCATTACTAGACTAGATATTTATGTTGTGTGTCTAATCGTTACTAGACTAGATATTTATGTTGTGTGTCTAGTCAGTAAACTCATAGAGAACTAACATGGTGTCATTGAGATATAGACTTTTGAATTTTGAGATACGTGAGAATTTTCAGAAAATTGCCTTTTCTATCTACACCATAAATATCTCAATATCAAGCCATATTCTGATAATGATAATGCAGGAACTAAGAAAAATAGATGGACCACATTTGGCTACTACACTTGTGTTTGTGAAATCTTGTCAGTTGGAGGAGCAAGAAACATACGACAATAGTCAGGTCAAGTGCAGAGGCAAAATATAAAGTTATGACTCATACATAGTCTTTGTGAGATTATGTGGATTGATGACTAACTTTGGTGTCCATTACTCTCAGATAACAAAGTGTCATCTTAATTGCTAGCAATCCGATATCCTACGAGCGAACCAAACACAATGAGGTCGCCTATCACTTTGTTCGAGAAACAATCATGAACGAGCAGATTTGCACTGTATTGACTTGTTCCAAGGACCAGATTGTCGAGTTTTTCACGAAAAATGTTCTCTCCTATCCTGTTCTTTGCCTTATGTACCAAGCTAACATACATGATATATATGCTCCAACTCGAGGGGAAGTGTTTGAATAGTTGGTGTTGTTACTCTAATGTGCACATTCTTAGTATCTCTTTGGACTACCTTAGCCCCAAAGTGGATAGGAAATTGGATAGGAACTAAAGAGGGAGGTGCACACTCTCCTAGTAAATATGTACTCACTCCAAATAAATGACACAATCCCATTAGGAGTTGAATCTTATCCTGGACAATTTTCAATTGAGGGGGACAATTTTGTAAAGTTCAAACCTCAAAGGTTTCAGCTTAGACTTTAATTTTGGTGAAAGTAAGGATGATATCGTGAACAAAAGCTCTTTCCACATCAACATGAACATGATGGTGTCTGAAATCTCTTTTCTCACAGTACATGCTAAAGCTTAAAAGCATAGTAAAAAAGATCAAATATAAAACAAACTTAAGTGCAACCTGAACTAAAATACCTATCTCGTGTAGAGATCTAAGAATGAGCAAAGCTTCCCGTGCTATGAAAGATAAGTTATAACATACAAACATCCAAATAGAGGATGTTGATCCAAAACCTTAAAAGATCTATACCTATTATCAATGGTTTGCACAAAACTGGTTTTTTCTGCAATATAATTGCATAATCTTATTTCTCACTACGCAGGACCAGATATAAGGATGAAACGCTAAAAGAAATGTTGACTACAGTGTCCACATGACTTCTAACAGGAAGTGATCCAATACCTCAGGCGCTGGTAAAAGATCAACATGGGGACTTGAAAAGGATCGTAACCCAGCCTGCATTGAAGCGAGACGAGCATCACAAATTCATAAAACAAGAGATAAAAACCAAAAGAGGTTATGTAAAGCATTCTTCTCTTTCAGTTCATCTCATCAAAAGCATGAGGTTATTGAACATCAAGAATGTCCAGATAAAAGTTGGCACAGTTTTTTTTAGCAAGCGTATCAACCAGGCATATCCCAATATGCTTTTGTGGGAAAACCAACTGGTAAACGCTTTGTTGCTATAACCTAGCTAAGGCAAATATAAGGCAGGATCTTGTCAAAATAACTCAAAAGCCAGTTGACAAGTATGTCTACCTTTTTCTTTCATGTATTAGATTTATGAACCAAGGATCAACCATCCAATTTCACCTGGAATAGGAAAGAGCCTAGCCGTAGAAGTAAAATGATAAATTTTGTTCTAGGGAATTTCAGTTCTCTTTGAGGAATAACATAAGCTACTAAGAGCCAAACTGGAATAGTCATGTTTTTCTTAGGCAGGAGAGAGTTCATTATGTGAAAGAGATGGAGTTGGAGATATTTGTTACCTGACTTGCACCAACAATATCAGTTAAATGCACATTTGGGTTGTTTCTCACCATGGCCCCTACCATCATATCCACTTGAGATTGTAAGGATGCATATTTTAGCTCCATCCTCCGTTGATTTTCCTTCATAAGATGCTGCTCTTGCTCCATGGCCACCATCTTATCCCGCATCTTACGTATCTCCTCATCAGCTGATTGTTTTGCCTCCAATACTCTTTTTAGTTCTTCCTCGAGACCAGGTCGGCCAGATAGATCAGAGTCCTTAATACATGCACCATAAGTTCTCGCCTGATCTTTTTTCTCCGGTCCAATGATTCGGGAATAGATGTCATCTCTGGCAGAGGGATCAAGTTCGTTCTCTGGTTGCTGTGACATTAGTTCATTTAGCTGTGACTGCAATAGGGAATAGATAATCAATATTAAGTGGCTAACCAGTTCCAGAATCAAGGAGCACGACTCCCAAAATCTTAGTTGAAAGAATGTAAATCATACAATTACTGTTGCCGACGTCTCATCCACAGCCTGCCCATCTTTACGTGTATGTGTCACTATAAATATCTTTGCTCGAGATGGTTCCTCCCCATCAGGCATCTTTTTTCGCTATCATCATGTAAAGCAAGAAATGAATGTTACCATGTATGTTTCTCTATAAACACGACACAACTCTAATTTGTCATGATTCCGAGAGCTACCTCTATCTCACATATCTGAGCAAAACTCCTACTGCCTGAAGTGTGGGATCTCTTTACCTTTGCACGATTTGCCTTATTTGTCATACTACGTTTCTACGTAATTGAGACATGTATGAATCAATAACTCGTGATAACTGATAAATTTTACAGTAAAATACTTGCAACAAAAGGAACAGGAAGAATATTACTAATTAATGTACCTTTCCCTCATCAGAGTTCCAATAATTGATGAGAGCCCGCCATTGCTCCTCAACGATCCTATCGTCACGCTCTAAAATCCAATCATCTGACGCATGAGAGTAATAAATAGATCTTAATTGTGATTTCCAGTTCCTCCATTTGCAAGCCATGGACTCCATGATCGCCTTTCTCTTAGATATGTCAAGTTCAAACTTTGACTGTCACCCATTCAAGCATGTAATCAACAAATATTGCTAAATCACCTGACATAGTAAAAGCAAAGGGAGAAATCATATCACCAGGACTAGTTGCCACGCATTTTTCTTTGCTGTTTGAGGCACCGACCTCCAATCATGATGAGTAAGCGGTATAATGTGCCCATTTCGTGCTAAGGTACCCAAGAAGCTGCTTAATTTTCTTGCCCAACGACCAACGGGTTGCCCGTTCTTATTGAATTCAACATGTAAGCGTTTAGAATTATTCCATACATCATCGCACCTTGTGGGCCCTCTACCCCTTGGTTGTAGGTCGGTAGAATCTACACGAAAGGGAAATAATATTATACAGGGTTCAAATGCATAATAAAATTGGGTTAATCAGATTCTATTTAAAATACCAAGATGATCAGATAGTTACATCATATGTACCTGAAGAACCCTCCGGCCGAGAGGGATTAGGATTAACCTCATGGGGTGTGGCAGAGCTAGATTCGACCTGCCTACATAATTGATGTTGCGCCTGCGTTTCCCCGAAGTTTTGTTCTTCACTAAGTCTTCGTTGGGGTTGTTGCTGCTGATTGAGATTCTCTCTCTCGTGGTCTATCAAGGACTTACCTGTCTGTCTACCAAACTCAGTAGCTGGTTCAAATCATGGAAAAGTGGTATAAGTACATTGTGAAGCCAATGATGGTCGCAAGTGAATACAACTGTATAATCAAGAAACATTACATACATTTATCTCCTTGACAGGTCACTGTGAAGGAACAATCCTATATTTTGTTCATCCAGTTACTAAAAGCATTTAAAAAATCATTAAGGGTCAGCTTGGATTGAGGGGGGAAAAAATAAGCAGAGTTAAGTGGGGTTAAGTGAGGGAAAGTTAAGTGAGGGGGAGTAGAGTCAATACATAGAACATTGTTTGGACTGGAGGGAGAGTTAAGTGGGGTGTGTTTAATAACTCTTGTTTGGATTGAAGGTTTTGAGTGAGAGGAGGATTAATAAAAATATAAAGTTACCAAAATAACCTTATTACATATGTCATAAAATTAAATTTGATTGAAATTTTAATTAGAACTTGTCAAAATATCTTCACAAATTAGGAAGCTACAGAGCAACATGTTAAAAACAAGTAAAAATGGAGAGAAAAAATAATGATATTTTATAGTACAAATAAGGGATATTTATGATTTTTTTAAACAAAACCCCTCAATCCCCTTCATTAACCCTCCGATTTGGGGGTTAAAAAATGGAAAAAAAAAAAAAAAAAGGTGAAATAAACCCTTACTTAACCCTCTATATAACCCTCCCTCCTAAACCCCCACCCTCAAACCAAACATGGTTTTATTTTTCCCTCACTTAACTTCCCCTCACTTAACCATCTTAATCCTCAATCCAAGCAGACCCTAAGGTATAACAATGTAAAGCCAGTTGATTATCAGCAAAAATAGGAATTCATTTTTTTAGGATAAGTACGACCGATGGGATTCAAGATTAAAAAAAAATCGTAGTAGAATATGGATTATGGATAATATTTTTATTCATTTTTTATTTGATCGAATTATCGAAATATTTGGGTCACAATTTGTATCAATTAAACAAATCGTTGGAATCCCCAAAATGATTACTTGCACACAGAAGACTTGTGGAACCTTGTTGGTTGGCATGGTACGAATCAACTTCATGCTGCTCGAAGGAGTTTGGTTGGGACTGCCTCGGCATTTGATGCCTGGACTGTTGCTGACTTCTTTGATCCGAGCTAGATTGTTTCTCAATCGGTGTTTCTTGAGGCTGCGACAGCTTGTCAAGGGTATCTCCCATGTCGTCAACAGACCTATCTACTGGTCTACTACACTTCGCAATAGCTGGAAAAAGTGAGCAACTATTAATCAATTGGATTGACTAACTTTATGTAATCAAGATATATATTCTGCTGCAATCTGTGTAAACACTATGAACAAAGCTAATAGTGCGTGCAACAGTAAAAGCGAATACCAAAGCAGTTCAGACGAGACAAGAAAACCCATGTTTAAAACTAGAGGGGCAAATATGTTGGGGCTGCCCTTATTTCTCAAAACAAAAACTAGTAAATGCAGTTAAATAGTTCAGAGAGATCCTAAATTACAAAACCAATTGAAGATAAAAGAGTCATTAGGAATACCTCCAGAACCATGTGCCTCAGAGGGATGACAATCAACTAAATGGGGCTCAATGCAGGTTGCTTGGGCCTCCCTCGGTATTTGATGACTGAAAAGAGGCTGGTCGTGTCCAGATTTAACTTGTGTCTGAGATTGCCATGGCTGGTTTACATGGTTCATAATGGACTTTCTTGCCTGTTTCCTACGTGTCATGATAGCTGGTACAAACTCTGGACACATTGTATAAAACATAAATCATTTGTGAAAGTTGATCATGAAAAATTGAAATGCAATTATATATCAAGTAATAGTAACCTCATCCACCTTCTTGGCAACGTGCTCCAATATATGTTTGAGCATAAAGGAAGCAAAAGCTTATTTGGCTCAGTTAACTAGTAATAGTCTACCAAGAATCAATTACAGAAAGTCCAAGAGATGATTACAATACTTCAACCAAGAGGGTACCTGTGTAACCCCATGGTTGGGAGGGCTGAGAATCAATTGCAGGAGACACAATGGAGCTCAGCTGGCAATGCCTAGGTATTTGAGGTGTGACTTGAGGCTGAGCCTGGTGTGTGCTTGGTTGTGCCTCACCAAGTATCTCCTGAGGTTGCCAAGGCTGGCTGAGGTTGTCTTCAACATTATCTACCAAGGCCTTACTCGTCCCTCTACCGTGCCTCGTAGCTTGTTCAATTACTGCAAAACCAATACTAAGTTTAATCCTTTACATTGTGAAAAACAAATGTCAATAGAGATCATATACATGGACAAGAAAGAAAAGAAAAATTACATTCATTATAGTTAGAGAAATGTAAAAACAATTACAAGCAACTGCAATTAAATCAACCCAACCATATTTATCATGTTCCTGTGAAAATAACATAGAAGATTAATAATTGGACCAATAAAAGTAAGACCGTCGACAACCCTAGGTTCTTCTATTAGGTATTATCTTACATGAATATCCAATGGTTTAATATTTCTAAGTTTGGAATTTACAAATGGTTGCAACCAGTCAACATAATCTCACCGGTCATCTGCCCCTTCAGAGACAAGTAAATCAAGAATGGTTAACAGGAGCTGGTATCATACTGCTCTTTCCTGTTTTGGGTCAGGCAAAGGAATGAGCCAATTAAATTTCCAGATAAAATTTTCCTAAATGTACGAAAATCAATAACAATTGGCATGGCTTTTAAATTTCATCTACAGCTCATATCTACCCTTTTCAAGGTTCTCTTAGGACAAAATACCAGGATCCTCATGTAAAATACTTCTTCCGGAAAAGATAACAATAATAAGTTCACTATCAGCAGAAATCTTTGTGCAGCAGCTGAAAATGTCTGGCATTTACAAGAATAAACCTGACCTTTCTTTCTATTTTCCAAGATTCGCGGTATGGTATCGGAATCAGCATCGGACCATTCCTATGAGTATCGGTATCGCCGATATCGGTAGTATCCGCGGTTTCCAATCGGAGTATCAGATTTTTTGGTATCGGAAAACAAATAATTATTAATAAATTATTAACATTTAAAATATATATTTTATACAATTAGGCATAAATTTGAGTATTTCCAATGTTATTTCTTAGTCATTTTGAAATTAAATGAAATTGTAGTCACCCTTACCGATTGGTTTACATGCAATAGATAAGTTTTCTTCTTTTACATGTTTTTACAACCTTATTATGCTTCAAACCCTTGTTGATTTGTCTTTTTCGTTAAATTTTCTTTGCCGAATTGACGTGACCACCAATGTCGGTATCGGTCAGTATCGGGTATCGGTCGGTATTGGATCGGGACATGCCAAACCGTATCAGTATGGCCGTATCGGATCGGTATCGGCCGATACTGTAAAATATGCTATTTTCCGTATCAATGGGGCATCAATCCTATCACACACATCCTTCATGTCACTGAATCATCTATCGTACTTTTCTATGCCGGATACCTGCTTAGGCAATAAGTTCATTATTCTTTTCCCTTTTCTCTCACAACCTTTTGGTGTGACACATGAACCCGATCATAGCAATGAATCCAAAAGATGCTTGCCTTCTTTCAAGTAACTTCTTCCAAAGGTGGTTCAACAACATCAAATCCCTAATCCTGCATCTTGGGGTCGGTTATTTAATCCTTTATCCCATTAGATTTTGTTAAGGACAACGTCCTCTATAGCATTAGCATTTACAATATCTTTCTTTAAGGACTCGATCCTATTTTGTTTATAACGAACCTAGTTCTAGAGTTCCTTTAACTAACATCATATCTTTACAATTGGTGTATTTATTGGTCCGACTCCATATTGCACTTGTACAAACACTTTCTCTCCTCTTATCCTTACTTGGTGCACCTCCAATTTCCCACAAATGCAATCGTTTCTTATCCTATATTTCAACATATTGTCACTCGTCCATCTTAGCATTCTCATCTCAGCTATGCATTTTCTTGACATGTTAATTGCACAACACTCTCATCCTTGTCATCCATAAAGCAAGGTGGTCATATGGTTGTTTTACAGAATGTTCCTTTCAACTTAAGGGTGTCTAGCTATCACAAAACACTACTGAAGCACTTCATTTCAGTCATCTTGTTTCAATTCAATGAACACTATTTTCCATCATGATGATTGATTGATCCTAAATACCAAAAGCTATCACTCCTACGTGTCTCTTGTCCATAAATATTGACTGATTTCTTTTTCTTTTCTTTTTTAACTTTTGCTTGATTTACATTTCATACACTCCATTTCCATGCTTCTAATTTTGAAACTTTTAAGATTCTAAAGTTTCTCTTCACAATTTAATTCTAGAAACAGGCTCTTGTGTACTATCGTCAACTACAAAAATATCATCAACAAACGTGATAAGACCAAGGAATGTCATCCTAAATATGCCTTGTATTTCATCCATAACTAACACAGCGAGTTAAGGACTTGACTCTTGTTGGCTGTTGCAGAGGTAGTAAATGATATTATCCTGCATCTGAATCACACAACCGAAGTTCTTGTGATTCATCACTGTACACTACAATTTACCTCTTTTTATAATGTTTGGATCAGGTCTTAAACGTAGTAAGCAGACAAGCAATATCTGATAGGCCATGTGAGCCACAATCTCTGCCAGCAGCAACAACCTCGACAGAAATCTAACAAGCCACACCTGAACCTTGGCAACACCCAACCAAATCATGAATTAACTAGGCAAGCCCAATCTGTCGATCCCATGAGTTGATGCTCATCCATCCAAAAATGAGGTTCTGCAGGTATGCATATGCATGTATAATTTATATTTAACATACAAAAGCATACATTTTTCCGAGTAGTTGGACTTTTGTATGAACTGAATTTTCTCATAACGCACATAGGCATGGTGTATAAGAAAGTAACAGTAGTATTTAGAGTATTTACACAAGGTCTGACCTACATGAATGATGTACATTTAAGGGGTTACCAATTGCTAAAAGCACGTAATGCTTCATTTAGGTGCAATTATCAAAAGCCTATAAGCTATTACTGATCATATTTTTTTCATCAAGAATACTTGCAGAACCTTGTGGTTCAACTCCGTGGACCTAGATAGAGTTCATCTGGGCGGCTGGGCCTGAATAGAAGTTTAATGTATGAACTGCAGCTGGGCTTGACTCGAGCTAGTTCCTTGACAGGTAGCTATTGAATGTGCCATAGCTACATAGGACTACTCCCATTTTGTACTGAGGAATTACTCATCCATCTACTGCTCTTAACTTAGATACAATGGACCATAAGAAGAACACACAGGCTTGATAAATTATGTGATGGCAGCGTTTTGAGATAGAGAAAAATACTGGCCGAGTCCTCTAGGCATTCTGCTTCAATCTTACATATACATATGGAAGTTATTACATAATGGGTTCAATAAGTAGAAACACCTGAAAAGTATGCAATTGAAAATTAAAATACTTCCCCGAGTATACCTTCATAACCGGGTGGTGGATCATCAGCCACATTGTGATCAATGGAAGCAGGTTGGACCGGCATAGGTAATTGATGATTAAGTGGTAGCTGGTCTTGGCCAGAGTTAATTTGTGCACCATCATGTCTTTGATTAGACTGCCAAGATTGGCTCGCATGATCTACCGACGTCTTGCTAGCCCGTCTGCTACGCGTCATAATAGCTGGCACAAACCATAGACACATAAGATAAATCATGAGTCACATAATGAAGCTAACATGAACCACAAGTGACTAAATCTGTTCCATCAAGATATGGCAGCTGCATAACCTCATGTTCTGTAAATATAATCAAATGTAAAGGGAGCATAAGTTTATTGGATTCAATTAACTATTATAATCTAGAAAGCCTGTCAACTGTGAAGCTTCAATCTCTCAAAGCAACGGAGGATTACAGTACTTAAACCAGGAGCGTACCTATGGAAACCTGTGGTTGAGATGGTAAAGAACCAACAGCATGGGACTCAATGGAGCTCTGAACAAAGTTTGGCTGCGCCTCAACATGTTTCTGCTGAGGTTGACGTGGTTGGCCGACATTTCCGGCATGATCTACCTTGGACTTACTAGTCCGCTTACTACGCCTCATGGATGACCCAGATCCTGAAAATTCAATAGAGATATAAATAATTGAGTGTGAAATTGGATATGATTACATATATAAAAACTGGAACAAGAACTGCAATAATAAAGGAAAATATATAAATCCAAGCAAAATACCGCATTTACCAAAACGTTTTAGGGTCATTGATAAAAGACTTGTTGGTTCCACTATAGATCCTTTCGAGAAAATTCAATGCATTGCCAAATGCAGAACCCATCAACATAATGTTGTTGTTATCTGCCCTTCTATCCCATATTAGATATTACATACCAAAGCTTACAAATTTAATCATCACAAAAAAAAAAAAAAAAACTGATTCTATCTTTAGTTACTTTGTTCCCTATTTCTACTCGCCGAATCAATGAAACTGTTACTAAAGCACTGATGTGGTAACAAATAATCGCTTATGGCAATAGTTTCAAAATCATGTCTTTCCATCAGAAACATGACAAATACCAAAACCCATTTCTCCATATTGCATACCAAAGTTTGCAAACTTGACCATCACAACAAAAAAAACCTTTTTTCCACTTTTGGTAACAGTCTCAATACAAAATATTAACCAAACCAACATCAAAATCGTGTCTTTCCATCAGAAACATGGTATATCCCAAAACCCTATTTCCCATATTACATTACCAAAAATTACAAACTTAATCGCCACCAAAAAAATCTATTTCTTTTTTTTTTCCACTTTTTGGAACAGTTACAGTGAAATTATTAACCGAGCCAGCACCAAAATCGTGCCTTTCCATCAGAAACACGACAAATAGAAAAACCCTAAATTGAGTGAGGAAAAGAAACCTTGATGTAATTCTGAAGGAAAAATGAAGAAACAAGAACGCGGAGTTCAAATTGTGTACGTAAATATTGAAATTATAAAGGATCAAGAAGAAGAAGAAATTATTTAGAGAGATTGACCTTTCAGAAATTTAGCGAGGGAACTCGATAGCAGCTACAGAGAACGAGAAGACTTGTTCATGGGCTTGTGGTGACATGTAGTCCATTGTTTTTTTTGTCAAATATTATATTGGTAACATAAGAGCATGGTGGACAGTGATAGAAAATTATTTTTTTATACATATTTGTTATTTTAATAAATACTCTCCGTTACCATGGTTGTTTCGTATCGATGGGTATATCGGTACTGGTCCTGTACCGTTGGCAATACCGGTACAGATCTTGTATCGGTGGCTAAATCGGTATCGGAGGGCCAGTACCAGGATACAACCAAGGACAATGATACCATTAACCACTCACTCTCTTTTTTCGCAAATTATAAAGACACTTCACATTTTTACTCATGACTAGCCTAATTTTTTTTTATTTACAAGTTTGTCACTTGAAAAATTACTTAGGACTAGTCTAAAATTTAGGACTGCCAAAAAAAATTGACAGTCCTAGCAGCATATAGGATGCCAAAAAATTTGACAGTCCTAAACAGCAACAAATCCAGTTTAGGACTGCCAAACATTTTGACAGTCCTGAATGCTGCTAGGACTGTCAAAAAATTTGGCAGTTCTAAAATGAACTTGTTGTAAATGGAGAAAATAGAGGTGGTATAGAAGAAGCATTAGGGTTTATACCTTTTTTTTAGGAGCGACAGAATGCGACGGCGGCGGAGAGATTGACAGTAGCTGCAAAAAGTCGGAGATGGCGGCGGCGGCAGATGGTCGGGGGAGACGGAGAGGAATCGAACTAGAGGGGTCGGGGGCGACGGAGATGACGGTGGCGACGAAGGAGTTGGGGGAGACGAAGATAGCGACGACGGCGGAGGGAGTAGCGGAGCCATGATCAGTCGGAGATGGCGGTGGTGGCGGAGGGGACGGGGAAGACGAAGAGGAGCACAACAGCTGTCGTTGTTGACGGATCGATGGAGATGGGAAAGGAGAGGGGTTTGAATTGGCGGCAGTCCTAAGTAAAAAATAGATTATCCTGAGTAGTTTTTCTTCTAAGCTGGACTAGCTCCAATCATGAACTATTCCTGAGTAAGAAGTGAAGTCTTCTTATGATTAGCCTCTATTTTTTTGTGGACGGTTTGAAATTTTGAAAGTTCTTACTCAAACATTATCCGCCGATATCCATTTGAGTGGATTATGGTTTGTATGGTCTGGGAAGCTCGATATGGTTCAAATCAATTCGTAGATGGTTCAAAAGGTCATGTTGAACCTGTAGTTGTAATTGTTCACGGTCAATCCTAAAAAAAAATCTATGACTAAAAATTTGATTTTAACCAGTGACATTGTGTAATTGTTCCCAATTAGCACATAGAACTACCAACTCGTGTTGAATCAAATATGGTAAATGATTCCAACAAGTTTCGAGGTCGATTTGAAATAATCATTCCATCTTGTAAACTTGTTATCTTTGCCGGTGATCGCCACCATAGTCACATAATATGCAAATTTATTCGATTCACGAATTATTTGCAAACAAATGTTCTACTTAATGTATGTAAAAGCAGTTGATAAATTCGATCAAATTTTGGACAAACTTGTTAACAATCCATCAAATTAACAAATAAAACACAAATTATTGACAAACAATAAATAATTATTTAAATTTTTAATCAGTCGTTTTAATCTCTACTAATATAAGGAGGCTTCGAAATGGTTCAAGATTGAGTCGTCTAAGCCGTGTGTATTTAATCAACCATTTCGTTTTAAAATTTTAAAAAAAATTAAGTCCCGTAACCGTAGTTATTTTTCACAAAATTTAAAATAAAATTAAAACCTAAAATTCTCCTAACTGCATGACTATGTATAAATACTAAAATATTTAGAATTTAAATTATATTTAAACTAACTACATAATATCTAACTAAACACATGTCCAAAAGTTTTCAAACATATTTATAATAAATAATAACTAAAATATATTCAAATCATATTTAAAATATTTTAACATAATTTTAATTTTATATTTCAATCATTTTGTAGATTTTTTTTAAACATGCAACGCACGTGAAATGAATTATAAAGAGGCTTTAAAACGGCTCATAATGAGTTGTTTAACATGTATGTATATCCTTGTGTAATTATGAAAAAAAAATTCTAAAATCATTCTAACTATATGTATAACTCTCGCGTAAAAATAAAACTTCTAATTACCCGAACATATATCTAAAATTTTATAAATATATATAAAAATATATCTATAACAAATTTTAATTAAACTATGTTTTTTCTTTTTTTTTTAATATAATCTAATTTTTTAACAATATTATATTTTCTCTTTTTTTATGTGCATTATCGCATGTAAACTGGAGTAATTTTAAAGAGTGTCAGATTCGATCTGATTTTAATAGATGAAGATCAAGATAGAAAATGTTAAACAGTCCGCGAGGGGTGTGACCGTGCGCTTTCTCGCGCCGACGTGTCACCCCCACTGTCCCCCCTGCACCACACCGGACCCAACCCTCCTTTTTCGCAGTCCCTCTCCAATGGAGAGGCGACATGTCGCCCGCAGGTTTGGACTGCGATCCAAACCCATGGGCTGTTGGAGTCCAGTCTGGATTTGGTAACAATATATTTATGGAATCCAAATCTAATTAAATATTTGATTTGATTAGATTTGGATTTCCATAGTTAATGTCGTGTTATTTTAGATATAATAGGATTCTTATTTAAGGAAATTCTATTATGATATAAAATAGGATAATTGATGGGCTGTTTTATGTGTAAAATAGGAAATCCCAACAATTGGTATCAGAGCTTTGGAGGTTCTGGCAACCATGTCTACGGAGCAGACGAACACTCTTATGATCACACTCACGGATGGAACTGGGCGATTTTGTCACGACCCGCACCCGCTTCTCGGGACGCGAGAGCGTGAGCAAACCAGCTACGCATCGAGCGGACTCCAGCCCGACTCGAATACGTAAATACTGTCAAGAGCATGGTAAACTGCCAAATCATGGCAAAACAAATCTATATCTCAATCCACAATAAATGTACGAAACTTGAATGAACACTATGGGTCGTGGTCTGCAGCCTACTAGCATAATGTCCGATTAGACTCCAAAGAATATAACAAGAGTCTATAAATTGAATCAATAAATAGGATATCTCATGATAATGAAAGGAAAGCGCGAGTTAGATGAGCTGGATAATAAACATGGTATCAATACCTGAATCTCACAAGCAATATCGTAATCATCTGAAACCCACAAGCGTCATAATCATCCGCCATCCAGAACTGCTAACTAACTCCACGCAATCACTAACCTGAAGAGATCAGCAGGTCCTCAGGAGACATAGCAAGATACATAAAAATATGCCTATCTAGCAGTTTAATCATGCATAAATTATAAACATGATGTAAGCAAGGAACGAGACATACACATGGCAAGAGACTACGACCAAAACTGCTAACAAGTGACTATCGACAAGTGGCTACTGACAGGTGACTATGAACTGGAATACAAGAACAACTACACGTAACTGAACTGCTGGATGAACAAGTGAACACGAGATCAATGGAATATCAAATTCTCACCCCGAGTGGACTCGCAGGTTTGAACTAATCACTAACTCTCGTCCCGAGTGTGGACTCTCTAGTTAGTTCAAGGCAAGGCACCCTCGTCCCGAGTGTGGACTCTCTGGTGCAAGTATAACATCCTCGTCCCGAGTGTGGACTCTCTGGTGCAAGTATAACATCCTCGTCCCGAGTGTGGACTCATGGATGTAAACAAATCAAGACAACACCATTGTCCCGAGTGTGGACTCTCTGGTGCAACTGATCAACCCTCGTCCCGAGTGTGGACTCTCTGGTTGAGAAAATGATAACAAGGATTTAGCAGTTCAACTAACGTACTCATTCTATGACACGACTCAAGCAAGGTACTGGTGAGACAAGGTACAACTCAGTCAAGACGTAGATAAGGACCACTCTAGCACGAACTATGATGTGAACAAGTCCAGTATAACTACACTATCAAATCACAAAAGGTGATATACAAGCAAGCCAATCAACTAGTGAACATGGTATAAAGAATATATAAATGTCACGACCCGCACCCTGAAGAGGGGCACGAGTACGTGGTTACGTCCAGCCTACGCCGCAGAATCGGCTGTAGAACGCTGTATATAGGGTCTGTAAATACTACGACTAAAACAGATAAATGTACCTGTACTGTATATATACTCCGAATGGAGGTGACATAACAATACAGTCTCAATCACATAATCAAAACTAGGGTAGATAGCATGAAAAGAGATATGATAGAATAAACAGGAAAATGAGTCCAACATCCACAAGTCAGAGCTATACACAATATCCAGAGTCTCAGATAATATAAGTATAAAGATACTACGAACTGAAATGTACTAGCTGGCTCGCAGGCCAGACAAACCTAACTAAACTAGGCTACTCAGGGTGAGCAAAGTCCAGTGGCTCTACCAATAAGCCACGGTCTAAATCTAGTCCATCGGACTCAACCCCATAGTAGGTCGGGCAGTCAGTCTCAGAGTCATCTGTAAAATATCATAACGGTATCCTGTCAGGAAAATGAACAAGTACAAACACTAACAGCAGTTCCATGTGAATTGACAAATTCTATAAGAGACAGTATAATGAACTACAAGACAAAGATATATGAAAACTTGGGAACCGTTTGGAAGCCGAGTTACAACCCTTAAACCAAACAAGGACCGGAGTTGTAACTCTTCTTCCGAGCAGAACTTAGTCTCCAATCAAGGTACAATGTAAAGGCAAGTAGAGCATGTGAGTAACTGTATATCATGGCATGGTGAGAAAATACTGAATATAGAACAGAGCAGGATATACGATAAGATAAAGTAAATATAAAATATGATTTGAATTATTAGAGCGTTATGTGATCGGCTTGGGAAACATGATCAGGCTTTCCATCCGACCGGCTATGAACAATGTGTACAATAGAACGGTAAGGCCGGTCACCATGAAAAGCTATGAACGATGTAGGGTAAGGCTTTACCCGTCGTGAGGCGAGGGTATAGCTATGAACAATGTATACAGTAGAACAATGTGGAAATTTGATCACACAACCACTAATAACTCCCCATCCCCGAATAGTATAAAGGATTCGGACATAACACGTCATGACACGAAATTCAAAAGCAGGTGATCAGCCCACTCCCAAGTCCATGTCTATACAAGTACAAGTAACAAGTCGAGTCATGTACCAATATACCAGGTAATCCGGGAACAACACCTCATGACAGGATCCGACATATACTAATCCGTGAACCATCGTGTTAGGAATCAAGTAAGACACTACAACTGAATCGGATATAGCAGATATCAAGACAATAAAAACTATCAGTGAATGTACTCGCCTGCTGTCCTGAGCTGTATGGTATATCAATGCTCAGAGCAGTATCAGAAGACCTAAATATGAGATACTGTAAGTTAATTTAGGTTTAAACAAGTTTAGGAATGATTTACAATGAATGATATACAATCTAGGTCAAACTATGTCTCACTGAGTCACACTAAGTCCTGTCAAGTCAATCTAGGTCGAATCAAGTTATATCAAGTCAATCTAAGCCTAACCAAGTCAATCCTAGGTCATAACAGTCATCACGGGTCAAAACAAGTCGAAGAAAGTCAAACGGGGTCAAGAGTTGGCCTACAGTTGACTTTTGGTCAACTGGTCAACCCTGGTCAACCCTAGGTCAATGGTGACTAATAGTTGACTTTTGGTCAACTACACAAGTCTAATGGAAATTGGGACTAATTTGGGTAAAGCGTTGACCCATAGTTGACTTTTGGTCCAAAAAGTCAACCGTGGTCAACCAGGGCCAAGACTAGGTCTAGGCGACTATTTCTAACTATTACCAACCTCTACAACCCATATCCAAGTCCATCTTGGACTTCGAAACTCATATCTTGGCCGTAGGCCAATATCATATTTTACCCTTAAAAAGGGTAAAATTCTAGCTTCGGCAACTATCAAGTTAGCCTATCTACGCTTGGTATTTTGACCCGAGCTCCCTAGGGTAGTAAGGTACTAGCCTATACATATATTATCTACCAAGATACCTAAGTAAAATGGACATCTAGTTCATGTTACGGCCCATTGCCGGTATCTTGAATATTTCAAGATACGGAATGGTACGACGCGATACCGGCGCCCTACAACCCCGATTTTCACCCGGAAGCCTACCCACAAAATCTAAATCACGTATTCTTGTCCCACGCCAAGTTTCAACTCAATCCGATACTCCGAGCTCCATTTCGTCCTATAACTCGGTTTTTCCCTATTTCTATTCTAGCCCTTTTCCTATTCTTCTAACTTCTTCCAATCTTTCCTCCTAACCTCTAATTATTTTCTAACTTCTAATTCCATAAACTTCTTCTACTCTTCTCTACGAATCCATCCATATATAATACATATATATATATATATATCTATATATATATATACATATATATATAGGTAAAGGGGGGGTTAAATAGGCCAAAACACTAGGGGGGTTTCTACCTGGCAGCAGCCAAGTGCTGCTGCTGCTGCTGTCCTGCAGCAACTGCTGCTGCTGGGCTGTTCTTCTTCTTCTTCTCATCTCCTTCTACTTCCTATATATATATATATATATATATATATATATATATATATATATATATATATATATATATATATATATATATATATATATATATATATATATATACATAACTAGATATCTATCTATATATCTATCTAGATATCTATCTATCCATCTAAATATATATATAACACATACACATCCATATATACACATCCATATACACACATCCATATATATATATATATATAAATGTATATATATATATATATATATATATATATATATATATATATATATATATATATAATATATATATATATATATATATATATATATTATATATATATATATATATATATATATATATATATATAGACACACTCACACACACACACATGGACACACTCTCACACAACACAAACACACACACATTCTCACCACTCTCATCCTCATGACACAAATTCCATATCAAAAATATATACACACACTCACACACATAAATACACATGTATATATATATATATATATATATATATATATATATATATATATATATATATATATATATATATATATATATATATATACCACTCTCAAAATGATTAAACCCTAATAAATTCTTAACCTATTTTTCTAGGGAAAACCTACAAATTTGTGGGCAAATGGTAGAGAATCTTCTCCTCTCCATTTATGGTGAATGAACTAAATGCAAAAGAGAATTAAATGAAGAGATTAATGCATACCTAGATTAGTTGGTTGGAGGAAGAAGAAGGCTTGGAAATAAATGAAATTGAAAGAGAGAGAGAGAGTGTTGCTTGGTGGAGAAGGAAGGAGAGAGGGGGCTATAGGTGGCCGGCCAAGCATGGCATGGGTGTGGGTGAGGGGCACTTGTAATTACAAGTTTGCCCCTCCCTAAGCCTAACGTAATTAAATTCCAAATTAGGTTTAGGAAGTTGCTAAAAATAAATAAAAATCATAATTAAACTAGATTACTCATGGGGGACTAGTCCAAACTCTTAAACCCTAAAGTTTAGTGTGGTGGGCCATGGTTAGCTAACAGGCTAATTACAGCTCAAGTCGAAATTCACCGGGGTCCCGAATTAACTCGGAATGCGATGAAATTCGAACCCGACTCCTATAATAATTAAATAATAATATTCATGAAATAAAATTCCCAAAAATATTATAAAATAGAAAATTACCATTTTACCCCTAATTGGGAAAAGTGAGGGTGACAATAAATCAAATCGACTAAAGAACTAAAATAATAACATGATAAAACAGATCTATAAACATGCAATAAACTGTAGAAGAAGGCAAGGTATCTTGCCTGGTGGTAGCATGAAGAACCGACAATATACCGTCAACTGGTAAGCCATAAAGTCCAAATCTCACAACTGTCTCCGAAAGCTGAAACAAACATTACTAACATTCTCAGAATAGTCAAATTATCTAGGATTGCCTGTCCTTAAGTCCAATTCTGGATACATGGGTAAAACGGTCATTTCGGATCAAAACGGTGTCCGCCGTTGGACCCGCTTTGCACCGAAAAGCGTGCTAGGGTCAATGGTCTCTAAAATCGTCAAACTACATGTCTACGGATTCATTTTGATGATATGAACTCAAAGGTATGTCCAATTTTGGATTCCGGTGGGCCATGCACAAAATTGCCCGTTGAATCGGATCGTGGGGCCCACGAAAGACGATCCGATCAACTGTCCCAGAATCGAACCAAACTTGGCATACAAGACTAAAAAAATGATACGGTCCTGTTGGCGTAAGTTTTGTCTAGATCTGACGGACGTACACAAAGTAATTGGGAAATTTGCACAGAGATCGATACGGTAAATTTCGGCGGATATACGTCAAATTCGTCGTGCACACGCAACCAATTTGAATTCCGCTAAAACCTACACATCCACGAAGCCGATACGCACCTTTTGATGCTTTCGGTTCACGACTACATCGCCCGAATTGTCGGGACGGACCCAATGTCGATGGATTTTTAAGTTTTGGAAACAGATTTTTCACAATTTTGGGAGACGAATAATTTCGCAGATATACGATGAAAACACAAACTACAAAAAGGGTTCTGGACTCCTATGTGTTGTTAATAAATGCCTTTAGGTGGATTTTTGAAATCATGCATGGTTTGGAAGATAATCAAGCACAAAGTAGGCTAGTTCGGCTGTTTTCAGTCCTATTTTTGAACAGGTTTTCGATGATCTTCTCATCAATTTTCTAGACAGGGTGTTAGGTTATACCGAAATCTATCTACTCGGATCGAAACTTGGATATACTGGCTTTCTAAAACACTTTACGGATCGGAAAACGAATAAACGTAGGCGAAGAACTCGTACCGTGAAGTTGGCGCTTCGCCGTCAATACTGCTGTCGCTGCTCATCTATTTCACGCGCGGCCTGGCCGACCAGCCAGTGGCCCACGGCGGCGCACGGCGGTGGCGCACACGGGGTCGAGGTCGCCCAAGGCTGGGGAGGAAGGCTAGCGGCTTTGGTTTTCTCCCTTCGTCTCTCGCGTTCCCTCTCTCTATTATAAGTACTGGCGGGTGTAACCCCTTGGGCTCGGGCTGGGGCTCCTCTGATTTCTTTTTTCTTCTTTTTATTTATTTCTTTCTTTATATATATAACCATATATACATATATGTATATATACACATATAGATATATATAATTGGTATAAAACTTATAATCCATATATATATATATATATATATATATATATATATATATATATATATATATTATATACAACTTCATATATGTGTATACTCATATATACACCCTATATATATAAGCCATATTTAGAGGATAATATAAACACATAATTAACTTATATTTTACTAACCTTTATGATTATTAACAAACCCATATATATATATATATATATATATATATATATATATATATATATATATATATATATATATATATATATATATATATATATATATATATATATATATATATATATATATGTAGGTGTATATACCATACACACATATATACATTGCCCAAAAATCTAACATAAAAAATAACCATAAGGAAAACTGTCATGATATTTCCAAAATAATTATTGACCTGGTAAATAATATCTAACATATATAACAATTTATTTACTCATAGAAAACAGCAATTAATAGACAATTAAAGTAATACGAAATTTATGCACAAAATATATCTACATGGACTCCTTTCTGCACACAACATTCCTACATGGGCTTGGGCTGGTTTGGGTCCAATCCGGGCTAAATTGGTATAACCGGGGCATCCTAAATATCATAGTCTCAATAAATAAATAATTAAATCATTTATGAGGTCATGTCACAACTTGATCTGGTTTTCCTAGTTAGGACACACACATGGCTCAACCCTTCCTATCTTGGCTAATACACTTGTCAAAGCACACAACTGTACTATCCGTGCCATAATTTCTAGTCGTTTTGTACTTCAAAACTCAACCATGGCTAAAGTCATCTACCGTAATAATTAACTAAATAATTATTTACAAAATTCTAAAAATTACCATTTAAATCAAATAAATAATAAAAAAATATTTCAAAATTTTCTCGGAAGAGGAGTTACAAATTTGGAAGCCAAGGATGGAGCATCTACTCTAGTGCAAGGACTTGCATGGTCCGTTGGAGGGTGACAGTGCAAAGCCATCGGACAAAGCTGCTGAAGACTGGAAACCACTGGATCAAAAGGTTGTTGGATTCATCCGTCTATGGCTGGATGACTCGGTGTCTCACCACGTGTCCATGGAGAGTTCGACAAAAGTATTGTGGGAGAAGCTGCATTCGTTGTACGAAAGAAAGATGGCTGGCAACAAGACGCTTCTTATTCGCCAACTCGTCAACTCGAAGTACACGGAGGGTACCTCGGTGGCACAACATCTGAACGAGGTTCGAGATATCATCAATCAGCTGTCTGCGATGAAGATAGTGATTGATGATGAGCTTCGGGCCCTACTGCTCTTGAGTTCTCTGCCGGAAAGCTAGAAGACGTTGGTGGTGTCGGTGAGCAACTCTGTGCCTGATGGAGTTGTCAAGACGGAGGCAGTCAAAAGTAGCTTATTGAATGAGGTGGTTCGGCACAAGCAAGTGGAATCGTCACAGGAGTCCGCTCTGGTGGCTTCATACGGAAAGGGAAGACCCAAGTCACAGGCAAGGACAGGGGGAGTTCTCGAGATCTTGCGATTGTGGACCGCAAGTAGGGCTGCTATTACTGTAGCAAAAGGGGTCATATCAAGAGAAACTGCATGAAGCTCAAAGCTGAGAAGGCCAAAGGCAAGGACAATCAGGAAGATCTCATGGCATTTGGAGATATCATCATCGCAGCGACCGACGCAGAGGAACCTTGTGGCATGTGTCATGATGACGACTGGGTCATAGACACGGGGGCATCGTACTATGCCACTCCACAGAGGAGGATCTTCACATCATACCGCAGCGGCATGTTTGGACATGCGAAGATGGGCAACAAGGGACGACTGTAGTTGTAGGCATCGGTGATGTGCACTTGACGACGGAGTTTGGTGAGAAGCTCGTCCTCACGGGTGTGCGACATGTACCGAGTTTGCGCTACAACTTGTGTCACGCCCCAGAACCAGAATACTGGAGAGCGGGGGAATGACTCAGCCAGCTACGTATTACGGGTAGATGAATACCGTATAATACGATCAATGCTGTCTAAAAGACGAGGGGGTGTATACTACATGAAAGTCTCACTATGGTCACTTCACATCTATTGTCTCAATCATTCAAACAAGAAACAGTAATAGAGAACATGTAAGATAAAGCAGTAAGGCGTCCCAAATGCTCTGTCAAAATGTTCTTGATATCTGGCTTTACAAAACATAGCCAGATTGATGTAGCAAAAGTATACACAATTGTTATCAGCTGCAGTCTGACTTTAATTACAATTATATAAAAGTAAGTACAAGACAATCCGACTAACATGTCGGTGCCAAACGGCTAAGTATAAAGTAAGTGACAAAATGAGCGGTGAAGTAAGGAACCCACTCGAGTCCTCCTGCGATCATCCCTCTAGTGTTGACCATCCTGGAGGTAGAAGTAAGCTGGATCCTCGGGGACCGGCTCTAAATCTGGCCATGCAAAACCAGAGTGGTTAGACCTCTAATAGCAAGTACCACAAGGAAGCACGACATGAGAACTAAAACCAGTAAGGAAAAATATGACAAATAGATCTCTGCTTGCTACTAGGATTCTCATAACATCACGACACTTCGAACCAACCTCCCAACCAAACAAGGACAGAAGTTGGCCCGTCATGTCCTGACATTCTGATCATCCCAGTTAGGTAACAGAGTAGCACAGTACACAAACAAGTCAATTTAAACGACCATTCAACTACTACGGCTTGCTACTGTGTGTTCCAAGTTATCCTGGAATAATGCAATTAGGGATTCCTCAGTTCTTACTATGTGTAAGCAAGACTAGTCTATCCAGTGAATCATGTGCGCCATACATGAATTAGACGAGTCCCAGCAGGACGCCCGTCATCAATATATAATATACAATAAATAATATAACCAGATACTGCTCCATGCCCGTATGGCAGGTTTACAGTATCTGTGGGAACCAGCCGGCCCGTAGGATACTACTCGTCCCAAGGGGGCTGCCATGTAAGAACTCGGGAATCCATTCTCTCCATGCAATCATTATTTTATTTAGCTTAATAGTCCCTACGTTGAGTGAAATCCCATGCCGTGGATCATGGTCATTCAAATGAGTACTTTCGTACGGGGTACGATATGCGCAACTCTACAACGATACCCGTGCGGCTAGGTTGTAGGTCTTACATCGCGTAATGCAACAATCAAATCTAACCACGGAATAGTCATGTCTTGACCATAAAGTACACATGCTTCTTTTGAAAAAAATAAATAAATAAGTAAATAAATAGATTGAAGCCTGCATGTGCATGTATGTCAATATTCGGGATCAGCCAGTCGATTATAATAGTTCATAACATGAACGTGTCTCATTCATTCATTTCAATAAGACGACTAGCCAGTCTCTTAATTCCAATTAGGAACGCATGATCAATTATTAGTCAAAGTCACAATCATTATCAATGGTGACAAGGCATGAAAGTCAACTAATATTCAGTGGGGTCGAGTCTACAACTCTCAGGGTTTAATTCCAGTCAATCGGGGTATCTATACTCAATTCACGACACATGGTACATCCCACGTAACAATTCATATTTAACAGAAATATTAACATATCATGATTATATCAAGTTTATGCCAAAAGGCGTAAGGATATAAAATGGACGTTAAATATCTAATAAAATATCAATATACAGGGCTATAGAAGATCCAGGGTAAGTAGGGTCAGCGTACGCTCAAGTCTAGCTATGCTCAAGTCTAGCGTATGCAAGTCCATACGACTCCTTTTCAAGGCAGCGTATGTACTCCATACGACTCCTTACTATCCAAGTCAGCGTATGCAAGTCATATGCTCCCAAAAAGGCAGCGTATGGACTCCATACGACTCCTGACCATCCAAGTCAGCGTACGCAAGTCATACGCTCCCAAAAGGCAGCGTATGGACTCTATACGACTCCTGACCATCCAAGTCAGCGTATGCAAGTCATACGCTCTCCATACGACTCCTGACCATCCAAGTCAGCGTATGCAAGTCATACGCTCCCAAAAGGCAGCGTATGGACTCCATACGACATACGCTTCCAAAAGGTAGCGTATGCAAGACACACGCTTCCTAAAAAGGCAGCGTATGGACTCCATACTGCGCTGCGCTAAAGAGCACGCACAGCTCAGTGACGCAAGCTAAAAAGCTAGCGTATACTGCTCACTGTCTTTTCCAAACAGCAAGAACTCCATGGTTGCACCCCAAAGCTTCAAAAGTCTATAACTTGGTCAAAACAAGTCCAAATCCAACTTTCCAAAGGTCAAAATTGGGTAGAATAAAACTCTCTACAACATGGAACCATCAAAATTTTGCAAACAAAGAAGTTTGATAGATCAAGACCACCAAAATCCGAAAATACTAATTTCTAGATCTACAAAAATTAAGACTTCGAAATAAGAAATGCCAAGTTCTAAACTCTCTTAGGATCACGAGAGGAAGGTAAATGAACTATAAAAACATGGGTTCTCATGGAAAGCAAGTTGTACTTGCCTATGGTTGGTAGGTGGAGAGAGTAATGAAAGGGAGAAGAAGAGTAATGGTGAGAATGTTAGTTTATGAGGAGAGAGAAAGAGATGTAAGCTTTAAATAGAAAAGGGGTGGCAGGTGGGAGTTGGGCCGGGTCCAATGGGTCGGGTTGTAGGAGATCCAACCAAAGCCAGCCCGAACCCAAATAAGCAAGACTAAAGCAGGGAATAAAATGCAGGAATTAAAATACAGAAACAAATTACAGAAATATAATTGCAGGAAATAAATTAACATGAAAATTTAAAGAGCAGATTAATTGATTAACATAAAATTAAAGAAATTTAAATACATGATAAATATTAAATAAATACATGATAAATACTAAATAAATATACATGAGTTGTACATATATAAAAATATGCATTCTGGGAACGGAAAGTGACAACTTGGTTTCGGTAGGGAGGCTGGCAGATGATGGATGTCGCAGTTTGTTTGGGAGCAAAGATTAGATGCTTGCGAAGTGTTCCCAACAACTGGCTCGGAGAGATTTGTGTTATGGCATGTACAGGCTCAAGCCGCTGAGTTGTACAGGCAGGCCACAGACACCGGATGGAGGTTCGAGGGGTGTTCGACAGGTGGTTGATCATGGAAAACTTGCTGATGAGGGGCTTCTAGATGCTTTGAGGGATACGGAGGATTCGGTTTATCGAGACAAAACGACGGATTGTAATGAGTCAAAGATTAAGGGTCAGTCTGTCGGTCCCATGATAGCTGGTCGGTCTCCAGGTAGGGGTTGCTTTATGGATCCAGTTTTGGCGACATGGTTTGCCAAAGTTTCACGGAATGACATTGGTTTCAGCAGTTCGAAGCCATAGAGGAGATCAAGGTTTGCAGCAAACTCAATTTGAGGCAGGAGCATCATCATTCACACAGTTCAGGGGAAGTTGTGGGTCATCGACGGCATACACAGTACGTGATGTTATGCTCGAGGACGCATGTGTTTGGGGGAGCTTCAAGTTCAAACACGAAGGTGGGCATGTTCAGGAGTTTGAATCTCGGGAGAACCGCACCGTCCGCTTGGTTGGGCCAGCCAAGGGTGAAGAAGCTCATCGAAAAGTTAACAATTTTTAGTGGAAGACGGAAGTCGGGGACAGGCAGCCAAGACTTACGGTGAGGCTGATCATCAGGGACTTCGGTCTTGGTCGCATCATTGATATCGGTAGGATCCCAGTAGTGCAGGAGGTGCTACGCATGGCAGCTAGCATCAATATGAAGGTCTAGGAGCTAGAGACAACGGAAGATGCAAAACAGCTTGGGGGGTTCGAAGATCAGTGGCATGGGAAGCATGAACTCTGTCGCAGGACGACATACATGGAGTCCAGTTGATGACCCATAGGGTCAATACCTTCTCATCAGACTGAAGGGGAAGATTGTTGGAGTCCAGTCTGGATTTGGTAACAACATATTTTGGAATCCAAATCTAATTAAATATTTGATTTAATTATATTTGGATTTCCATAATTGGTGTCGTACTATTTTAGATATAATAGGATTCTTATTTTAGAAAATTATATTATAATCTAAAATAGGATAATTGATGGACTATTTTAGGTGTAATAGGATTCTTATTTGAGGACTTCCTATTTAATAAATCATATTATGACCTAAAATAAGATTTTCTCATCATATATATATGGGGTGAGGGTGGAGGCACAAAGCACAAAGTGGAGATTCGGGATGCTTGTCCACAAGAAAATCTAAGAGAAAGTCCGTACTTTGCTCTTAGGACTTCATCATCCAAGACAGAAGGAAGAAGAAGATCTAATCAAGGAGTCACCAACTTTGGTTAGGGAGATTGCTATGGGTTGATGAGTGATCTCAATTGTAATATTCTATTTTTTTCTTCTTGAGAGTGGTAAGGGGGTTGAACCTATTAGAGCAAAGGGTTCAACGTGAGTTATGTCAATCTTATAATTTCATCTGAGTTATTAAATGTTGGGATTTGTCCAGGTGACGTATGTCACCGTCATATACTTGTCTTCATCTTGTGCTTGATGTCCGTTAGACGGGGGTTAGTTTTGATCATGTGGGTTGGCAAATATTTTCGCACACGCCCAACACAGGCAACATAGAATGACCGGAGCAAGATACAATGAACCCTTAATCTATACTACTAATAAGAACACAAATGAAAAAATACAAGTAACCATTAAAAAATGATACAAACTATGACACTAACTAATATCACTACAACAAAAAACCCTTTTAATGACGGCTAAAAAGCGTCATTAATGACGAACCATGACGCTTTTTTTTCCACAGCAACCGTTATGAAAACGGGTGTTATAAATGTTTTTTAAAAGCGTCATAAAATAACCGTCATGAATATGATGAGTTTCTGCTACACTTATTTTCAGCGTAGTTTGAAAGCGTTATGAATAGATAATCTGTATAGACTCAATTAAGCACATTTATAACGCTCAATTCTGCACATTTATATATTACTTTCCAAAAAATTATAGATCAATGCTCAATGTTGCTCAATTCAATTTCAAAACATTCATTTTGAACCATATTCACAAGAAAACATCTAAATGTTATAGAGTACCATTTAATCCATTTACAAATATATACATAATATATATCACCATCTTTATTACATTTTTTCAAAATAGGACATCCAAATACATATATTTACAACTACTACTAGTAAGTAGACCATCAAAACTATTAGTACATTGGCTTCAACTTTGAGCACATCAAAACTGTCGACATCACGTAGCAAAACCTTGAAAAAGATAAAAAAAAATATTACCAAAAGACCACCTTCATGTCTTAAGAGTTGGTACCAAGTTTCCAACAAGAAACTAGCAATTGAGGATCATGTAATAAAATACTTTCATATACATTGAATCTAAGAATGCATTAAAATACCTACCTGTAGTAATAAACAGTCCACTCAAAGAGTGAAAGAAACAGGCCACTCAAAGAATGCAATCAAATGTGAAAGAAACAGGCCACTCAAAGAATGTAATCAAATGTCATATTTATACACAGGACATAAAAAAGTTACTATTAACATATATCACTTTCCTTGATAACATCTCCATAGAAACCATACATATAAAACCATACCTATTTGTCTAAACAACCACCTGAAGTCCAGGCCAGATGGTTTGAAGACTTGTAAGTTTCCAGTAGGTAGCTCTTTCCGTCCTCATATCAGCTTCATGGTTTGGACCATTAGAAGAAAAAAAAATATTAGTCTTCCTAATTAAAAAAAAAACAAGTAACATGAGTACATATAAAACAATAGGAAACATGAGTATACATGAAATTATTTTTATGTAGTTAGAGAGTTCGGCATCAAAATGGCATAATCTACCAAATTGCTTGGTCTTGTACTGAGAAATCAAACTCTCTTGGTCCTGTAACGAGCAATAGTTTGTTCTAAAATGACATTTTCCCCATGTACAAAATGGAGACAAACATTTACCTATGTTCAGAACCATGAAAACAAATTTGATACATTTGCATTTAGAAAAAATATCTTAAAAACAACATCTATATTTGAAAAAAATACACAAAAAAGGAGAGCAAGGAACATTTATACAGAGTCAGCCAAGCCATATTGCTAGCAGTAACACAGGTAACAAAGTATCAGACAAGGAAGTGGTACATACACCCACATCCATTCCTTCTTCAATTTTGCAGCAACAAAGGTAGTAGAGTATTAAACATAGTATCAAACCCTTAATAAGAGAACACATGAAGGACAATTTAAAATACAAAAGAACATATATAGTACACAAAAGCTTACCAACATAAGCAAGCTAGCAGCACAAATATTGTAGCTAACTAGAAGGAAAAATATACTAATTAATAGTTGGCGATAACGAGGGAAATCGTTCTACGAAAATAACACAGGTCAGCAATTGCCGAAAGCAAGAAGGTCTCTATTGTTGAACACAGGGAGCCCAGCCATCCATCGTAATCATCACAAGCAAGAGAAATGTACACAATTAAGGAAAAACTAAGATTCTGAATCAAAGTGGGAGCCTTTATCGTCCAAAAGTAAAACTAGTTCGACTATTCGAATAGTTTTGGTTTCCTATGAATGTTGTTTGGATATTTTGCTTGGACGGTATTACCCTCATTTTACTTTCAAAATTCTAATTTCTATCCCAAACATATAAATTTAGGTAATACTAGTATTATGAAATTAATAAAATGGTATTCATGGAAAACTAAACAATTGCTATGTGAACTAAAATGGGAATGGAAAGTTGACTACATATTCCCATGGAATGTTGAATTCTTTACATGAAGAAGAACTAGAAAATAAATTCCCAAAAATACAAAAACTTCATCTAAACTAGCCGTTATTGGTTACAAATACGGCAATCTCAAGATTGTAACATTTTGTCATTGAAAGAGAAGCTAGATCAATACAATCAAAACAACAAACAAACAATAATAGAATCACCAATGTAACAACAGAGCTCAGGGAACACATACCAAGAGGAAAACAGTCACAAACACCAATGTAACAACAGATCTCAAGGAACACATACCAAGAGAAAACAATCACAAACACCAATCGGACTTTGACACGGACACTCAAAAATAAAATACACTGGGACACTTGACGGATCAATGTGTGTGTCCACGAATAACGGCGTATCCGTATCAATATTCATGTGATTCCTGTGTCTGTGCAACAAACAACATAGGGAGGGAGGGAGGGAGGAGCACTGGGAATGAATAGCAGCAACACACACTGACACATAATTAGAAAGAAACAAGAAGAAGAGAGTTCAAACGAGAGCATAGAGGTCGGGCGCGAAGGAGAACCAGCGGAAGCCGCAGCTCCACTTCTCCTGCAGCAGGGGGCAGCGCGGCAGCCAGTGCCAGGTCCATTATACCCCTATATTGAAAATTAAAGAGACTGATAAATATATATATTTAAGAATCTTAATATATAAAAGAAATGCTAATTGCCCCAGCCCTCCTCCACCCACCCTTAATGTAGGCACCCACAGTATGGGTGGAGGAGAGGTGCAGAAACAGTGCAGAGGCGCAGCCATGGTTGGGCACAGTTGTGGTCGACCATGATTGTGTGTCCTTCTTTCCCAACAGGCTGTTGGCTACAGCAGCTCCTTCCTTCTCTCTTCCGTTCACAGTTGTGGTCAAACAAAGATGAAAATGTTAAAAAGTCACAATATTAGCGCGAGGCTTGAAAACAACATAAGATGAGCACAATTAAGCAACCTGAAAGAAATATAAGTATACTTTTATTTTGAGAAATATGTGGTATGTTCTCGAACTAATTAGCGTTTAGAATAAGCCGCCGACCATCTCCCACGCCACGAGGCTCCTCGATATCCCGTCGCTCCCGACGCCCCCGACCAGGAACAGCCTCTCCTCCTCCTTCCCCCGCACCCCCGAGACCAGGCGCGCGAACGCCAGGTCGTCCGGGAGGGCGGGCAGGGCCCCGGGGCCCCAGGTGTCGGCCTCCAGGTCGAAGACGAGGATGAAGGAGGGCTCAGGGGTGGTGAAGTAGAGGGAGCCGTGGAAGGAGACCCCGTTTCTGGAGGAGTGGGAGAGGAGGAAGCGGAAGCCGGGGAAGCGGCAAGGAAGTTGGCAGCGCGGACGCGACGGGCGCACCGGAAGCAGAGGAAGGCGGAGTCGGCGTCGCAGTAGAGGGAGGCTTCTTCTCCGCAAAGCTCGCTGCAGTAATTTTTGCTCGGACACGATTTCTTCATCCTTCTCTTCTCAAAACCCTAACCCTAATTTTTTTTGGATGGAGAAAGGAAGAAAGAGAGTTGAAATCTGTTAAGGAGAGAGACAACGAATGATATTTCTACATATTAATAAGTTTGTAAAATATTACAAGTTTGCCACCGCTCTAAAATATTAATAACGCTTTGTTTTATAAACGTTATAAAAAGCCCAAAATTAGCCCAAACCGTCATAGAAAAAAGGTATTTCGAACTTTGATGACGCTTCTTTATCAGCCGTCATGAAATCCACTGATCAAACGTCATTAAAAGGGTTTTTTGTTGTAGTGTATAAACTTTACATTTGAATCCCTTTTAAGTTGTATATATTTTTAGTTCTTATGTCTTTAGTTTTTCAACTTAATCATTCTTTCAAGCGGTGACTATGATTGACGATTTGGCATAACAATTATCTGCCTCCAAAAATTATTTAGAGGGTTATTCAAGAAAATTTATAATCAAAATGGATGGATTGAAATAAAAATTTGTTACTTAACATTTGGATTATGTCAACACTAATTATGTGCACGTGGTAAAGAAAATTCGTCTAATATTGTTAAAAAAAGTTTAAATTATAATTTGTTACACATATGATTTGAATATATTTGAATTATAATTTATCGTAGATATATTTATATTTTAATTTGTCACACCCCAAATCCAGAATATCGGAGAGCGGGAGAATAACTCAGCCAGCTACGTATTACGGGTAGACGAATACCGTATAATACGATCAATGATGTCTACAAGACAAGGGGTGCATACTACATACATGTCTCACTAGGGTTGCTCAACATCTATTGTCTCAATCATTCAAACGAGAAGCAGTAATAGAGAACATATAAGATAAAGCAATAAGGCATCCCAAACGCTCAGTCAAAATGTTCTGGAGATCTGGCTTTACAAAACATAGCAGATGATATAACAAGATATACACAATCGTTATCAGCTGCAGTCTGACTTAGTTACAATTATGTAAAAGTAAGTACAAGACAATCTGACTAACATGTCGGTGCCAAGCGACAAAAGTAAAGTAAGTAGTAAAACAAGCAGGAAAGTAAGGAACCCACTCGTGCCCTCCAGCGGTCATCTTTCTAGTATTGACCATCTTGAGAGTGGAAGTAAGCTGAGTCCTCGGGAGCTGGCTCTAAATCTGGCCATACAAAACCAGAGAGGTTAGACCTCAAATAGCAAGTACTACAAAGGAAGCACGACATGAAGGATTAAAACCAGCGATAAGAGTTAAGAATATGATAAATAAGTCTCTGCTTGCTACTGGAATTCACATAACATCATGACACTTCAAGCCAACTTCCTAACCAAACAAGGACAGAAGTTGACCCGTCATGTCCTGACGTTTCGTTCACCTCAGTAGTTAACAGAGTAGGTACAGTGCACAAACAAATCAAATTAAACGGCAATACAACTACTACAGCTTACTAACTGTTAGTTCCAAGTTATCCTGGAAATACGCAATAAGGGATTCCTCAGTTCTTACTATATACGAGCAAGACTAGTCTATCTAATAATCAATTGTGCCAATCATGAATTAGACGAGTCCCAGCGGGACGCCCGTCATCAATATGCAAAAAAAATAAATAGATACCACTCCATACCCGTGTGGCAGATTTACAGTATCTGTGGGAACCAGCCGGCATGTCGGGGCACTAATTGTCCCAAGATGGCTGCCATGTAAGAACTCGGGAACCCATTCTCTCCTTGCAATAGTTATTTATTTAAATTAGTAGTCCCCACGTTAATTGAAATTTTATACCGTGGATCATGATCATTCTGAATGAGTACTTCCGTATAGAGTACGATATGCATAACTCTATAATGATGCCAGTGCAGTTAGGTTGCAGGTTTTACATAGTGTAATGCAACAATCAAACCTAGCCACGGGATAATCATGCATTGATTGTAACGTACACATGTTGTTTTTGTAGTAAGAAATTATTTACCAGTGCATTAGCATATACTCAATATAGCTCAGCACGTATCCATATGCCAATGTTCAGGATCGGCTTGTCACTCCCTGATCCTGGAATACGTATTTTAATATATAAAACCAATAAATTATATTTACCTTGTATTTATACGATATTTATATGCTGTATTTCTTCATGCATTTCCCAAAAATATTCGACAAAATATTGTTTCATAATTTATTTTCTGCATTTGGGCCTACAGTTTTGGCTCATTTGGGTAACCTATTCTTGGTTCACCTATGGTTCATCATGAACCCATGGGTTCAAGATTCTATATAATAACTCAACTCATTCTCTCTCCTCTCATTTATTTTCTCTTATTTACTTTCCTCCACCAACCAAGGCAAGTACCAACTTGCTCAAGAGAGGGATCCATAAATATTGTTGATGTTTTCTTACAAAATTATTTATCAAAATATGTTTTTCTCCTTATTCTATACTAGTTTAGAACTTGAAGTTTTCCATTTTGAAGCTTTAATTTTTGTAGATCTAGGTTTTAACCATTTTTGGATCTTCTTGGTTTTGATCTAGCAAACTTCATTATTTTCAAGTTTTTATGGTTCCATGTTGTAGAGAATTTTGTTCTACCCAATTTTGACATTTGAAAAGTTGGATTTGGACTTATTTTGACCAAGTTATGGACTTTTGAAGCTTTGGGTTCAACCTATGGAGTTCTTGCTGTTTGGAGAAGACAGTGAGCAGTGCGCGAGCTTTTTAGCTTGTGCCACTGAGTTGCGCGTGCTCTTTAGCGTACCGCAGTCCTCATACGCTGCCTATTGGGAGCGTATGTCTTGTACACGCTCACTTGTGTGACAAGGAGTCGTATGGAGTCCATACGCTGCCTTTTGGGAGCGTATGTCTTGCATACGCTCACTTGTGTGACAAGGAGTCGTATGGAGTCCATACGCTGCCTATTGGGAGCGTATGTCTTGCATACGCTCACTTGTGTGACAAGGAGTCGTATGGAGTCCATACGCTGTCTTTTGGGAGCGTATGTCTTGTATACGCTCACTTGTGTGACAAGGAGTCGTATGGAGTCCATACGCTGCCTTTTGGGAGCGTATGTCTTCCATACGCTGACCTGAGCGTAGGCTGACCTGAGCGTAGGCCGACCTGAGCATAGGCTGACCTGAGCGTAGGCTAACCTGAGCGTAGCCTGACTTGAGCGCGCTCTGACCTGGACTCCCCTATACCTTATATTTTCATATTGTATATATATATGTAAATGTTTGTGTATGCTATATATCCTTATGCCTTTTGTCCTGAGCATGATATGAGCACTAATGTGCCCCCGGTGAACAAAGTGTTCCTAACTGATACTTGTACCTGAATATCCCAGTTCTCGTTCATGCTCGACAAATGACTCGTAACTCCACGTGGCATATTTACAATGATGCATTACACCAAGGAGGGTAGAACATGTTAACATACTGATTGACATGGATCTTCTTTTGGGGTACTCGTACTTGAGTACGATATTTAGGAGGATAATCATGCAGGCCACAGCATGTGAGTCCAAGATTTTACCTAGGGTTAAACTAGGCAACTAAATATCCTAGATGCATGGGGAGGACAGAATTCCGAGATCGTGTTACACCAGCCGCCTTGAGATATTGTCTTGACGCGCCGGCTGGTCTCCACGGATACTGTGTCATCCGCAATGAGTGGATGACTGTATCCGATTAATTCCTGCTATATATTATATGTCTTGGCAAGGTGGCCTTACGAGGGACCTGTGCTCAATGACACCTGTCTACGCGAACCCTTGGGTTGGCTAGCCTTGCTGGAAAGATACGATCTGAGGATTTTGAAATAACATGATGCGAGGATAACCTCGTCCCACTAGAAACTCGTAGACTTGATTGGCCGCGAAAACGACTTGCGTGTATCTTATTACCTTCCGTGAATGACTGAGGGAAGCGGACTGTCATGGTACTGGTTCCAACCCATGTTCTTGTTTGATTGTTGGGTTGGTTATCGTACTATGACAGGCTGTGGACCGAAGTTATGAACGGAAGACTTATTCTGGTTGTGAAGTGCTACTTCTGTGAACGACTGAGGAACATGGTCTATCATGGTACATGATCCAACCCATGTTCTTATTTGATTGTTGGGTTGGTTATTGTGCTACGATAGACTATCGACCGAAGTCACAATCAGGAGATTTTATTTGTTTCTACCTTTAAACTTATGTAAAAGTTATAGAGTACGACACGTCCCGACTCCATACGGCACCTTTTGTCCTTGTTTGGTTCTAAGGGTGCCACATGGGTTCGAGGATGTTGCGCTACCCTATAATAGTAGCATGAGTATTACTATTATCAATCATTCTATTAACTGGGTTTTTAATCTTAACTCTTGTGCCCCTTTGGCGGTACTTGCTATTCGGGGCTGACCCCGCTGGTTTTGTTTGGCCAGATCTCGTAGCAGAGCCAGAGGACACGATCTTCCTCCTTGACATCCATGGTGCATACTAGGAGCAAGGCGGTTCGGGGACTCGAGTGGGTTTTTTCTCCACCACTCCTGCTTATATTTTGTGCGGCATTTAGCCACCGGCATCTGTTAGTCGGATTACTTGATATTTTGTGTCAGTACATAATTGTAATTAAACAGACTGCAGCTGTGTATAATTTTGTACTCCTGACTCTCTGAGATAGCTAAATTATAAAGCTAGTCTCTCATGATCATTTTGATGAAGCGTCGGGGACGCCTTACTGCTTTATCTTTAATGTTCATTTATTTGCTGATGAGATTTGATTGATTGAGACATAGAACTCTGTGGGACCATAGGAGACTTGATTGTAGCATGTACCCCCCTAGTCTCTCGACAGCTACGATCGCCGTATGACGTTACGTACCTCATATGGAGTAGCTGGCCTAGTCCGTCTCCGTATTTCGGTACTGGGGCGTGACAAGGTTTTAGTGGTGGCCCATGCAGGTCTGTTTTTCAGACTTGTGGGGTATTGCGAATTATTAGGAGTCTCAATCAAAACTTGTTCCCCTTGAAATTCTATTTCGAATTTTCTGTCCTTGTCTTGATCTCTAACCTGACTTGCATCCTCGAAATCTTCCTCGTTCGGACTTGATAATCTTATATCTTTCTCTATAGGGGTGCTTCATTCTCAGTAGCGGGTGAGGCCCATGAGGAAGAGCAGCGAGAGCATGGCTCGACTGGGCACCAGCAGGGGAGAGAACCTTCCCTAGGGCAGATACGAGCAGAAATGGAACCAGAGGCAGTGCAGCCGCAGGTTATTGAAACTCCTGCAGCACCAGCAGCAACGTCAGTCCCAGATACCGTAGCACTCCTGGAGGTCATCCGGGGGATTCTTGTCACTCACCAACAGCAACAGACTCAGCAGCAGGAGCAGAACGTGTTACTGAACCAAGGGATTCAGTTAGCTCTTGAGAGGAGTGCCGGGGTTGACTCGGGAGCATCAGGAAGGTTCCGTCGCTTGAACCCGAGGTATTTTGATGGCACGGAGGATGCCATCACTGCGGATGCATGGATTCAAGACATTGAAGCCATTCTTGTGGCAGCCAAGGTTCCAGATGATGAGAAGGTTGATCAGGTCAAATTAGTACTTCAGGATCTTGTCCGCGACTGGTGGGCATCAGAAGAAGTTGGTATAAGGCACCCTGTTCGTTGGACCACCTTCAGTGAAAGATTCAAGGCCAAGTATTTTGGCGTAGTAGCTCGATATGAGCTCCAGCAGAAGTTTATTAGTCTCAAGCAAACAGGCAAGACCGTAGATGGATATGCAACAGAGTTCTGCCGATTGTGCCGTTTCGTACCAGCAATGGTGGCAACGGAGCCAGAGAAAGCTATGAGGTTCCAGCAGGGACTTTATTTGGAACTATTACAGCTTGTGGAGGGACACGACTACCAAACGTTTGATGCTATTTTGACGGCCGCTCGGAGGCACGAGCTTATCCAGCAGAGGTTGGCATCGAGGACAGGAGGTCAGAAGAGATCTCATTCCCAGATTGGAGGAGGAGTAATGCAGCGAACATCGGTACCAGCACCCGGTGTACGTATTCATGATGCAGGAGCGCCGCGAAGGACGGCCGTGTCAACTAATTCAGCGCCAGTTCGGCATCAGCAGCCGAGGAACCAACAGCAGCGTCAGGGAGCACCCCAGGGCTGTACATTCTGTGGGAAGGCAGGGCACACGAGGGAGGTGTGCCGGTCAGCGAATGGCTTATGCTTGAGGTGTGGTAGTTCAGACCATCGTATTTCCACTTGTCCTATGATACAGAGGCCAAGAGGGCCAGCTCAGCAGTTTCCAGCGTTGCCAGCTCCGGTGGCAACCCCGAGTGGAGGGCCAGTATTAGCAGTGAAGCCCCTAGCCCAGCGTCTACCAACGCAGGCTCAGATATTTCGCCAAGCACAGGAAGCCGAAGGCCCTCAGAGGCAACAACAGCATGGTCGAGGAAGGCCGCAACAAGGGGCTCCGCGGGGCCAGGGCCAGGCTCTCACATTATCTTTGGGAGAGACTCTAGCATCTAGTGACGTGGTGGCAGGTAAAATTCTCGTCACCTCATTTCCCGCTGTAGCATTATTTGATTCAGGCGCTACTCATTCATTCATCTCTGCACAATATGCTACACGGATTGGATTAGAGTTTGAGGCATTGCCGGAGAGGATGGATATACTCACCGGCAATGGGCTCGTAGAAGTTAGCAGAGTGCGCTTTTCATGTCCGGTAGAGGTGTGTGGGCATTTACTGCCCGCATCATTGATTGAATTCCCTATGGGGAATTTTGATATTGTTCTTGGCATGGACTGGTTGAGAGACAGTCATGCGACAATTGATTGTAGAGGAGGTAGAGTCATATTCAGCGTTCCTGGGATGGAACAGTTCATCTTTACTCGAACCTTGAAGAATCAGGCCGGAGGCGTCATCTCAGCAGTAGTGTCAGAGCCAGGACAGATTCCGAGAGTGGTCGAAGATTTTCTCGACGTCTTCCCTGATGAGCTCCCAGGGATATCCTCAGTCAGAGAGGTAGAATTTAGCATTGAGTTGAACCCTGGAACGAGGCCTATTGCAGACAGAGTTTACAGAATGTCGCCGTCAGAACAGGATAAGTTGTATCAACATGAGGAAGAGTTGAAGTCTAAGGGATTCATCCGAGACAGTAAATTGCCCTGGGCCGCGCCAGTGATTCTAGTCCCCAAGAAGGATGGGTCGACGAGGATGTACATCGACTACCGCAAGCTGAATGCAGTAACAGTGAAGAATAAGTACCCACTACCAAGGATTGATGACCTGTTTGACCAGTTGAGCAAGGCCAGCGTCTTTTCCAAGATCGATCTTCGGTCAGGATACTATCAAGTAAGAGTCCGGGAGCAAGACATACCGAAGACAGCATTCAGATCTAGATATGGGTATTATGAGTTTTTAGTAATGCCCTTTGGACTAACCAACGCCCCTATAGTATTCATGGATTTAATGAACCGCATCTTTCTGCCGTATTTGGATAAATTTGTGGTGGTGTTCATAGATGATATCCTTGTCTATTCCAGCAGTGAAGAGGAGCATGAGAAACATCTTAGGACAGTCTTGCAGACATTGAGGGAGCATCAACTATATGCGAAGCTCGACAAGTGTGAGTTCTGGTTAGACCACATTTCGTTCCTGGGACATGTAATTTCTGGAGCAGGAGTGTCAGTGGATCCGAAGAAGATTGAGGCCGTAGAGCATTGGTCGGTCCCGAGAACGGTTGCAGAAGTGCGAAGTTTCTTAGGATTAGCTGGTTACTATAGAAGGTTCGTGGCGGACTTTGCCAGGATCTCTGCGCCCTTAACGCGTTTGACGCACAAGGACGTAGAGTTTGTTTGGTCAGCTAGCTGTCAGGCATCATTTGAAGAATTGAAGAAGAGATTGATCTCAGCCCCGATCTTGACGCTTCCAGTAGGAGCGGAAGGCTATACAGTATATTGTGACGCATCAGGGAAGGGTCTTGGGTGTGTATTGATGCAGCATGGAAAGGTGATAGCATATGCGTCTCGGCAGCTTCGAGACCATGAGAAGAATTACCCGACTCACGATTTGGAGTTAGCGGCTGTGGTGTTTTCACTCAAGTTGTGGAGGCATTATTTATATGGGGATCGGGTAGAGATCTATACTGATCATAAGAGTTTGAAATACGTGTTCACGCAGCGAGATTTGAACATGAGGTAAAGAAGATGGTTAGAATTGCTGAAGGATTTTGATTTAGATCTTCTGTATCATCCAGGCAAGGCGAATATAGTTGCAGATGCACTGAGTAGGAGAGACAGTGCCTTTATCTTGACCTCGCAGAAGCATATTTTAGAAGACCTTCAGAGTATGGGAATTGAAGTAGTTTTGCCAAGGGATATAGAAAGAATGACCAGTATACAGATTCAGTCAACCTTAGTAGAGAGGATAAGGGTAGCACAAGCAGGAGATCCACAGATTCAGAAGTTGCGATCGGAGTGTGAATCAGGCCGTAGGAAGGAGTTAGTGATTCATGAAGATGGTACGCTCAGGTTTGGAAACAGACTCTGTGTACCAAGTAGAGACCTTCGGCAAGAAGTTATGTCCGAAGCTCATAGTTCTATTTACTCCATTCATCCAGGAGGAACGAAGATGTATCGAGATATCAGGCAGTTCTTTTGGTGGGATGGCATGAAAAGAGAGATATCGAGATTTGTATCCAAGTGTCTGGTATGTCAGCAGGTGAAAGCCGAGCAGCAGAGACCAGCAGGATTACTATAGCCGCTTCCTATCCCAGAATGGAAATGGGAGCACATCACGATGGATTTTGTGACCGGTTTACCTAGATCCCCGGCTGGCAAAAATACAGTCTGGATAATAGTAGATCGACTCACGAAGGTCGCTCATTTCCTTTCCTTCCGAGTTGGACAGACTACTGAGCAGCTAGCAGAAATGTACATGAAGCAGATAGTAAGGCAGCACGGTGTTCCAATTAGTATAGTATCAGATCGGGATACGCGGTTTACTTCCCATTTTTGATGGAGCTTACACCAAAGTTTGGGAACCAAGTTAAGATTCAGTACTGCTTATCATCCACAAACTGACGGGCAATCAGAAAGAACCATTCAGACATTAGAAGATATGCTGCGAGCGTGTACCTTAGATTTTGGCGGATCTTGGGAGGATCAACTTCATCTAGTGGAGTTCTCCTATAACAACAGCTATCAGGCTAGCATTCAGATGGCCCCGTTTGAAGCATTGTACGGAAGAAAGTGCAGGTCCCCTTTGGCATGGGACGACGTCGGAGAACGGAAGTTGTTGGGGCCAGAGATGATCACGCAGACTGTGGAGATAGTTAAGTTGGTCAGAGAGCGCCTTCGAGTTGCACAGGACCGACATCGTCATTGGGCAGATCAGTATCGTAGGCCTCTAGAGTTTAGAGTTGGTGACCAAGTGTTTCTGCGGATTTTACCTACTCGGGGTATCATCAGATTTGAAACCCGAGGAAAGCTTAGTCCAAGATACGTTGGTCCTTTTAAGATTCTCGCTCGGGTAGGCGATGTGGCTTATCGACTTGCCCTTCCGCCTTCGTTAACTGGCATACATGATGTGTTTCATGTGTCCCAATTACGTAGTTATGTCCCGGATCCGAGTCATGTCCTCGATCATTCTGAGTTAGTCGTTGGTACCGACCTAACTTATGAGGAACAACCCGTGTCTATTTTGGACCGACGAGAGAAGGTACTCAAGAATCGGACGATAAGCCTTGTCCGTGTCTCTTGGAACCATCACTCTTCGGGAGAGTCAACTTGGGAGCGCGAGGACGAGATCAGATCTCGGTATCCGTATTTGTTTGACTAATGAGGTATATTTTTACGCCTTATTGACATGATTCTATGCTTATCTGCACCTACTTGTTTTGCACTTTGTGATGTATGATAATAACTGCTATGATAGTTAACTTGTATATGATTGTGCCTTGCTTGTCCTGATTTCACTATCCTGTCTTGGCTGGAATTTCAAGGACAAAATTTTTCTAAGAAGGGTAGAGATGTCACTCCCCGATCATGGAATACGTATTTTAATATATAAAACCAATAAATTGTATTTACCTTGTATTTATACGATATTTATATGCTGTATTTCTTCATGCATTTCCCAAAAATATTCGACAAAATATTGTTTCGTAATTTATTTTCTGCATTTGGGCCTACAGTTTTGGCTTATTTGGGTAACCTATTCTTGGTTCACCTATGGTTCATCATGAACCCATGGGTTCAAGATTCTATATAATAACTCAACTCATTCTCTCTTCTCTCATTTATTTCCTCTCATTTACTTTCCTCCACCAACCAAGGCAAGTACCAACTTGCTCAAGAGAGGGATCCATAAATGTTGTTGATGTTTTCTTACAAAATTATTTGTCAAAATATGTTCTTCTCCTTATTCTATACTAGTTTAGAACTTGAAGTTTTCCATTTTGAAGCTTTAATTTTTGTAGATCTAGGTTTTAACCATTTTTGGATCTTCTTGGTTTTGATCTAGCAAACTTCATTATTTTCAAGTTTTTATGGTTCCATGTTGTAGAGAATTTTGTTCTACCCAATTTTGACCTTTGAAAAGTTGGATTTGGACTTATTTTGACCAAGTTATGGACTTTTGAAGCTTTGGGTTCAACCTATGGAGTTCTTGCTGTTTGGAGAAGACAGTGAGCAGTGCGCGAGCTTTTTAGCTTGCGCCACTGAGTTGTGCGCGCTCTTTAGCGCAGCGCAGTCCTTATACGCTGCCTATTGGGAGCGTATGTCTTGCATACGCTCACTTGTGTGACAAGGAGTCGTATGGAGTCCATACGCTGTCTTTTGGGAGCGTATGTCTTGCATACGCTCACTTGTGTGACAAGGAGCCGTATGGTGTCCATACGCTGCCTATTGGGAGCGTATGTCTTGCATATGCTCACTTGTGTGACAAGGAGTCGTATGGAGTCCGTACGCTGCCTTTTGGGAGCGTATGTCTTGCATACGCTCACTTGTGTGACAAGGAGTCGTATGGAGTCCATACGCTGCCTTTTGGGAGCGTATGTCTTCCATACGCTGACCTGAGCGTAGGCTGACCTGAGCGTAGGCCGACCTGAGCGTAGGCTGACCTGAGCGTAGGCTAACCTGAGTGTAGCCTGACTTGAGCGCGCTCTGACCTGGACTCCCCTATACCTTATATTTTCATATTGTATATATATATATATGTAAATGTTTGTGTATGCTATATATCCTTATGCCTTTTGTCCTGAGCATGATATGAGCACTAATGTGCCCCCGGTGAACAAAGTGTTCCTAACTGATACTTGTACCTGAACGTCCCAGTTCTCGTTCATGCTCGACAAATGACTCGTAACTCCACGTGGCATATTTGCAATGATGCATTACACCAAGGAGGGTAGAACATGTTAACATACTGATTGACATGGATCTTCTTTTGGGGTACTCGTACTTGAGTACGACATTTAGGAGGATAATCATGCAGGCCACAGCATGTGAGTCCAAGATTTTACCTAGGGTTAAACTAGGCAACTAAATATACTAGATGCATGGGGAGGACAGAATCCCGAGATCGTGTTACACCAGCCGCCTTGAGATATTGTCTTGACGTGCCGGCTAGTCTCCACGGATACTGTGTCATCCGCAACGAGTGGATGACTGTATCCGATTAATTCCTGCTATATATTATATGTCTTGGCAAGGTGGCCTTACGAGGGACCTGTGCTCAATGACACCTGTCTACGCGAACCCCTGGGTTGGCTAGCCTTGCTGGAAAGATACGATCTGAGGATTTTGAAATAACATGATGCGAGGATACCTCGTCCCACTAGAAACTTGTAGACTTGATTGGCCGCGAAAATGACTTGCGTGTATCTTATTACCTTCCGTGAATGACTGAGGGAAGCGGACTATCATGGTACGGGATCCAACCCATGTTCTTGTTTGATTGTTGGGTTGGTTATCGTACTATGATAGGCTGTGGACCGAAGTTATGAACGAAAGACTTATTCTGGTTGTGAAGTGCTACTTCTGTGAACGACGGAGGAACATGGTCTATCATGGTACATGATCCAACCCATGTTCTTGTTTGATTGTTGGGTTGGTTATTGTGCTACGATAGGCTATCGACCGAAGTCACAATCAGGAGATTTTATTTGTTTCTACCTTTAAACTTATGTGAAAGTTATAGAGTACGACACGTCCCGACTCCATGCGGCACCTTTTGTCCTTGTTTGGTTGTAAGGGTGCCACATGGGTTCGAGGATGTTGCGCTACCCTATAATAGTAGCATGAGTATTACTATTATCAATCATTCTATTAACTGGGTTTTTAATCTTAACTCTTGTGCCCCTTTGGCGGTACTTGCTATTCGGGACTGACCTCGCTGGTTTTTTTTGGCCAGATCTCGTAGCAGAGCCAGAGGACACGATCTTCCTCCCTGACATCCATGGTGCATACTAGGATCATGGCGGTTCGGGGACTCGAGTGGGTTTCTTCTCCACCACTCCTGCTTATATTTTATGCGACATTTAGCCAACGGCACCTGTTAGCCGAATTATTGATATTTTGTGTCAGTACATAATTGTAATTAAACAGACTGCAGCTGTGTATAATTTTGTACTCCTGACTCTCTGAGATAGCTAAATTATAAAGCTAGTCTCTTATGATCATTTTGATGAAGCGTCGGGGACGCCTTACTGCTTTATCTTTAATGTTCATTTATTTGCTGATGAGATTTGATTGATTGAGACATAGAACTCTGTGGGACCATAGGAGACTTGATTGTAGCATGTACCCCCTAGTCTCTCGACAGCCACGATCGCCGTATGACGTTACGTACCTCATATGGAGTAGCTGGCCTAGTCCGTCTCCGTATTTCGGTACTGGGGCGTGACACGGCTAGTTGATCGTAATGGTTCATGGTTCATACATGAACGTGTCTCATTCAATTCAATAAGACAACTAGCCAGTCTCTTAGTTCCAACTAGGAACGCATGATCAACATTTAGTCAAGGTAACAATCAATGTCAATTCGTGACAAGGCATGAAAGTCAAACTAGTATTTAGTATGGTCGAGTCTATAACTCTCAAGGTCAAGTACCAGTGATACAGGATGCCCACAAGTCAATCAAGACACGGGCACACTCCAAACAACAATATGCATTACAATACTAACATGCATCAAGTGGCGTGATCCAAGCAGATGGCACGACCAAAGGAGTGGCGCAACCTAAACAAAAGGCACGGGCGAGCAAGTTGTGCAACCTAAACAGGTAGTGCTGCTATTGAAATGCGCGAGACAGATGCCGCGGCCATTGAAATATGCAAGACAGATGGCGCTACCATCGAAATGCGCGAGATGAGACAGATGTCGCTGCTATCGAAATGTGCAAGACGAGACAGATGGCACTGCCAAGAAGATGGCACGACCAAACGAGTAGCGCAACCTAAACAGGTGGCACTGCCAGCAAAATACGCGAGATAGATGGCGCTGCCATCCCTACCAGCAAACCTTTCGGCCATGGAGTTTTACAAAAACTTTCAATGGCCAAAACTTGGGCTATAGGGCTCGAAATTGGGCAAAACAAAGGCCAAAACCGGTTAGAATTAAATTCTCTACAACATGGAATAACTTGTTTTCGAAAACAACAAAATTTGATAGATCAAAACCATATAAACCCATAAAATCCAAAAAAGACTTGAAACCTATATCTACACAAAACCATCCATGGAAATCAAAAACCTCAAGACCTAAACATGTAGAGGAAGAGGAGATGAACAAAATGGACTAAAAATAAATAGGGATGCATGAAATCCCTCATAGTGTACAAGATATACTTGCCTCTCTCCAATGGCTAGGGTTTGGTGGAAGAGAAATAAATAGAATTTATGAGGAGAGAGAGAGAGAGAGAGAGAGAGGAAAAGTGGTATAAGTATCAAGGCCAAGTTGATCTCCACCATCCATTTCTCTCCACTCCATCAAAACCATCCATCCCTTTCCATGTTGAACCAAGCCAAGCCAAGTTGGCTCAACATGAACTTTGATGAACCAAGAGCTAAAAAATCAGAAAATAAAATATAGAAAATAACTAGCAGGTAATTAAAGGAACTAAATGCAGAATAAATGCATGATAAATACTAAATAAATACAGTCAAGTAGTACACGTATTAAAAGTACGTATTTCAGGAATGGAGAGTGACGTAATTGGAATTTTAATATATATATATATATATATATATATATATATATATATATATATATATATATATATATATATATATGGGGTATATTAAATACTATAAACCAGGAACCTGGTTGCAAGGCCAGCTCTGACGTCCAAGGAGACCAAAAGGTCCCACAAGGCCCAAAATGATTACAGAAGCCTAATCACAGGGGAGAAAAAACAAAACTGCTATTTGGACCGCCCGGGGGGCTGGCCAGCACTGGCCCGCCCCCACATGGCAGGCGCCTATTGGCTCTCCCGCCTGGGTGGGCCCAAGTTAGCAAGGGAGCCAATTGTTGCCCTCCACGTGGGTGCATGCCAGTGTGGGCCAGCCCCACGGGCGGACAAAATAGCCTTTCTGGAAAGGAAAAAAAAGCCCGCCTCTCCAAAATATAAAAACACCAAAACTCATCTATACTGTTAAGGACCAAAAATAAACTGCTAAGGCCGACGAAGGAGCCTTGAAGGCATTGCTATTCACCAGAACTTTACGAACTTGACGACGAGTCTCAGTGATGAGTTGGTCAATCCCGAAGACTTTTGCTAATCCCTCGTATCAGTATTTGTTTCTGTTTTTCCAAAGAACCCAAATCACTACCGTAAAAACAATGATCTAAGAAGAAGTGTTAATGCCAACCTCCCAAACTCTGAATGTATCCACGAGCCCCCCCCGACATAGCGTCCATACCGCATACACTGGATGTGTGATCCCAGAGTCGTTGTGCCAGCGTCCTAACAAAAAATATATGCTCTACTGCCTTCTCCTTCGGAGAAGAGCAACAATGGCAGTGAGACGGAAGATGGAAACCCCACCTTACCAGGAGATCGTCGGTTGGGAGTTTAAACGTAAAAACCCTCCAACAGAGAATCGACCACTTGAGAGGGCAGAGAGGAGGCCATAACTTGCTTAAAATGGGAGCTAAAGGATACGGAGTCCTGATGGAGGACCAGGCAAACGTGATCGAGAAGCGACCGTCGACGCCCGGACTCTATACGAATTGGTCAACGTCTTCAGATATGAGAGGGATGGTCTCCCTGATCTTTGCTTCTGCGTCAACTTTGAATAGTCGCCTAATAAGCGGATAATTCCAGCCGTTGGAGACTTGCTACATGTCACTGAACAACCATGCCGCCCCAGGGACCAGCGAGGTGTAGAAGGCGCCCAAACCCGTCCAATCTTCATCCTTGGCATCGACGAAGCCTCTCCCCAACCGGATCCGAATGAGGTGTTCTCCCAATTCTCGACCACGCAATAGCCTCCTCCATACTAGTGATGCTTTTACAGTTGGCCGATCCGTTGAAAGGATGCTTCCTGCGAAGATAGCGGGCCTTGACGAAAGTCTACCAAAGCGCCATCCCCGTCCTCAACTTCTACCAGAGTTTAACTGAAAATGCTTTCACCACGTCTTCCAGCCTGCGCAACCCCAACCCACCTTCATCCGTGGGATGCACAACGGAGTTCTAACCCGCCCATCGGTGCTTGAGGGAGCCAAGCGACTGCCCCCAAAAGAGGCCAATGAAGAGATTCTCAATGGTGTCTAGTACCTTCTTTGGCAGACAACAGGCAGCAAGGAGGTAGACCGGGACTGAGCATAAGACGTGGCGGATGAGGATAAGTTTCCCACCGGGGGACAACGTCTTTTTGTGCCAACGACTAAGGACGCATTTGATTTTGTCAATGAGTGGTTCAAATAAAATAGCCTCGTGTCTGCCATTGGAGAGAGGACATCCCAAATAAATAAAAGGAGGAGATCGAACCTAAAAACCCGTCGACGCAGCCAAGTGAGCTTTGGATGCAGAGAACCTATAGTGGATATAGATGTAGCTCTTATTCTTGTTGATTTTTTGTCCCGAAGTACCCTCATATCTGGCAAGAACTTTCCCAACTAGCCTAGTAGTCTGCTTGTCCCCCGCCGAGAAGATGATGAAATCATCGACATAGGCTAGATGAGTGATGAGAGGACACCCACTCGTGATACGATAGCGGCCAAAGCTCCTGGAGTTTCCAAGGAGATTAAGATTTCGACTGAGAACTTCCAAAGTGAGGATAAAGAGATAGGGGATAATGGATCCCCTTGCCAGACGCTGCGGAATGACTTGAAGTATGCGGACAAGGTCCCGTTGATGTTGATGGAGAACCAAACCCCACAAACCGATCGCCAGAGGACATTGATCCAATTTTCGGAGAACCCAAATCGTCGTAGAATATCATGAATTGCCAGTCTAATCGATCGTATGCTTTAGCCATGTCAAGCTTCAAAGCTACATTGCCACCTCGGTTGTCCTCTCCAAGGCCACTGATAAGTTCCTGTGCAAGGATAACATTGTCGATGATCTCATGCCCTTTGACAAAGCTGTATTATACGGAGGATATGAGATTCAAGAGGATATGCATCATGCACGACACGATAGTCTTGGAGATCATTTTGTTTGTGAAGGTACAGAGACTAATTGGTCGGTAATCCGACATGTGCATCGGGTTGTCCGTCTTCGGGATGAGGATCAAAGACGTACTTGAGATGGCTTTGGGATAATGAGCACCCTCAATAAACGCATTAACTACCGCAATGAGATCCTCCTTAATGACCTGCCAACACTTTTTGAAGAAAAACCCGTTGAAGCCGTCGGGCCCAGGCGAGCTGTCCTTCTGGAGGCTCCACACAGCGGCCCGGACCTCCTGTTCGTCCGCTGACAGAATAAGGAAAAGATTGTCCCCCTCCGAAACTAATGCAGGGATGGCGTGAAGTAAAGCTTCATCTTTGGATATGGCAGTTTTGCTGAAGAGCTCGGTAAAATAGGAGGTGGCCTCGTCGAAGATGCCTTGAGTGTCCCGGATGGTTGCTCCACCGTCATTAATGATCTGATGTATGTGGAGTTTATTATATCGGTTGCGCACGCACCCATGGAAGAAGCTAGAATTCCTGTCACAATGTTTATCCCACTTGAGTCTCGATTTTTGTCTCCAGAACTCCGTCACCCTGTCTGTAGCCAAAATGAGGCGCGCCCTAGTCTTTTTCAGCTCCGTACGAGCCCCCTAGGTTTGCTGTTGTTGAAAGGTCGCCTCTGTAAGCCCACTTCCTGATTTTATTTTATTTTATTTTGATTATGATTAACTTTTATGGTAATTAGGATTTGTACCTAAGCTCATAAGAGAGCTATGATCATATTATGGTCATTTGGCCCTTATATGGTTTATATAAGCATTGTTTAATTATTTTATAGCTTATTATAATTTTTAGATATTTATTTATTAAGGTTTAATATTTTTTATGACTTTCAAGATTTTACAATAGGTTTATTTGAGACTATTTTGAGACCCAGTAATTTATGTAGGCTCTAGTAGGTTATAAATATTTTCTATAATTTTATAGAATTTTTCTGCAATTTTAGATATTTATTTTATTAAGTTTCATATATTTTAAAGGCTTTCAATATTTATTATGAGGCCATTTGAGACAAATATGAGGTAAATTATTTATATTTATATTCTAGGAGGTTAGATATATTTTTTGTAATTTTTTATAATTTGTTTAGGAATTTTTAGGATTTTATTTGAGTTTATTTGGCTTTAGAATGATTTTTAAATCATTTTCTGTAATTAATTATCCAGTCATACCCGGTCAACGCTGGCCGGGCCCACCCGTCAGCCATTGCAGCGCCCAGTCAGCGGGTGCTGTAATGCCCCAGTCCCAAAATAAAGGGGACTAGAAACGTATCATGCCAGCTGTATACATACGAGTATATGAAATGTTCATATATATACATAAGCTGTAAAATGTAGAAAGCCATGACAACTAAATCTCATCCACAAATATGAAGGTTTAATGATACAATCAAATAGTCAATGGTACAAACGTTGGACGAAGACATATCCACTACCAATAATTTAAAATAAGAAAAATATACAAAGAAAGAATTGGTTGAGCGAAGCAAGTGACGAGTCCAAGAGCAATCATCACGAGGGAAGGAAGACATGGCCTTAGCTAGAGCACCTGCAAGAAATCACGAAGCACACACCTGGAGAGATCACCAGGTCCTCAGAGGTACGTAACAAGATACAGGAAGAATATGCCATTATAACTACAAATATAAACACTATAAAACTACAACACAACTGGGTTCCTAACCATCTAAGTGATATGCACTTTGAGGAAAATGTTCTACGCAGGGGCTGTAGGATCAGCATAGTAAATAAAGAGTGGCAGTAGGTAGCGCTCATCCGAGTCATTATCGGCCATGGGCAGTAAGTAGCGCTCATCTGAGTCGCTATCGGCCCCGGGGCAGAAGATAGTGCTCATAAGAGTCACTATCGGCCCACAAATGTGTGTAAAAAAGTAAATGTAGCCCCTACGCTAGTAGCTGTCCTCTCCTTCCAATGATACTATACATGCATCGTAACCACGACACACCAACACGTGTCACTTCCACAACACTCTTTTATACCTAATAACTGTCAAGTCTTCTAACATGCATCTATTGACAGTTATTCCTACGCATGCGCACGGGTGATCAGCCAACACGCAAGTGACCACTACATGATACTCACAACTCACACACAACTCGTGATAAAATCGTGACAAGTTTAATGAGATACACTAAGTTGACGGTAGTCCCTTAACTCTAGGTCCACATGCAAGAAGAAAATAATAAACAAGAAATATAGATACAATAACTGAAATAAAATACAACTAAATGTAAGCAGTAAATATGGCAAGGTATCTTGCCTGGTGTGATGTTTCGACAAGTTTCGAAGTGCCCAACAGCCGTGGTCGAAGGAGAGAGGTCTGAATCCGCGAGGTGATAGGAACGAACGAGCAGTTACGATTAGTGATGACAAGAAAAATAAATTCTGCAAAGAGTAGATACTTATACTATATTTTTAGAAAATATTTGTTTTACTTGAAAAATATATTTTATTAGTCAAAAATAGGTTTTTAGTTAAATATTTGAAAATATTCAAAAATCTTTTTGTATAAATTTGGTATCTACTTATATTAGTAATATATATAAAATATTCAGTAATCTAGAAAATTATATTTTTCTACCTTAAATATTTTAGTAACATTCTATATTCTTATCATGCACATAGTTTTAGAAATATCAATAAAATATTATTAGAACTAATGACGAGAGCCGAAAATAATAATACAAATATTTTTATTTTCCATATACTTCAACAACAGAAATATATATATTATATATATGATGATTTATACTAACATAATGTTTCACTTAACAAAAATGCCAGGAAAAATTGGCTTTTAAAAATAAAACGAGAAAAAGTACAAGAAGTACAAATTTGATTCTGGGAAAGTATTACTATGGAAGTCTGATCTGTAAATGATCACTTTGTTCCTTGGACCATATGATGATGATGAAGATCGCTGCTTGAAGTTGAACAACCGGAAGAACTAAGTCACCAGAAAGGTATCGACGCACTTGGGCACTGATGGCGAGGCCGAATGCTTTCCTGCTTTGCTTCACTCTGTTCTGGAAGAAAGGTTGAAGAAGAATACTCTCAAAAATCTAAGTTCTGATCTTTGTATTCTCTCCTGTCTCTGTCTGCCTCTCTGTGTGTCTGTTTGAGAAAAATAAGTCCATTTATAGACCTGGGCTCTTGTGCGTAAAAACTCAGCGAAAGTTCCGTCTTTACGCCAACAACCGCCACCCACGACCAAAGTCATCCTCTGTATACGTTGACACGTGTCCCATCATTTCATTAAGAATAGGATGCACGTACACACGTTCTTCGGGATATGTGGCATGAAAGCCATGTAGGCAAACCACGTTCCAAGCTGGTCAGAAAGAATAGGGCGTAAAAATAATCCCAATGTACTCTGAGCGTAAAGCAGAAGACTAGGCGTAAAATAGCCCCGACATAGACTTCCCATGTAAAGTGGTTGTTAAATAACCTTGAGCGTAAAAGTAGCTCAAATAGACTTTACGTACACGTCAACTGTTGAGCGTAAAAGCTCGTATAGTCTTCATGCGTAAAAGAAGCCATAGTGTGAGCGTAAAGTAGCTCAATCCACATACTAAACGACAACATTGGTCTCTGTGTAAAAACAAATCCCTTTGAATTCTGTGATATATGCCATCATTAATATCTCCATGTCAGAGTTTGCATTAAATGCGAGATTTGACAGCTTTGTCCAGCGTAAAAGTGGCTGATCTGTCCTTGGCGTAAAACCATGGGTGTAGACCCGAGCGTAAAATGATCTGCCTGCTTTAGGCGTAAAGTGATTATCCTTGTCTAGGGCGTAAAGTATTTAGCCTCTCTACGGCGTAAAGTAGATCAATTTGAGTGGAATGATCTATCACTTTGACTCTTTCTTTGAAGCACTTTTTACGCTCCTACAAGACCCCCTTCAAAGTTTTCAAATATCTCCAAAATTTGGAACACTTTGAACAGAAGCGTAAAAATTAAGTTTTGACCAGTCAGCGTAAAATTCGGGATACACAACAGTCATCCGCGTAAAAGCGGGGACATCCAACAGTCGGCGTAATTTCCAATAGTGTCGGTCAACACTTAACCGTCACAATGAATTTTTTTCTCGAAACTTTCGAATGCCTTTTCGCTTCCCCGAGTTTGCATTAATAATGAGCAGTTTCCAACGAGGAATATGAAGAGTTGATTTAATTGTATAAATAAGAAGAAATTCTTTACTCTTGTCATTCATCCTCATAGTGACATGGCGCCAAAGAACAAGATTAACAATAAAGAGGCTTCGGGCTCAAGGATTTACTTTGAGCGAGCACGCAACTTTGTAGAGTGCTTCGGATTAACTCCAGCAGTCTTTAGTCGCATCGATGGTGGTCCTCCGACTGCATATGAGGGCTCAAGAGATGCAGAAGCGTTTTTAAATCTGATGCGTCGCTCCAGGATTCGCAACATGCGCGAGTTAGGTGCCTCCCTTCGTCAACCCAACGAAGGAGAGAAAATGATATTCCATGTATTGCGACTCTCTTATATGTAGGGGTCCACTACCCCCTTTTTATAAATAAAGTTTTGATGTTAATCTCATCTGTTGGTACATAGAACTGTTCAACACTTCTTTTGACTGCTTCTATGGTTGTTCATTCCCAAGAAATAAACCGACACGTGGCGTCTGTCTTGTGGTCACGAGAGCCTTTCAATAGGATCTTTTCCCGAAATAGACTCCCAACAGTTTCTTCAGTCTTTATAAATAGCCGAGAATGTTTCATGTATTCTCATTCTCATTCTTCTGAAGATAACTTTTTTGCAATGTCGTTCTCCAACAAATGACAACGGCGATGCTTTCCAATGGCGTTCCTTTGTACGGCCAATCACCAGATGTAGATTCATCCGCTATTAGAGCCAAACCATTTGACCTAAGTGGTAAGTCTGATCGTAAGCAATTATCTGCCTTTGAAGTTTCTGAAGTACTGGTGTAAAAGCCTTGCTGAATAGTGGTACACTTGAAGCGCTGGCGTAAAAAGCCTTGCTGAAGCACTAGCGTAAAAGCCTTTGCTGAATAGTGGTATACCTGAGACACTGGCATAAAATGCCTTGTAGTCTGTTGAAGATAAAACAAGACGCATGAGTATCTGTTTTTAATTAGCGTCTCATATGCATCTGATGGAACTTCTGTTTAAAACACTTCTTGTTTGTTGTTTTCTGCAGAAGTTTGGCTAAAGAGCTTTTCCAGAACCGGCATTGGTGACTTTGACGCTGTGAGGAGCGTGCTTCTGGCATCAACATCAGAGAGCTCATGCGCTTTTGACGTGCAAATCAGACAACTCAGAACTCTTCGTGAGATAGAAGGGTCTTCCTCTGATGGTAGGAAGAGCCTTTATATACGGAGAGTTGGATGGTGGAGTCAACTCTATCCCAAGAAATCGGGTAGTAGAGTTCCTTTCACGGCAGAACTAGGAATTGTATCCCAATGCTGGATATATTCCTATCTCCTTTGAGGGGCTGCCACTCCTCCACCAGTTGTATTGGCAGCAACACGTCTTCGGGCTGCCATACTCTGGGATTCTCCTCTCGTCTGAGAGAGAAGACCAGAGTTTGATTCCTACTGTTCTGGTCGCCACAGAGGCTCAGACAACAAGGAATTGACACCAACAACGAATTCGACGAAGAAGATCTAAAGAAGAAATAGATCTCCATTAGGCTATTGTTGTGTGTATAGAATAAAAATCCAAGATGTAATAGATTTCCATTATGATTTGTAAGAAAGTCTAAGAAATGTAATAGACTTTTTATGATATGAGAATGAAAATGATAATTCTTCTATGCTCAATGATTTGTATCTATCTGGATGTAATATAGACATGATAGATAAGTGAAATCTTGTTTTCTGTTTTTAGAGTATATAATACTATCAGAGGTAATATGGACATAATAGTATATATGAACTCAAAAGAAAATTAGATTAATATCTATGCAGAGGTCAAATAGAAATGATAGATAGGAAAAGTAAGTAGATTTAGTATTTATCTAGAGGTCATGGAAACATGATAAATAACGAATTCCACTTTCTAATCAATTGATAAAATAGAAGATATAAAATCCCTTTCCCAGGAGACAAGAAATCAGCTTAACCAAACCTTGGTAGCTGGGAAATAACGAGACAGATGTCATGAGCATATAGGTCCATATCAATGTATGAATGAATCAACATAACTTTCGGAAAAAGAAAACATTGATTTAATTCCATAATTAAATGAATGAACCTGATAGAACTAACGGACAGGTCTTTTCGGGAATGAAAGGTTGTTCTCAATTTCAAAGACCGGTTCATTTATAGTCCTCTTCTATAAATAGGTGAGAACTGCTTGTAACATTTCATTCTTATTTCTCCTCCTCTATTGGAAATGTCTTCCGAGGATGTACGGCAAAAGAATGAAGTCTCCAGGAAAATTGAGGACATCATTGAGACGTGCCCCATTGAACCCACTGTATCAGGCCCAACCGAAATAGGTGGAAGCTCTTCTACGCCCAAGCCACCCCAAGACATCCTTGCTTTCTTAGTAGAGCCAGGAAAAACTCCTGAAGAAGAAGCATCGAGGATGGCTATCTGCAAATTCTTCATGAGTTCAGGAAACGATGCCTTCTATGCATTGGCTGACTATGTATTCAATAAGGAAGGGAGTGGCCCTCGTCCTTAATTTTTTGTCTTGAACAAAAATAAATATAAAAGAAACTTTATTTTCATTCTGTCTTCTTCTTTTTTATACATAGTATTTCTTAAGAAATTTGACATTGATTGGCATCATGAGTAGATCTCCATTAGGCTTTGATAACCGATAGGCGCCATTGGAAAATACAGTCTCAATTACATAAGGGCCTTCCCATTTTGTTTGGAATTTTCCTTTACTTTTATGAGTCATCACCATCGGTCTTCGAACAGTTAATACCAGTTCGCCAATCTTGAATACCCTCTCTTTAACTTTACGATTGAAAGTTCGAGATATACGGGCTTGATATAGCTCAATATGCTGTTGTGCTTGAAGACGCTTCTCATCCAATCCTTCAAGTTCTTGGAGTCGTAAGCGATCATTATTCTCTGTAGTTAGCTCATTAGCAATAGCTATTCGAAGGGATGGAATCTGGATTTCCAATGGGAGGACAGCTTCACATCCATAAACCAATGAGAATGGTATAAAACCAGTAGGAGTTCGGACTGTTGTTCGATAAGCCCATAAACATTCTCCAAGTTTCTCGTTCCAATCACGTTTATTAGAAGAGACAAACTTTTTGAGAAGTTTGATGATCGTCTTATTGAAAGCTTCGGCTAAACCATTAGCAGCTGGATTATAAACCATAGAAGCCAGATTCTAAATTCGATTCTTATCACAGAACCGATAAAATGCCTGACTGGCAAATTACGGACCATTGTCATGAATTATTCGTCGAGGAATCCCGAAACGATAAATGACATGGTGCTTGATGAAGCTGATCACATTAGATGTTTTCACTTCAGCAAGGGGAACTGCTTCTGTCCACTTAGAAAAGTAATCGGTTATAGCTAATATGAATCGATGTCCCTTGACAGAAGGAAGGTTAATAGGACCAATAATATCCATACCTCAAGCTTCGAGGGCCAAGAGGCTGTTGTAGGATGTAGAAATTCAGACGGCTGATGAATAAAATCAGCATGAATCTGACATGCTTTACATCTTCTGGCATAGTCTACAGCATCTGCTATCATAGAGGGCCAATAATACCCCATTCTTCGAATGCGGTCTTGTAATTTAGGACCCGATTGATGAGCACCACAAATACCATCATGAGCTTCTCGCAGCATTTGTTTGGCTTCACTTTCTGAGAGACAGCGCAGCAAGAGTCCATCATATGAACGACGGTATAGCATATGCAAAGACGAATCATAATAGAATCTAAACGATCGTCTCTTGATTGATGCAGCTTCTTTAGGATCTTCAGGCAAAATCCCATGAACTGCATAATCAATGAATGGAGTTCTCCAATCCTTCTGTTGGGAACTTGACTCTGTGACATAACTTTGTTCAATATATAGATTATTTTTACACAGAACAAGTCTCGGTCCAACAAAGTAATTGTATTTTACCTTCGGATTGGGACAGCCAAGTCTGCAGCTAAGCTAGCAAGAGCATCAGCCTCCACATTCTGAGAACGTGGTACAAATTCAATGAAGAATCCTTTGAATGAAAGGACCAACTCGACTACCACCTGATGGTAAGGAATGAGATCAGGATTTCTGATTTCATAAGTCCCTCTAACTTGATTAACGATCAATTGAGAATCTCCATAAGCTTCTAGGAATTCAATATCCAATTGTTTTGCTACTTGGAGACCGATCAATAGAGCATTATATTCTGCTACATTGTTGGAGCATGGCTCATTAAGAGAATAGGCACGGTATATGACCATTTTTTCAGGAGAAACCAAGACGATTCCTACCCCAGAGACAATATTGCCTTTAGGTCCCACTCGTGACGCTCCATCAAAATATAATTGCCATATGTCATTCTTCAAAGTCATGTTACAATCCACGACTTCATCTGAAATGTCCTCATATAACTTCGATATTTCCGGTATAGGGTGAGCAGCTAAGAAATCAGCTAATGCTTGACCCTTTACTGATTTTTGAGGTATATAAACCATGTCATAAGGAGTAAGCAACATCGCCCAGGTAGCTAATCTGGAGTTAAGAATGCTTGGTTTTCTCATCAATACCCGAATGGGATTTATTCTGGAGATGACATGAATAGTCTGTCCTGTCACATAATGTCTTGTCTTTTGGACGGCAAAAACCAAGTCAAACATTCCTTTTCCACAGGAGTATACCTGTGTTCAGCTCCGACCATCATTCTGCTCAGATAATATATTGCTTGTTCATGACCCATATCACTTTTCTGTGCAAGAAGAGCGCCAAGTGAATGATCCAAGGCTCGAACATATAACAAAAATGGTCTTCCTACTACTGGAGGTACCAGAACAGGTGGATTTGTAAGGTATTGTTTAATATCATTGAAGGCTTTCTGACATGCTTCATCCCAAACAAATGATACACCTTTCTTCAATAAACGGGAGAAAGGTTGGCATCTCCCAGAGAGATTGGATATAAATCTTCTGATATAAGTAATACGACCCTGAAAGCCACGGAGTTCTTTCAGATTACGAGGAGGACGCATTTCAAGAATTGCTTTAACCTTATCAGGATCAACATGGATACCCTGAGAGGTAATAACAAATCCTAAAAACTTGCCACTGGAAACCCCTAAGAAAGACTTAGTAGGGTTCATTTTCAATTGATGCTGGCACATTAATTCAAATACTGTCTTCAAGTCCTGAATGTGATCATTCTTTGACCGACTTTTAACAGCAATGTCATCTACGTAGCATTCAACTATTTTCCATAGATGTTCTTGAAAGATATTGCTCATAGCCCGTTGATACGTAGCACCGGCATTTTTAAGGCCAAACGGCATAACCGTATAGCAATAAACCCCAAGGGGTGTACGAAAAGTAGTATGCTTCTCATCTTCTGGATGCATTTTGATCTGATCGTATCCTGAGAATCCGTCCATAAAAGACATGCGTTCAAAACTACATGTACTGTCTATCATGACATCAGTAATTGGAAGTGGAAATTTGTCCTCTGGACAAGCTGCATTAAGATCTCGATAATCTATACAAACTCGGACCTTTCCGTTCTTCTTCATAACAGGAACAATATTGGCAACCCAATTCGGGTGTTGTTCTTCACGAACAAACCCACATGTAATCAACTTTTTGACTTCTGCTTCAATTGTATCCATCATATCTGGTCTAAAGCGCCGTTGCTGTTGTTTTACAGGCTTGACATTGGACAAAATATTGAGTTTATGAGTAGCAACTTTAGGATCTAACCCTGGCATATCCTCATAACTCCATGCAAAGATGTCAATATATTCTTTGATAAGTTTTATCAACTCTTCCTTTTCAACTTCGGAAAGATGCTTACTGATGAATATTTGTTTGGACGTAGTTCCATCTCCAACATCAATCTGGATAACCTCATCTTCTGTAGGTGGCTGTCGCTGTTCAAAACGGAGTTCCCACTGAGTATCCATCTGTTGAGCCCAAGGATCATTCTCAAATGGCTCTGATTCACCATCAATTTGAACCATATTGACTGAAAATATTTGTCCGGATTCATCATATGAGGAATGAGACATCGGATTCGACGAATTGGATTTCTTCCGAATCTGATGACTGCGAAGAGCTAGAAGAGAATTCTTCTTGTATATCGTCATTAAACATATGGGATGGATCATATCCCAATCCATGACGAGTTTTTTGATAAAACGGATCACCATATAACGGGAGTCGTCTACCCTTGCCTTGATTGAGACCTTGCATAGTCTTCAAATCATATCCCATGTTCTGGATAATCTTGATAGATTGTTGACTATACTTGTCAATTCGGATTCTTCCTTTGTCTTTATCTTTCAGCTCATCTGCCTGAGCAACATGGATATTTATAGCCAGACCAAACACAATTTGGCGCTTGTTTTTCTTATTAGACGGAACCACGAAATAAGATTCTTCGTGATGTCTAAAAGTTACACAGGCTTGTGATGAAGCGGCTGCAGGTAGAAGATAGGGAGAAGATGTCAGAAACCTTTGAGCATAAGGTCCAACATCTACATGAGGAGGAAAAGAATTTTCCTTATGATCAATGTATAAAGTTTCCTCTGGCTCTATGTCGCCTTTATATTGATGACCTTGCTTATCCGAAGATAAAGTCATTCTTTCAATAAACTTGACAGCCATATACTCGAAAAAGAAATCTTCATTAATATCAAAGAGTACAGAATGATCAATATTTACATCATTTACAATCTGATTACTACGCTTCGGATTAATCAACAGTGGACCATTATCCGTCTTCTGCGTAGATTTGCCAAGATTGACAATCAATGGTGGTTGTGGATCATTCGTATAAGAAGTACGCCCTTTGACCTTGATCATAAAAGGTTGAACTTGGTTCTTAGCAGGAATATTTATTGATTCCTCGGATGAAGTTTGAGTTCTTCCTTTAACCTTGATTATCAAAGGTTGATCATTGACAGGTTGGGATTGGATTCGTCCCTTGACTATGATCTTCAAAGGTTGCTCTTCTGGCGGATCTTCATCAAGAGACTGATCCTCAGTAGATGATTGATCCTCAGCTATGTCTGATATCTCTTTCATATGCTTTTGTTTATAAAGCCTTGAATCAGAAAAATAGGCTTCGACACCCTTGAAAGGATTGATATCAGCAAACTCAGTCTTTACAACTCCTTGGGAATCCACATACTTGAAGCATTGGTGGAGAGTTGAAGGCAGGATATTATGCTCATGTAACCATGGTCTTCCAAGAAGGATATTATAGGACACGTCTGAGTTGATAACATAGAAGGTTACCATAGTTCGGAGATCGCCAATCTGAATCTGCAGACGAATCTTCTCCAGTGGTTTGCTCTTGTCAGAGTTAAAACCGACTATTGTAGTACTAGTGTAAGTCAAATCACTAGTAGGAATCCTCAGGGGTCTTAGCATACTCTGAAGAATTATGCTAATTGAAGACCCATGATCAATGTAGATCCTATCAATTTCAGTAGATCCAATATACCCAGTATAGCACAGAGACCTGTCATGTTTGTTATGCTTCAACATCATATCTTCTTGTGTAAAGGTGATGTTGGGAATTGCTTCCATCATACTATGACATTGCGGACATAAAACTGGAGTATTATCAGGACTCTTGAGTTGAGCCAAGCATGAATCTGCCTGAAGTAGAGCTTCACTCAAAGTCTCCCTGCTTTCTCTAGAAAGGCGAAGTAGTTCAAATATAGATAGTCTAGCCGGAGTATTGGCTAACTGAGCTAGAATATCAAATTTGTAAGATTTCATCACCACCCCCTGACTGGAAGCAGACTTCAATGGAACGTCAAAATGTACTGCTTTCTGTTTCCCCTTTTCAACCACCGAGGGTTTAGCAGGAACAGGAGAAGGTTGAACTGGTAGTATTTCCACTACATCTTCTGCTTCCTTGGAAGATCCCTCATAATCTTTGTGGTACTCCTTCCCGGATCTTGTACCAGCAAAAGTTTTTTCAAGAGAAGGAAGTACCATATTACAGGATTTAGTCTTCCTCCCTTTAGCCTTTTTCTTGTAAGGTTTGTTGTGAGGAATTTCAGAACCCAGTCCAACAGTGGATTTTTGATTTTGAATTTGTAAAGGAAGTCGTATTCCTTTATCATAATTCAAACCTTCTGCCTTCTGAAAGTCATAACCCATTTTCTTCATGAGAAGAACAGATTGCTGACTGTACAGATGAATGGGCAGTAGACTTTTAGCAAATGGTTCCACAGAGGAAGAAGAAGAGATCTCTGTATCCACAGGAGAATGAGGAACATATGTCTCTGTAGCCACAGGAGGAGAAGGATTCGGGATACGAGGAAAAATCCCTGTCGGAGCTTTTTCATAAGCAGCGAAGACTTGTTGTACCCGGTATAAAGGAACACTATTCATGGCTAGCCACTGCTGATGAGTAAGCTTGAGCTTGGTAGGAGGAGCTAGACTTGGAGGACAGATGTTCAGTCCTCTCAATCTATCTTCTAGAGGAAAGCTATCCCATAGCCGATCCAAGTCATCAGGATCTGGAATATCATGAGAAATCATGTTGCAGGTTTTGACTTTCTTACCCTTCTTGGATTTTGAAATTTTACCTTCATTTTCCAACTCAGGCACTAAGTCAGGATGTACCCACATGATTTCACCATTCTTTAGTGTGAGTGGCAACAATCCTGTATTTTCTTCTCTGGCAGGCAGGATATTCACGATCTTCATTGTCGCCTTCGAAATTGGGATAATTCCATCTGGGACTTGCTGTGGAGGAAAATCTCTGAACTGAAGAGAAACCATATTGGTCGTAACCGTATGGTCATCATTAGTTAAGGCGATAGCACCGCCATTTATCAGCTCCTGGATTTTCTTCTTCAGGACATAGCAAGCACTGGTAGGATGATTAATGTATCTATGATAGATAAAATATTTGGGATTGTCAGTTAGATTCACCTCCTTAGGCCTCTTTGGCTCTGGAATCTGAAGTTTGCCACTCTTCACCAGACACTGAAATATCCCTGGGATATCACTCTCATCAAAAGAGTATTCTTTCTTTGGCATGGAAGATTCCTGACTATTCGGCGTTGTTTTGTTCCTGGAAAGATTGACCATAAGAGTATCTTTTCCTTTCACATTACGATTGCCAGAATTATTACCAGGATTACTTTTCTTTCCTTTATCTTCTGAAGCGAAAATCATCCCATGTTCACGAGCTAACCTACCATTGGTCTCGGCAGAAACTGCTGCTATGATGAACGAAGCCCAATCTGTAAATTGGGAACCTGTAAAAACAACGATGGATGGTCGCAGATTCATCTTGCATATATCAATCAATGCTGAATCTGGCATACCAGGGGACATCTTTAGAGTAGCCTGTCGGAAACGTTCGATGAATGTCCGAGTATCTTCTTTCTCCTTTTGTTTGATTTCTATCAAGGAGGACATGTTCATGTCCATACCTCCTTCATAGAAGCGGGAGAGAAATATTGCCTTGAATTCGTCAAAAGACGAAATAGAATTATCGGGTAAGCTACGGTACCAGTCGTAAGCTGAACCCGTCAGGCACCCGATGAACACTCGAGTGAGAAGAGCGTCATTTTTCTGCAAGTGCACAGTCATAATATCAAAGTAATTGATATATTGACTGGGAGATGCTTTTCTATCGAACAAAACCATAGATTGTGGCTTGAATTTCGGTGGAAAGGGTACATCATTCCAATGAGGAGGATAAGGTTGCTTGATCCCTAACCTCTGGAGTTGATCCTTGTGCCTCAAGACTTCAAACTGTGCTTTGAGTTCACGTACTGCTTGAATGGCCTCACTAGTTTGCGAAAGCACATTTGATTGAATAGTTATTGGATGTACCGTAATCCCCACCGGAGATGGTACATCTTCTGGAATAATCGGATCTGGAGATGCAGAATTTTGATTAACAGCAGGCTCTTGAACATTCAAAGGTATATCAGCCCCTTGACTATCCTGAGTTTGTGCTGCTACTGGTACTGGTGTTACTACTGCCGGCTGAGTAGTTTGCTGATTCAAAATTATCTGATGCATGCTTTGCACCATGTTAAGCATGTCTTTCAGTGATTGCTCCACGGCAGTGAGACGTTGTTCCGTATTAACAGATGAGGTCTCTGATTCATCTCCAACAGCGTAGGATTCAACCTCTCTTGAAGATATAGAAGGATCAGTATAGAAGTATGAATCGACACTGTCAGTCTCGGACTCAAAAGATTGAGTACCCCCAGCTTCTGAATCAGAAGCCTGCATTTGTCTTTGTCTTCTTGATCGAGTGTTTTGATATACCCCCTCAAAAGAATCAAGAAGTCTGTTGAACTGTTGCTGACCTGGGGTTTGGGACGTATTCCGTCTTGGACGTCGTCCTCTGTTAGTATGAGATGCCATGTTGACTGATGCATATGACAGCTCATGTTCTTGGTCTTCAGCTTGATGTTGAGGCGAATTAAAACTTAATCGATCAAAAACTGATCGTTTTGAAGCCGAACAACAACAGTTGATCACAACCTGGTGATAATCATAATGATATTTTTCTTGGGTAAATGTCACCGGAGCTTGTCTATTCTTACGCTTTTGCATTAGCAATTCACGTAAGTCAGAAGGAGTGGAGGGAGTAGTCTTCTTTATTACATTAGGGGTAGAAAAACGTTTAGTACCCTGTGTATAAAGAAGATTACTGGCAGCATTCGCAGAACCAAATTGTACATTTCTACGCGTTTGGAGTTGTGTGCGTAAATCTTGAGATTTTTTTAGCACGAAGGACTCCATTTTTATTGCGTGTAATTTGTAGATTTGGTACTTTGCGTAGAGCAGTATAAGAAGGCTGTTGGTGTAGAACTGAAGTTTTACCAACATAATTTTTATGCTGCACACGTTTAGGTACATTCATATTAGATGTGTAAACATCTTTGCGAATTTTATCTACACTGTCACAGACATGAGACTTACCTTCACTCGTAGAGCGTAAAAATTAGTTATCTACCACGTCATAGACGGAAGATTTTCCTTTACGCGAAGAGCGTAACTTGTGTGTGTCTACCACGTCACAGACGGGAGACTTATTCTTACACTCAGAAGCATTAGAGTCTGCCACATTACAAATGGGAGACTCAACTTTATGTACTGAGCATAAAAGTTGGTTTTTACCCACTGAACGTAAAACCTGGTTCTTACGCAGTGGGCGTGAAACCTGATTATCTTCACCGTTACAAACGGGAGATAAATCGTCACACTTTGAGTGCAACTCTGAAGTAAGGACTGCCTCGTTACGAACGGGAGCCCCTACGACAGGAGTGGGAAGAATTCCCTTGCCACTAGCAGCAACAGAGAGATCAGAAGCTATTTTGGATTTAGGAATCCAAACTTTTCGTACTTTGCGAGATTTTTGAACATTGGAGTAGCGAGAACCACCCCCAGTTCGGAGCATTTCTTCATAGGCAGTCTGGTCGAAGTGCATAACCAGAGTCTTCTTGGTCGAACCGACCGAAACATCATCATATTGAGCAATTGCCTTCTCGTCAGAGGAGAAGGTCATCCCCAGCAGAGTCGTTATTTTGTTTCACTTAACAAAAATGCCAGAAAAAATTGGCTTTTGAAAATAAAACGAGAAAAAGTACAAGAAGTAGAAATTTGATTCTGGGAAAGTATTGCTATGAAAGTCTGATCTGTAAATGATCACTTTGTTCCTTGGACCATATGATGATGATGAAGATCGCTGCTTGAAGTTGAACAACCGGAAGAACTAAGTCACCAGAAAGGTATCGACGCACTTGGGCACTGATGGCGAGGCCGAATGCTTTCCTGCTTTGCTTCACTCTGTTCTGGAAGAAAGGTTGAAGAAGAATGCTCTCAAAAATCTAAGTTTCGATCTCTGTATTCTCTCCTGTCTCTGTCTGTCTCTCTGTGTGTCTGTTTGAGAAAAATAAGTCCATTTATAGACCTGGGCTCTTGTGCGTAAAAACTCAGCGAAAGTTCCATCTTTACGCCAACAACTGCCACCCACGACCAAAGTCATCCTCTGTATACGTTGACACGTGTCCCATCATTTCATTAAGAATAGGATGCACGTACACACGTTTTTCGGGATGTGTGGCATGAAAGCCATGTAGGCAAACCACATTCCAAGCTGGTCAGAAAGAATAGGGCGTAAAAATAACCCCAATGTACTCTGAGCGTAAAGCAGTAGACTAGACGTAAAATAGCCCCGACATAGACTTCCCGCGTAAAGTGGTTGTTAAATAACCTTGAGCGTAAAAGTAGCTCAAATAGACTTTACGCACACGTCAACTGTTGAGCGTAAAAGCTCGTATAGTCTTCATGCGTAAAAGAAGCCATAGTGTGAGCGTAAAGTAGCTCAATCCACATACTAAACGACAATATTGGTCTCTGTGTAAAAACAAATCCCTTTGAATTCTGTGATATATGCCATCATTAATATCTCCATGTTAGAGTTTGCATTAAATGCGAGATTTGACAGCTTTGTCCAGCGTAAAAGTGCCTGATCTGTCATTGGCGTAAAACCATGGGTGTAGACCCGAGCGTAAAATGATCTGCCTGCTTTAGGCGTAAAGTGATTAGCCTTATCTTGGGCGTAAAGTATTTAGCCTCTCTGCGGCGTAAAGTAGATCAATTTGAGTGGAATGATCTATCACTTTGACTCTTTCTTTGAAGCACTTTTTACGCTCCTACATATAATAATAGTACTAAAATAATAATTATAATAATAATATAAATAATAATAATAATGATAATAACAGTAATAATAATATTATTATTAATAATAATAATACTAATAATAATAATAATAATAATAATAATAATAATAATAATAATAATAATATGATACTTTAAATAAGTGCTGCTCTGGCTCTTAATTTAGGAAAGTGAGAGAGAGAGAGGAAGAGGGAAGAGTTAGAGAGAGGGGAAGAGGGATGAGGGGGTTTACCTGGCGATCGCCGGCGCGGGGCACGCGAGGCGGAGGAGGCGGCTGGGATGGCCTAGGTTGGGTCGGCCAGCGATAGAAGGAAGTGGACACCACGTTCGGTCGGTGGAGGCGAACGCTCCGGCACGATGGGGCCCGCGCTCACGGAGGCGCATGGAGAGGTGCATCGGCGAGTGCTTGACGGTGAAGGTCAGGGGTCGCGGATGGTGTCGGTGGACGGAGGAAGCCCTCGGGCGTGGTGGCGCTCGAGACCGGAGCGGCGCACGGCCGTGGTCCGCGGCCGGCTGTGCGTGGAGGCGACGACGAGGCTTCTCGATGGGGCAGAGGATCCGTCCGGAGGTGAAGGGTTCCGGCAGACCCGTATGGCGGCGGATCTGAGGCGGGGAAATTGGGGACGCGACGGCGGGAGTACAGGTGAGGGTTTCTATTTTTGTTAATTTATTTGGTGGTGGTGTTTGCTGGAGTGGGTCGAGGAGGGGACCGGGGTTGGCCACTGGCCAGAGGTGGTTGTTCCGTCGAGGAGGAGGAGGTGGGTTGATAGTGGTGGTGATTGTCATGGTGAGGCTATGGTGGTGTTGACCAGAGTTGGTCGGGGGACGTTGGCGAGGCGGAAGTTCGACGGTGGTGATGGCGTGATCTGATGTTGGCGGTGGTGACGGTGGCGTGTGTGGTACTGGCGGTGATGGATGAAGTCGGAGGATGGTGATGGAGGTTGGAGTCAGGGTCGGGTGTTGCGTGGCGACACAAGGGAGGCAGGGTGCTGCAGCAATGGCGGATGTAGGCTTAGATTGGGTGTGTTGGGTTTTGTATCGTCGTGTCGGGGACTGTCAGACACGACAGAGAAGGGATCGGGTGGTCTGTCCTACGTGACGCGGATGGTGTCGAGGCCCGGGTTTGTCGGACGGAACGAAAATATTGTATATGTAAAAATAATTAGTGGATGGGAAGGGGATCGGGACACGGACACAATGCACAAGTTTTGGGTTGTGGAAATTCATGAAAAAAGAGGGCAAGTACCTCTCCTTTTATAGGAGGTGGGAATCCCATTAGAATAAGGACTAGGGTAGTTTAAACGCCCATAAGATAATTTCATAATTAAATTTAATTCGATTTAAAATTACTCCAATCAAATCCAAATCCAATTCAAATTTTAGATAAATCTAATCTAAATTTATATAGATAAATTCCATTTTCAAATAAAAGCTATTTAAAATAAAGTCAATAAAATCTTCTCAAATTTAAATTATCACAATCAATTAAATTTAAACCAAAACAGTATTTTAAAATACTTTTTTGAATAAATAAATATTAATATTAAATAAACTTTGAAAATAGATTTATATATATAAATTTATATGTCTTGTATAAAATGAACATTTGCATAAAACCTCGTTTTTAAATTACTATTTATATAACTTCCATGATGTAAAACAAAGTTTTGAAAATTCCAGTATGATGCATTTTTACAATTTACGAAATCAAAAATTATGTATTATTTGAAAAACTATGCTTCTAAATAAAATGTTTTTACAAAAATATGTACCTCGCATATATTCGCACTCGACGAGCCATCAGAAAATATAAACTCATGTACGACGTACAATACGACTATGCGACGTACAATACAAAGCAAAAATTAAAATCAAATTATAAAAAAAAATTATAGTAGAAATTTAGGGGGTTTACAGGTGTTGACTGCACCCGCCCTATATATATATTTTTTCGCTGAACAGTAAACCCTAATTTAATTCTGGCCGATTTTGAGAAAACTTGTTCCAAGGAGACCCCCGACTTCCCGATGTGATTGTGGACAACTCCGACCTCCTTTTTGTGTGCCGTTTTTTTGTTGAATTCATATTGAGGTATAATTTTCGAATATCTAATTTATTTTTATTATCTCTGAACCTTAATTTCTGTAAAATTCGTAGAGTATCGGTTGTCCGAAACTTGACACGTTTCGGTGTTTTCGAGATTTCGGGAGGACCGGAAATCGAAATCAAGAACTGTTTGAAGTTTTGGAAAGCTAACACAGAGCTCTACGACATATATTTTTTTCAAAAATTAATTCGTTCATCTAGTATTTTAGTTATTCTGTTGAACTCAGAATTGATCGGTAAATCACCGTTTTGGTCACGATTAGCCATAACGACGATATCTTTTGACCAAAACGTGAATTTGCGGCACGGTTGATTTCAGCGCACTCGTGGCGCTGAAATCTACCAAGGTGTACTTTCAAAACCTTAGCATACAATGATACATTTTAGTTAGGCATGACGGTGTAAGAAAGAATAGTCAAAGTCCCTCCACCATAAGCCGATATGCCTTATCGTTTTGCCGAGCCGATACGGCTCGATTTCATAACTTTATTGCACGACCAACTCTTCTGGCTTAACCATTCGAGTACTTCGTGCTTTGTTGAATTATCCAACTGATTCGGCATACCGTACCCATGCGTTAGTCCGTTGCGAGGCAGTGATTTGATTTTGCGGATCCCGTTGTAAATAAGGCAAAATGCCGACCTCTTATATTTCAGCATAAACGTATAGCCTGCACATGAAACCAACTAAAATCAATATTCGTTCGAATCGGACTTGTGCGTTGCATCGATTCGATTTCTTAGAATCTTCGAATCGACTCAATGCTTTCTCTCGGGCCAACTTAACGTTTGCATCGATCCGACTCGATGCATTCTTGGGTCAACGTAACTCTTGTATCGATTCGCATCGATACTTAAATTGGGTCAACACAACTCTTCGAGTCAACGATTCAGCATAATGCACCGTACAGAGCGGGACATTACAGTCAGAGCTCTGAGGTAGCGCTCGGTGAAGCGAGGAGGGAATGATGATGGTACGGGGACGGGGATCGAGGCGGGAGGAGGACGCCTGACCACCGCCTCAACAAAAGATGGGGCCAGACCAACGAAAGCCATAAGGCGGGGGGGGGGGGGGAGATGAGCGGGGAGAGGGTGGAAAGAGGAAGGGCGCGGGGAGGGGGTCACGAGGGAGGAAAAGAATGGGGGGGGGGGGGGGTGGGAAGAGGCGAGTCACCGGCCGCAGCCGTTGGGGGCGGAGAAAACCTAGGAACGAAAAGGGGGAGCCGCCATCCGAAGTAGAAAGGGGGCAGACATAAAATAAAATAAAAAAATAAAAAATATATATATATATATATATATATATATATATATATATATATATATATATATATATATATATATATATATATATATATATATATATATAATTGATTTTTATATATAAAAAATAATAATTTATTGTTGATATATATAGTTAGGATTTTTTCCTTCATAATTTTAAATTAATTGAGGATATACATATTGACTTAGATGGCTCATTTTGAACCGTTTTAAAGCATTTATATCCCTATAATACATTACTAAATGTATTTCACATGGTACTCCCACAAGCACATTGAACAATATTTTATATTAATAAATATATATATTAAGTAAAATATTATGTTATTTAATATATTTGTAGGAGTACTTCTATAAAATAATATTTATTGATGTGTTATTATGCGTCTGGTACACGCTAACATAACCATGTAAGATTTGATAATTTTCGTTGAGGTAGTGAGTAGTGCTCGACCCAAGACTCATTTAATTTTGAAATAAATACACTGATCCCCCATGTTATACTGACTACCCCCATGCTTTATAACTTTTATAAAACATAGGAGTCGTCAGTTATAAGTTTCTATATAAAATATACACTATATAGATGATATGTGTAATTAGTTTCAAAGTAGTGATAGTTATATAATAAGTGTAAAACATAGGGATATAATGTAAATTGTCCAATTTTTTTCGGATCACGGACAGTGAGTAGTACCCGACCGGCCCGGGAAAAGAAGGGCGGTCGGTGGACTACACAAGCGTGGGTGAGATGTGACTTCCTCTCTCACCCCGCCAAACCCTAACCCCTCTTTCTATCGACCAGGTGAATAAATCCCTTCTTCTTTTCCCCCATATCCCTCATTTTCATTTCGTACGCTTAAATTCACAAAATCCTAAAAAAATTTCGTTTCGAGATTTCTTTATAAATTGTTTGCCAAGTAGAATCAGTTGGAATCCATAGGTCCATTTGTCGCGATCTAAGTGCTAGATTACTGTATTCTACCTTGTTAATGGCGTGTTGGACGCGACAAGGACACTCCTTACTTATATGCCGTGTCCTATTCGTGTCTGTACACGTAAAGGACGGGACTTGGTGGAGTTTGGCCCCCGACCACTGGCCAAATTTCCACATCATCGCCGGAAGAATGTCGAGAAAAATTTGATCGGAGCGTTTGTTTTGCTTTCGTTCCCACTTTGTTACTCGTACACAAAACGCTCCTATAAGTAGTAGTTTAATCAGTTACTTTTTTTGTGCCATATCCATCAAATTATGGCCTGTTGTTACACTTCTGTGCTCAAAGCATGAAGTTTAATGTGTTTAGCACAATGTATTTGTACTTTTTTTAGCTGGTGCTGGGCAGTCACGAAATCGTACGGTTTCGGACACATCAGCACTGGGAGCTGACTTGTGGATCCTTTTGGGACACTTTGGTGTCCGTGATATTAATTTATCAAATCACCATTTAATTGTGATATTGGCTCTTTGGCGTTCATCATGACGAACATCAAAGTCTTAATTTATGACACGCAAAGGTCTTGTCAATTTAGATGTGTCCTTGTGTTAGCTATTCGAATGGCTCTGCAATGGACGCATGTTCAAGTAGAATTGTTCTTTCTCTGTTATATATATATGCTTTTAAGTGTGAATTTAGGAAAGAGTAATTCTGCATTCGTACATCAATCATGGATGTTTTTAAGTTGAATGACTTGGAGTATTTCATAGGCAATGTTGGCTGATTAACTCATAATACATATTTCTTTTGTTATGTGAATTTTAATTAAATTGCTGGAGTTTGCATTGGAACTTTATTCACGATCCAGCAAAGAATAGAGGGAAGGGGATTGTGAAGGCTTGTTTTGTTTGACAATTTGTTCTCCTAAACCTCTCTGAAGTGAGACTTGAAGTTAAGGGTTAAGATCAGTTTTAGTTCCGTTATATGAGTATTTACGATTGAATGAATCCTTAAAAACTTCTTTCACTCTCTTACTTGAGTTAGGCTTTCCATGTTAGTTCGTGTGCAGCAGAGTAAAAACTAATACAATTTTCCAGATTTGACATCCATCCATAATCATGGAAGGAACTTATTTTGAATTAGATGATCTGAGTTAAGAGTTTTGTCCATTGAATTATTTTCTTCTTCATTGAGCTGTTAAACTTTCAACCCTTGTATGTAAAAGTAAAACAGCCAACATCCATAGGCAGGCCACAGGATTCCAAGCAGAGAGCATAAAATTTTAGAAGCAACCTAATATTTCAGACATGGAAAACTAGTACAAGTGGACTAATTGTGGTCCTTTGGAACACATATCATTTCAGGTGAAACCGTGAGAGTTTTATAGAAGGAAGGACTACTAGCCGGTCTAAGTCATGGTATAGACTCTCTACAAAGACGAGCACAGTTAGTAATTTCCAAACCAACACTTTCGTTGAGATGCAATTGACACACAATTGATGCAAAACTGACTTATTTGTAATTTTAGACTACTGAAATGAGTTGCTTCTAAGTAATCATTTACTTGATTCAAATTTAGTATGCTTTAAAGTTTATAAAATTGCTAGATGTAGGCAGCTGCAAGTGAGAACTTCTTTGTTCATGATATATCTCATTTCCCCAATTGCCAAGTATTATTTCATTTGGGAATGATTTAGATGGTGTTTGATCCTAAACCAGAGCATGATGTTTGTTCTTTGTGTGGATGACTATTCATAACTTAGTGTTTTCTCCTAAACTTGAAAATGATGTTTGTTCTTTGTGTCTTAACTGTTCATGACGTAGATGGTATTTTCTCCTAAACTAGTGCATGATGTTTGTTCTTTGTGTCTGAAGGAGTCCGTCAACAACAAGCACGTGTCCTCAAGCCCCAGTGCAATACCTTTCCACTGATCTCCACTATTACCACCACAAATGACATGGTAGGCAGAGTGGCCTGTCCACACTTTAGAGAGTGTCTATACTGAGTTGTAACAATAAAATTATTGAAAAAGAAAAGTGTATTCGTATTAAGCAGAATGCATAGAGAAACATATTGGTCTCTACAATGATATTAGCTTTTCAATAGGGGCCAAGAGGAAATTATTAGACATCTGAGTCTTATATGCTTTGTCTTCTGGGACATCTGTAATGAAACTGCTTTTGTTGGGTGTGTAATCAAAGCTAATGGCAAAATTGAAGAAAAGATACACTTCAAGTCAGCAAAAATGCTATTGGTTTCTCCGTAATGTTCAGCATGGGTCAGGAGGGAAACTATGAAAACATGTATACCAGAGTCTTAGATACTAGGTTGCATAGGCACAGGCACATATCCAGATATGGACATGATACAGATTCGAAACATATTTTAGAAAATTTAGGATACACATACGAATACGGCATGAGTACTATATATACACAAGATAACATATTTCTATACCTATTTTATACTCTCTCTTTTCTTTTCTTTAAATATTTCATAATATTATATTTTTGCATCTTTTCGGGTAACTAGGTTAAAAAAAATTTAAAAGGATTCGCCGCGAACTATGTCGCAAGGACATGGGAAACAATATATGTATCCTTAGCGTGTCCGTACTTGTATCTGTATTTGTATTCGTGAAAAAACATAGGGGACTACATATGTACCTATTTGAAAATGTATGTATTCCATATCTATATCGTGTTTTTGTCTGTAATTGTTTCCGTATTCGTGCAACATAGGCTGCAAAGAAATGTTACTTCTCGTATTTTGATTATTTTGGCAGAATCACAACCACGTCGAATCACTATCAACCATGTTTTGGGTACCTTTTGGAGTGTAGATAATGGCGAGCCATATCCGAGATGAGTGTCGAGAATGTATCATGTCAGATACGTGTAGATACGGATATGTGCACAGATACTGTCCTCCAGAGTATCCGTGCAATCAGATGCTTCGTCTATCACCGTGTGGTACACACTTGACTATGTATTTCGATATATGCAATCTATACGTACTGTCTATGTTGCACAAATACGACACAACACGGTAAGGACATGGCAGCATGGATACATCATGTATTTTGGTGTGTCATAGTGTATTTTGGAGTGTACATGGAGCGTCCGGTAAGTGATCGACATGACACGACAACGTTTTCGAAGTGTTCGTGCTTCCTATGTATGTTATGTGTGTGCATGTGTAAGGGCTTCATGGGTTCTTTCTCTTTTTGCATTGGTTTTGCTCGAGTACCGATCGTAATTGTTATCTATAGGTCAGGTTTATCTTGTTTATTTGGATCTGGTCAGGTTTAGTCTAGTAGTGTATATCTGCACAATCATGAAGTATCCTTATCATGAGCCTCCCTATGAATATACACCCTGGAATCCAGAATTTGTCTAATTACGATTAGTTAGCATTACCTGTCTCATTCATATGGTACCTACTTTAGTTTCTTCCTATGACGAGCCTATATTGGTTGCAAGTTATAATCCGTCTATACAGCTGTCTTCTGCTTTTTGGTGTCACATTAACCCCATATTTACTCTTCTTTTGCATCCCTTGAGGAATCAGAGGAAATTGTGTTTTACTCGACTCTTGGCAGTTTGGCTGATATTGTGCTTTAAAGAGGCCTTCTCCCGAGAATGCTATCTTTTTGCCTGCCAGAAATTATGGAAGTCATTTTTTTTTTATTTACTTTCAGCAGTCTTGTTCTGTTGTCTTCAAGATGCATGTCTTTCTTTTGAATATTAGGTTATTGGTTTCTTCAAATTAAGAAAACCCCTAACTATGTTCGAGTGCTTTACTTGTTCTTTTCATAAATGGTTCACTTTGTCTCGTTCAGGTACTGAAATTAATCAGCTACTTCTCTTCTCACCTCTTCAGTAATAGTTAAAGATGCTTACCGTGCCAAGAGAAGGTGACCATTCTCTGGCCATTGTGGGCTCCCACAATTCTCTCCAACCCTTTGGCCTCACTGGAAAATCACAACAGCAACGGACCTCCAGCCTCGAAGCACCAATCATGCTCCTCACTGGGCACCAGAGTGCCATTTACACCATGAAGTTCAACCCTTCTGGTACTGTAATTGCTTCTGGTTCTCACGATAAGGACATCTTTCTTTGGCATGTGCGTGGAGATTGCAAGAACTTTGCTGTTCTCCACGGGCACAAAAATGCTGTCCTTGACCTTCACTGGACTGCAGATGGCACACAAATCATCTCTGCAAGCCCCGATAGGACCCTTCGTGCCTGGGATGTTGAAGCTGGTGGTAAGCAAATCAAAAAGATGGCTGAGCACTCATCGCATGTCAACTCCTGCTGCCCGTCCCGACGTGGCCCACCACTTGTTGTCAGTGGTTCTGATGATGGAACCTCAAAGCTATGGGACCTTCGCCTCCGTGGGGCAGTCCAGACGTTTCCTGACAAGTATCAGATCACTGCTGTTGGATTCTCTGATGCTTCGGACAAGATCTACACTGGAGGTCTAGACAACGATGTGAAAGTGTGGGATTTGAGGAGAAATGAGGTGGTGATGACGCTCCAGGGACACGGGGACATGATCACGGGAATGCAGCTGAGCCCAGATGGTTCTTACTTGTTGACCAATGGCATGGATTGCACACTGAGGATTTGGGACATGAGGCCTTATGCTCCCCAGAATCGATGTATCAAGATGTTTGCAGGGCACCAGCATAATTTTGAGAAGAATCTGCTCAAGTGTGGGTGGTCGCCAGATGGAAGCAAAGTCACTGCAGGAAGTTCAGACCGCATGGTCTATATTTGGGACACAACATCAAGGAGGATCCTGTATAAGTTGCCAGGACATAATGGGTCAGTCAATGAGACTGCTTTCCATCCAAGCGAACCCATTATCGGCTCTTGCAGCAGTGACAAGCAGATCTATCTTGGGGAGATTTGATTCTAGTGTTTTGTCACTAGTTTTGATGGGGCTGGTGAAGTTGGGTTTGAAGATGTGTATTTCCTTTTCTTTTGCAGTGTGATCACTTTTATAATCTGAACTTCACAGAGGATTAATGTTGGCTTGAAAACTAGATGAAGAATATCTGTATGAGAATGTGGTTGATGTTAATCTTCTTCGCACTATCTGATGGCTGTAAGCTTTACCAAAGAGGCTTCATGAGGTCTGTTATCTTGAAAGTTCATCCAAAGTAGATTTCATCGTCAAAATGGAGTTGGATATTGAGTGGAACTCCAAACGAAGAAGATACCGGTGCATGGAAGCTTTCAGTTTCAAACAGAAGGTGAGTCGATCTTACGTGCATTAATTTCACATTCCTTGTAGGATATTCAACATCTGGAGGATGCGGGTTAGGGTTATATATATATATATATATATATATATATATATATATATATATATATATATATGAGTAAAACTGTTTACATCTTGACCCTTCATAGATCATGCATAAGTGGGAGTCTTGTTGCACTAGAATGCCATTTTTTTTATTAGGATACTCTGCAGCTAATCTATATTATGTGGAAGAATCATGTTTGCATTATAGTAGTTACCTAAAGAAATTTCTTTAAGAGCTAGCTGTAGTTGGAAATAGACATAGTTAGACGAAAGAGTACACACACAGATACGGACGAACCAGGTGGTTCTCAAATCGCTATTATAACCATAAACTGTGTGATTGATGAGGGGTCATAGGTCCGTCATGTCTGCTGAAGTTGGGGGGGGGGGGGGGGGGGGGGGGGGGGGGGGACACTTTCCATTATTAAGAAGTTGACATACAATAACACATAATCCAGAATAACACATCAGGTTCTCGATTCCTTCCAGATGGAGTTAACAACCTTACATTATCATAAAAATAAAAATAAAAGAAAAGAAAAAGTCTTTTACTGATACAAGCTCTAAAACTAAGTTTAAGTAGTTATTAGAAATACAATAGGGAAATTACCATGCCAGGCTCGTCTCAGTTAACTTGTTTTGATGCTGCAACCACAACTGCTGCTCTTTCATCAACTTCTGCTTTGCTGGCTCATCCATTTTCTCTACCCAAGCCAACTGACTTGGCGAAAGGTTCACTTGCCATCTTCAATTCCTGTGCTGCTTCCTTGCTAGTCTCGTACACGTGAGATGTCAGAAGTGGTGTCGACGACGGCGATGCCACAACGCCCTTACAACTCCGGCGATCTAGGAATAGATTTTTGCAGCTTCGAGGAAGGATTAGTGATGTACTACTCTTCATCTTCAATATTTTCTGCCTATCGTGCAAATAAACACCATCACTTTGTCTTGTGCTCTCACCCAAAGCCATCTCCCACCCTTCGGAGTACGCCATCATATCTGCAGATTCCTGGCAAGCGTCTGCCGATGGCAATGCGGTACCGAGAAGCAGTATCGGAGGGCTCTGGAGCATGGCGGACATCGGAACGTCCAGGTCTTGGTAATCCTTGAGTAGTTTTTCAAGAGTTTGAAGGAGATGTCCAGGTATCTTCTGAATGCTCGGATACTCTACTGCCCTCCCAATACCCATCTTCAGGCTGTTGGCGTAGAATTCTTCGAGCTCCTCGAACTGCTTTGCAGCCTTCGAGCAGACCTCGAATGTGTCGACGCATGATGGATACGGAAGGTCCAGGAACTTGCTGAGCAGGTGGGAGAGTCCCCTGTTGATGTTGTGGTATAGATCGTAGGTCTCGGTCACGACGTTATAGAGGTAGCAGTTTTATGAGGAGGTTGGTTTTTGCTCGACCAGTTGGCCTTGTGCCGATTGCTCGGTCCAAAATGTGCTGCCAATGCTCGATCCGCTCGAGCACAAGAGACGGTTCCATGCCTGTCGAGAAGGTGCTGCGGCGACGGTTGTTGGGGGGCACGTGCCCCTTGAGGGACGATTGTAGGCGGGCGTCGAGGTACAAGGCGTAGGTTCGGATGAAGGCAGTGAAGTCCCAGGGGGAGCGCGAAGAGTCGTCGGAGAACAAGGAGAGATCCAAGACGCGCTGCGTGGCGGCCTCGGGGCGGAAGTTGGGACCCGAGTCGGAGATCGTGGAGGAGAGGAGGAAGAGACATTTGAGTGCGACAACCCAGTTGCGGGTGCGGGAGATGCGGCGGCGGAGGGCGGAGGCCACCGCGGCAGCGGCGGAGGGAGAGAAGGAAGCGAGGACGACGACCTCGGTGAGGTGGCGGTCGTCCACTGGAACCTCGTCGTGGGAGGTGGCCTTGAGGATGACGACCTCGAGTCTGGTGGAGGAGCCGGGAGAGGGACGGCGGGACACGTGCGCAAGTCCGATGCTCGTCTGGTCCTTGAAGACACCAATGGCCTTCTTTAGCTTGTTCGGCATGGCTACGGAGTATTCCTCTCTTTCTTTTCTTTTCTTTTTTCTTTACGTCCGTGTTCGTTCTCGCTCCCTCTCTCTTCCCTTCTCTTCATATGAAGATTACGAGGACAAAATTAGACGAGTTTTGAACGGAGGTGGTTGGTTGGTTGTGGGGGAATTTAGAAGGGGGAAGATTCATGGCTAAAGAAAGAGAGGGACTAACAATTCACTATTTTTGAGAGGCAGACCAATTTCTTCTGACATTTGCGGATTATATATATATATATATATATATATATATATATATATATATATATATATATATATATATGGTTCAAAATAAGCCGTCTAAGTCGTATATGTATAAAACTTACGAAAAATTATATATATATTTTTTTCTTTTTCTTAATTTTTTTTTTTCCGTATAACCGAATATTTTATTTTTTATTTTTCTTCCGCACAACCGATTACTCCATCTTTTATTCACATATATCCATAACAAATTTAAATTAAATTTCTATAAATATTAATTAAAATATTAATATATATAACAAATTTTATTTTTAATTTAAATATTTATATTATATTTTGATAATACTAGAACTAAGAAAAATTATTTTACGTGCAATGCACGTGCTTTATATATATATATATATATATATATATATATATATATATATATATATATATGGCTCATAATTCCGGATATTCTAAAATACACTAGAAAACCAAAATGTAGAGTGTCGTGTCGTATCCATGTATATACAACATAGCCTAGGTTCGACAAGAAAAAATGTGTCGTGGCTATTGGAGTCGAAAAATTATCGGGGAGGAGAGTACTACCCATGTCCGGCCCGACCACGATCGAAAATTTGTTAATCTCCATTTTTGTCCCCATCCCTGTTTCTAAATTCCCAAACATGTCCCCGTCAGGAAAAATAAGTTGGTTCCCTGTCGGCTTCGGAGGAAATTGACATCCCTATGTCCCACTCAGGTAAAAGAATGAATCAATATGAACGCAACAACGTCCGGACTTGGCTAGTGCAGCAACTTGCTCGGAGTCACGCTCGGTTGAAGGCAACTTTCGTTCAGGTGGGTGGCTTCGATGAACTCGTCTCTGCTTCGCCTTCACACCTAATGAACTGGATGTTTCTAATACATTGAGTAGGTATACTAATAAAATAGGCGAACCCACATAGCTAAGAAAATAATTCGGTTCTGAGTCAGATTGTCTAGAACATGAAAATATTGAACTTGATGCTTATATAGCACTTCACGTTGATTTCTCAAATTTGTACTTGGTCTTTCGATCTCACGACTTGGATAAAAGTATAGTTTCTTATGTTGACACAAAGACTATCGACTTGCTATCATAGTCCATACGTTGCCAGGATTTCAAGACACGTTTCCACGGTCTCGATGCTTTTTATAGCATGCACGTTTGCACAGTTTCAAGGCTTGTCATATGGAGTATGACATGATTTGTGGTACTGCATGAAACACGGTTGGTTCAAGTTAAGCAGGAGGGCTATCGAATAGTCGTTCCTGAGTTGTTGATGAAAAGTATAGAAATATGGAAAGTTCTCGAGACCGTTTGTCGTGAGGCAGTCCCTGATCTGGGAGCTGCATAGAGATGGAAAGTTGATATGAGGAAAGGTTTGGTCGTATTGTTAGTTAGGCCATGCATTTACGCTGAGTCTAGATGTTCTCATAGGTGCGTGGTCATGGACAACTTGTGCACAAGGACGATGTTTCTTCGGATGGTATCCCCGGGCCATGGGACCGATCCGGCTTAGGAGGAAACACGATATAGATGAGCTAGGTAGGCATTTGGTGATTCAAAAAAAAAGTGTGTGTGTGTGGGTGTGGGGGGGGGGGGGGGGGGGGGGGGGGGTTGAGTTTCTACTCCGTCGAAAGGATCTCTATCTCGACCAAGCTATGTCCAAGATGGGTAGTCAATGCCAGCGACGTTCGTATAGATTGAGTCAAGTGTGCTAATGGTAATCCGTCAGTTGAGTAAAGAAAATGGAAGCACGACACGCAGCACAACTATGAAGCCTAAGATTTGGCTTAAGCAAAGGAACGTGCTTCGGCGCGATTTGTGGCATATGGTTAGTAGTTCGGCACTGAATCCTTAAGTTATGAACTGTACCGTTGTGTTGAACATGGAAGGCTCAGAAGGTAAGTATGGATAAGTTTGATACTTTTGAATAGCACGGTCACGATGCTCCTTAGCACTATCATGAAGTAGGCTTTGTAGTGCTATGAAATTGATCCTAAGACAAGATTAGAAAGACCGCACAATAGTAGTGTAGCTAACTAAATTAACGTGTTGGCTTGGTTTGGGTGGACGATAGGTCTCCCTACATGTGCATTCTTATGTACTGATATCCCATTAGTTTGTTTGCAAGTTCAGGTATCACCCCACTCGTGCGGAGCTCGCTTGGACGTGTCGAGGCATGAAGTTCCTTGACGTTTCAAGACGTGCAACAGCGTGGAGACTTCATCTATACGGAACATAATGTATGGATATCGCCTTCTTCAAGTTGTAAGCCTAAGGGCATCTTATTGTAATGAGAGAGAGAGAGAGTGAGATCGAGTAATTGTAATCTTGACCTCGTGCCCTTTGTAAATTTTGTTGAAATGTTCAATAACGATGACTTCTTTTGTATATTTGTGTTATTCAACTTTTCTGCTTGGGACTTCTGTGCGACGATCCCGCTAAGCTGCTCACTCGGCTGTTTTGGTTATTGTCTTGTGCGGATGCACATTTAGGCTCGCACGTCATCACGTCCAAGCGAGAACGATCGGTTCTGCGGAACCGGGACGTGACATATCAATCACTATTATCAACTATTTAAGTTGTTCACGTCAATCAAGCAGTTAATTTTTCAGTCACAACGAAAAAATTGTTTTTGGATTGTTGTGTTTTGGATAAATCCAAATATGGATGTATGTATCCATATACATAACTACATCTATCTTATTCTCTCTTATTATTATCAATGAGAGAGAAAGCCATGTACCTATCCTATTCCGCTACAATTGTCCTCTTTCTTTTCCTTTTTCATAACATGGACCAAATTTCTCCTCTTTATACATTTATCTATGCATATTTTGTATTTATCAATACACATTTTAGTGTCCGAGCTCTCTAGCCTAGTAGTATTAGAGCGGACATCCGGAGGGGCCGCAAGGTTCGAGCCCCCCAATTGTGTGTGTGAGTGGGATTTCAAAAAAAATATACACATTTTAGTAAAAGTATATTAATAAATATGATGTGAAAATATCCATACAAAATATATTTTTGGCTTAATTGCACTTTGATACCCTCAACTATTCCGCTTTTTCAAGTTGATACCTCAACTATTTTGGTTTGGGTGGACGATAGGTCTCCCCACATGTGCATTCTTATGTACGGATATCCCACTAGTTTGCTTGCAAGTTCAGGTATCACCCCACTCGTGCGGAGCTCGCTTGGACGTGTCGAGGCATGAAGTTTCTTGACGTTTCAAGACGTGCAACAGCGTGGAGACTTCACCTATATGGAACATAATGTATGGATATCGTCTTCTTCAAGTTGTAAGCCTAAGGGCATCTTATTGTAATGAGAGAGAGAGAGAGAGAGAGAGAGAGAGAGAGTGTTTGTATTCAGAGAGAGAGAGAGAGAGAGAGTGAGATCGAGTAATTGTAATCTTGACCTCGTGCCCTTTGTAAATTTCGTTGAAATGTTCAATAACGACGACTTCTTTTGTATATTTGTGTTATTCAACTTTTCTGTTTGGGACTTCTGTGCGACGATCCCGCTAAGCTGCTCACTCGGCTGTTTTGGTAATTGTCTTGTGCGGATGCACATTTAGGCTCGCGCGTCATCACGTCCAAGCGAGAACGATCGGTTCTGCGGAACCGGGACGTGACATATCAATCACTATTATCAACTATTTAAGTTGTTCACGTCAATCAAGCAGTTAATTTTTCAGTCACAACGAAAAAATTGTTTTTGGATTGTTGTGTTTTGGATAAATCCAAATATGGATGTATGTATCCATATACATAACTACATCTATCTTATTCTCTCTTATTATTATCAATGAGAGAGAAAGCCATGTACCTATCCTATTCCGCTACAATTGTCCTCTTTCTTTTCCTTTTTCATAACATGGACCAAATTTCTCCTCTTTATACATTTATCTATGCATATTTTGTATTTATCAATACACATTTTAGTGTCCGAGCTCTCTAGCCTAGTGGTATTAGAGCGGACATCCGGAGGGGCCGGCAAGGTTCGATGTCACGTCCCGTATCCCAAATACAACGGTGACGTCATAGAACACATCCCCAGACTACGCGCCAAATTCGCGATTGTCGCCCGTAAATCAGCAGAATGGAAAATCCAAGAACAATCACATTCATAATTACAACTTTAATTATATTTACAACAAAAGTATTTCGAAAGGTACATTAACTTTAAGTTTAGTTACAACAAATTGTTATACATCAGACTAACTACCAACTATCGGTTGCTTCCTCCAGAGACTCAGATCGTCTATTCATCATCATCCAGGGGTATTGGATTTGCCGGAACGTCCTCACCTAGTGAACAATTACTAGGTCGTTTAGAAACGACGAGCAAGTCCTCGGTCAAGGACGGTAAATAAATGATAGAATAATGAATGAAAGTGAATGATAAATAATATATCTTGAAATTTGGAAAATTAGTTTCACTTTCATGAGAGTAAATTGAATATCTCAATATTAATTATTCCTACTTATTGCATGACACTAAATATGCATACAATAACGTATAAAATGTAAATTTGAGAACAACCCTTCCGAATATTTTCCTAATCAGCTTTTTCCGACAACAATCCCGTATACCTGGGATCAGGTTGTGACTTGGTGGCGCGGTGCTTAGAATCCGGCCCTGCCTCTCTTGGGCTTAAATATACTGAGTCTCTCTTGAACCCAGAAAATCACCAAATCGATGTTGCTGTCGAAGAGGTGCAATTGTTGGATGGCACAGAATTAAATCCGGCCCTGCCTCACACGGCTAAATGGATGGCTCAGATTATTGCAATCCGGCCTTGCCTCTCATGGGCTAAGTGAGCTAAGCCTCACATACTCGATTCGTATGGCCCTACGAATGAGCTAGTATACTGATCAGTCTTTGGTTATTATGTTGTGGAGCTGTAAGGGTGATATTCGGGTTGTTCTCCCCTCCCAATGCTTCCTATCTAAGTTTTATGATTTCTAAGTGTTACAATTACAATCACAAATAAGGAATTTATCTATCTAAAAGGCTAAAATGCATTTTGTAAGATGTCCAATTGAATGATATTTAGAAATCAACTTTTCCGAAATAGCATTTGGATTTAAACTACCAAGTGGAATATAAGGAGTCTAATTCAATTTATGATACGTGTCTTATACATATACTAAATATTCTCTAAGGTTTACAAAATCATCCAAATTTCTTGGAATGGTCGAGAATTAATCTATCTCTTGAAATTTCCGAAAAATTCGGCAGAGTCTCCTTTGTATTTGGAGACCCCGAAATTTTACAAGAGATATGATAAAAATATAATTATAATCCGGGCTCGCCGACCCCTTCGGTGGAGCAACCCTCAACACCGGAAATCACGCAGTTAATAATTCGGGTTCGCCGACCCCTTCGGTGGAGCAATTCTCAACACCGGAACCCACAAAATAAAATAAAAGTGCAGTTTTGAAAGCTTATTACATTGGCAAGCAATTTAAGCAAATAAACAAGTTTCCTGATTATCGCAGCTTGCTAAATTATTACATAAATTCAAAAATAGAATTATTAGTAACACAAATCATATCCAAAACTTGCTTCCAAGTGTCGAGATTTACAATTAAATTTTATATTCTTTGTAACACTGGTTTGGGATAAAAGAAAGAGTTTAAAGAATTGAAATTTTGTTAGATGTAAGGTACCTTGATATATGGGCACTTGTAAAACTTAGTTTATTGAAATAATCATGTCAATGTATGCCATTTGGGTATGTTTTATAAAGTGGACAGAATTGTTATAATAACAATTTAAATCTAAATTTTCATCTAACTTATACTTACTAGACATACTCGTATTTGAGCCTTTTGTTATGCAAAGGAAGTTTAAGATTAAAACCTTCAAGTGTATGGTCAATCTATCATATAAGGGCTTAAAAATACTTATTTTGACTATATAATGAAAACCAAATCTATTAAATATGGATATTTTATATTGATGACAGATTTGACAAAATTGAAGGAGAATTATCTCAATATCGCTCAAAGAAGTATAAAACTCACATATGCATATTTTTCTTTTAAGCGTAACGATTGAGCCCCTAAGTTATGTCAAACTTGTAAGTGTCCATATAAATATAAGTATACGGATTGTGTCCACTTAATGTGTCAAGGTAAATGTATAAAATCTTTGGGTTGAATTCACATAATATAAAATTTAGAGTTGAAGTATCCGTCTATTCCGTGTCCTACCTATTGAGTCCAACTTACATGTTCATGTAATATATATATATATATATATATATATATATATATATATATATATGTATAATTCCTTGGTTGTATTTACACGCATAATTGCTTGAAATCATATATATAAATTTGAGCCGATGTATTCGTTTGCATTGTGTCCATGTATTGTGTCCCAATTTCTTATTCGCCAAGTGTCCATTTGTATATATATATTTGTATATGATGTTTATATATATATATATATATATATATATATATATATATATATATATATATATATATATATATTTGCATTGATACAGTGTAAGTAGTATGACGTTCTACACAATTATTCAAGTATCCAAATTATATACATCCATGATGTTGAAGTACGTGAACAAGTGTTTAATTCATAACAAGGTTACCAATGGATTCGAAATATATAGTAACCCTAAAATTTGATGTTAAATACTTTATATGTGTCGAGTGTACAAATTATACTAGTTCTGACTAGGAAATGATAAGATGCCTCAATTATTGGTATAAATTAAATTTGAACAGAATTATATATGTCAAACAAAAAAAAAACACATAAACATATCAATACCTAGTTAATTTTGGTGTAAACTAGACCGAATATTCCAATTTCATGTATAATTGGTATCCAAAAATCTAAATCTACACATGAATTAAGATGGGCTGAAAAATGTAGGCATGCAATTTTATAGAAGGATTAGTAACATATAAAAATAATAATACCAGTTTATTAAAAAAATTAATATTGACACATATATATATCTCTATTGATTTAGCCCCCAAATTCATACCATACTTTCTTTGTTTCATGTAATTTTTTTTTTTTTTTAATTTGATCAAAAATCAGAATAGGTCCCTAATTTCAACAGGAACTCATTGTGGAATAAAACCAAGTAATTGAGAAAGAATGAGGACTTGCCTTGGGTTGAAGATGTGACCTAGGTTTCTTCACAATTTTTCCTAATTGAAACCAACAATAGTTCAAAATATATTTTTGTTAGTAAATCCTAATCTAGGTTTAAATCTTGAAAGGAATTTGAGAAGAAGGAGGGGGTTTTACCTAGGTTTTGGTACTTGGAGAGGAAAGGAGGAGGAGAAGGTGGTGCTGGAGGTGGCGGGGGTGGCCGGCGTCGGGCGCGGGTGGCCGGCGGTGGGCTCGGGCGGCGGCAGCGGGTCCGGGTTGAGCAACGCACGGTAGCAGCAGTAGCAGTTTGTAGTAGCAGCAGTAGCAATTTGTGTGGAGAGAATGGAAGGGAAGAGGAATAAATAGAGGAGGAAAGAGAATAAGAAAATAATGAAGGTTTTGTTGAGCTTCTTCCCTACATAGCCAAGTGGCTTATGGGAACTTGGAAGAAAGGAGATGAAGCCAGCTCTTCATTCTCCTGAAAATGAGTCATAAGGAAAGAAAACCATGGGTCCAATGGTTTTACTTTCCCATGGGTGTAAGTTTTACTAATTTCCCCCTTCCCAACCTAAAAATTATATGGGTGCCCAAAGTGAAAATTTTTATTGGAGACAAATTTGAAATTAGATACATGATCATCTAATTATGTAATATATATATATATATATATATATATATATATATATATATATATATATATATTTGTTTATTTATTTATAAAAAAAATTTATACTTATACAATTTTGTGATGTTAGTATAAATGTATGAAAATAAAAAAAAATAAAAATGACAATAGTATTAATATTATTTAGTAGTTATTACATTCGAGCCCCCCCAATTGTGTGTGAGTGGGATTTCAAAAAAAAAAAAAATACATATTTTAGTAAAAGTATATTAATAAATATGATGTGAAAATATTCATACAAAATATATTTTTGGCTTAATTGCACTTTGATACCCTCAACTATTCCGCTTTTTCAAGTTGATACCTCAACTATTTTTTTTCAACTTGATACCCTAAAATATTTTTGGACAATAATGTTCTTACCCAAAAATTAAAACTACCACTCAACCCCTCCCCCCTCCCCTCCTTTAGCCTCCCTCCCCGGCCCCGCCCCCACCCCTCTCCCCGCCGCCCCGCCCGCCTCCTCCCCCCCTCCCCGCCCCCCCATCCCGCCCCGCCTGCACCCTCCCCCTCCGCCCCTTCCCCCCCCTCCCGCCCCGCCTGCAGTCTCCCCCTACCCCTCCCCCCCCCGCTCCCCTCCACCCTCCGGCCACCCGCACCCCCCCCCCCTCCCGCTCCCTCTCCCGCTGCCCTCCTTTTCCGACTCCACCATCGCCGGAGAGGGAGGGGGGGGGGGGGGGGGGGGGGGGGGTTTCGCCGCCGCGGGAGGGGGGGGGGGGGGAGGTGGTCGCCGGAGAGAGAAGGGAAGGAGGTGGTCGCTGGAGTGGGGGAGGGGGGGGGGGGGGAGGGAAGGAATAAGGGTATTTTGGGAATTTTAAAAAATTTAGGTATCAAGTTGAAAAAAAATAATAGTTGAGGTATTAAGTTGTTTAGTAAAAAAGTTTATGATATCAACTTAAAAAAGCGGAATAGTTGAGGGTATCAAAGTGTAATTTAGCCTATATTTTTATTAATATATCAACATTGGGACTTTAGGATACGTGTAACCGATAAATTAGGAGTTTTTATAAAGGCACTACAAAGCTATTCAGGGTTGTACAATTTTTTATTACAAGTTTTTCAGTCAAAAGAATTGCTAGGGGCTGCCCACTACATATTATAAAAGTCATCTTTTTCTTCTTCTCTTCCAAATTTCAAATATTGTTTACAATTCATGTTCATGCCTAAATTTCATCCCCTAGTAATTAAATTTTGGTTTAAGATTCATTTTGGACGGATTTTTGAAGTTTCAAATCCATTTTACTTTGTTAATTCGCCCACAATCATGACGAGACGATGATAAAATGTTAAAAAAATTTAAAATCCTTTCTATAGTCAGGACTCAAAAAATTTTGACAGTCCAAACTGTTATCAGGACTGTCAAAATTTTGGACAGTCTTTTATATAATCTAATACCAAGTAAAACAAAAAAACTGTCATTTTTTTGATAGTCTTGTATATAGACGAGCTTATCAAAAAAATGACAGTCCTAGTCTGATTTTTTTAGAGCAACATGTGTAAGATATACATGACCGTTAAATTTTTTGATAGTGATAATGTAACTATGTACAATATTGTCAAAAATTTATACAGTCCTATTTCGTCTCCGTCATGACTGGCGGCGGATTTTCGAAGTTCGAAATTCTAAAATGGGTTCGCAACTTTAGAATTCCGTCCAAAATGAATTCCAAACCAATTTCTAGTTACTACGATGTAAAATTTATGATTGATTGATTTTTTGAAAATGGAAGAGATGAAGAAAGAAGTTTTGGTTGTTGAAGTGAGAGAAAGAGAAAAATATTTGAGGAAAGGAAGAGTAAAAATTAGAATATTGAACTTAAATTTTAGAGAAAAAAAAATAGACAGTCCTAATTTTTAAATGCCCTGAATAATTGTTTTTTAAAACTGAACTAATCTCGAATAGCTTGTAGTGCTTCTGTAAATTCTTTAAAATCGATATCCATCTATGGTTCAGCCTACATTGGTGGGCCCACCAAATAACTATACGTTCCCGATGCGACAGTAACTTTTGTGCTGAAAAGGACGGATCAGTAGGGCGAGGGCCCACTTGACGGAGACGTTTAGGCGGGTGGGTGGGCAAAATGGTAATTTCGTTAATTTGTTTGTATTTTTCATGCAATTAAAATGGCATTAACTCCCATTGATTTGGAAGTAAGAAAAACAAATACTGTTTGTGAATTTAGGTGTTTTACATATCTGGAAAGACATGCATTTGGTCAAAATTCATTTAAATTGCCTTTTTCAATTATTTTCGTAAATTTGAGATTTATGCAAGAACTGTAGTACTCGTCTTCCCATACGAAAAATTAAAGAATTAACGAAAAATTAAAGAATTCTAGGTTAATGGTGGAATTAATTATTCCAATAATCATAGTTGTATACTTGTATGAAACAAAATATGTCATACATACGAGTAATGCTATGACTACAACCAAAGGATTACAACTCTTTTACAACTTGTCACGTGGTCGGTCTTCATTGGAGGAAAGAGGGGAGAGGTGGGGCCGGATATGACCATGATAGCATCATGGTGCATACGGTCCGATCCGGGCCGGCCCACGGGCCGAATTCGGCGGGCCAGACCGGGCTCGGGCCGGTCCAGGACCGGCACTTAGGTCCAAACGGGCCGGGCCAGGCCCGGCCCGGTTCAGCACGCATAGGCCCAGTCCGGCCCACTGGACCGGACCATGGTGCAGCCGGTCCGGGCCGAACCGGTCCACGGGCCGGGCCGGGCCTTGGTCGGTTCGGGCCGGTTGAACCGGGCCGGCCCGGTTTTGATGGGTTTTTTTTTTTTCCTTAATTTATTTAACTTTTTTTTGTTAAATTTTTTTCAAAAAAATTTTGTAATTTAATTTTTTTGCTAAATTATTTAATTTTTCTTAATTTATTTAACTTTTTTTTGTTAATTTTTTTTCCAAAAAAATTTGTAATTTATTTTTTTTTTGCTAAATTATTTAATTTTCTTACTTTATTTAACTTTTTTTTTGTTAAAAGGAATTGTCAAAAAAAATTTGTAATTTATTTTTTTTGCTAAATTATTTAATTTTTCTTACTTTATTTAACTTTCTTTTGTTAAATTATTTTCAAAAAAAAGTTGTGATTTAATTTTGAAAAACAATGGTAAAAGTTAAAAAAATATTTCTCCCTCTTCCTTTATCCGGACTTGGGACCAGCAAATGCTTGCTTGGCATAGGCGGAGTTAAAAAATATTTTTTTAAAAAAAATAAAAAATAGTTTTTGAAAGTATAAGTTAAAATTTGAAATGTATAAGTTAAAATTTAAAAGTATAAGTTAACATTGAAATATTTTAAGTATAAAAGTATAAGTTTAAATGTACATACCTAATACCTTGCACCGTAGCCTCATTGTTGTTCGCCTTCATGTAGTGAAAGCGATTCCAAATCCAGCTCGTGGATATCATGATCTTCTTCATCTTTCTGGTTATGGGTTCTTTTATCGGCTTTCATCCAATCTTGTACGCACACTAGTGCTTCCAAGATATCGGGCTTCAAGCGGCTCCTCCTATCGCTCAACATCCTTGAACTTGCACTAAAACAGGACTCCGATGCTACCGTAGACACCGGGACCATCAGTAGATCACGTGCTATTGTAGAAAGAACAGGAAATCTCTTGTCGTGTCTCTTCCATCATTCTAAAACGGCGAAGTGATCTGGAGTCTCATCTTCGTCTTGATAAGAATTAAGGTAAAGAGACAACTCTTGAGTAGGTTGGGAAGATTGTTTTTGTTTCTTCCTTTGTAGTATGCGACCGGCTGCTGATAGCTTAGATGCCAAGCCGGAGCTACTACTAGTCCCCCCCTGAGTTGGTCGGGTCGACGTTGCTCCTTCTTCGTACAGTATAACTGATATGTCCAACGCAACTTTAACTTCTAGTTTCATGTCAGTAACATCTATACCCATATATTTTCCATATCCATCTAATAAAGCCTCTACGCCATCCAATTTGATTGTAGGATCAAATATGGAAGCCAAACAATATAAAAGAGGTACTTCACCCCAATATTTCTTGAATTTGGCTTCCATATTTCTTACCGCATATTCAAAATTTGGATCATCTCTATATTTAGAAAATAAATAAGACATGTTACAAAGTTCACGTAAAGCTAAGCAAGATGTGGGATAATAAACACCCGAAAGAATACATGTAGCATTGTAAAAAACTTCTAAAAATTCACAAACACTTTCAGCTGCTACCCAATCATCAGTAGTAACTTGATAGTCAAAGCTGACATCCGAAGTACAATAATATGTAATAGCATTCTTAAAAGGAATTGCAGATTTCAACATAAAGTAGGTGGAGTTCCACCTATTTGGTATATCCTTTACAAATCTTCTAAAAGTAATACCAAAATGTGCGCACGTGCATGCAAAACTTTGTTGACTACTTGGAGACGAGTTTAGGTGGAGCAAGCATTGTCGCAGAGTGTCTAAATGGGGACCAAAAATTGTAAACATTCTTTAACAACTAAGTTAATTATATGGCAAGCACACCTAACATGCAAAAGTCTACCTTCTAAAATAGGCTGAAAAATCACTGACAAAGAAGACATAGCAGCAGTATTGTTTGATGCATTGTCCAAAGAGATAGAAATTTTTTTATGGTGAATATCATATTCACGCACGTGTTTTGAAATCTCACTTGAAATTACAGCGCCCGTGTGTGGACATTCTATAATTTTAAGACAGATGATGCATTTTTGCAACATCCATTGTGCATCTATATAGTGCGCAGTAATACAAATGTAAGCATAACTCCACTTAGTAGTCCAAATATCAGAAGTAATAGACAACTTACTAACATTTTGAAAATCCGCTTTCAAAGCGGCTTTTCGCTCGTTAAAGAGACGAATAGCCTCATTTCGAGCTTGTTGTCTACTCACTCTAGTAAAGGAGGGGTTTAGAGAAATTGATGCATAATCTCTTAAAGATTCGCTTTCACCCGTCGTGAAAGGAAGTTCTTCACGAATAATATGTTTAGTTAATTCAGTTTTATGCCGAGCAGCTGAGTAAGTAAAGTTACCCATTGAAGAACCGGTGGTGCCAAAGCTTATTTGGGTTTGAGACGCTTGAAGTGTGTCCTTCCCGTAGCAAGTGTCGTAATGTCTGGATATGGTCCCGGTGCCACCGCCCTTATTCCATGCGTACTGGTTGCAACATTTTTTGCATTGCGCCTTGTACGGTATTGGTTCACCCTTGGCATCTAAAACAAGCGAACCATCAGGATTAGTTTCAAAAATCAAAGTAAAATATTCCCAATACTTGGACCTTTTTTTCTTTTCAGGACGTTGGGTGGAACTAGCGACTTCCGAAGGAGATGGTTGGAACTCCTCCGGAATCAGATTGGTTGCTACTTGCTCAGGTGGAATTTGAGTACCGTCAAAAAAAGTATTAAAAAATTGGTAAGTCTGTCCAGCAAGATCACGTGGGTTTGAACCTTCACCAGCCATATATAAAATAAAATAAAGTAAAACTTTGGTAGAAGAAAGTAAGGGATTGAGAGGAAGATCGGGAAGCCGTAGAGCTGGAATGGAGTTGGGAGGGAGATCGGAAAGCCGTAGAGCACTAGAGCACCGGAGAGGGAAAGCCGTAGAACACCGTAGAGAAATATTTGGAATGAGTTGTATTTGAAAAATGGAATTTTTGGCCTATTTATAGAACTTTTTCAGGGTTATTTTGGTAATTTTGGGCCCAAAATGACCAAAATGCCCCTCCCAACGTTTTAAAAACGGCTATATGGGAGGGGCATTTTCGTAAAAGACCCCCACCAAACGGTCGGCAGAATAAAATAAATAAATAAATAAATAAATAAAAAATTTTGAACAGCCCAACGTTCGGCTGGACCGGTCCAACCGGGCCGGGCTTCGGGCCGGTCCAACCGGGCCGGGCTTCGGGCCGGGCCTGCAACTGTTAAAAAAAAAAAAAATTCGGGCCGGGCCGGGCTGGGCTCGGGCTGGGGGGGGGGGAGGCCCGACCCGACCCGTTGGGGGGTGGGGGGCCGGGCCGGGTCGATTTGACCGCGGGCCGGTCCGGGCCTGGGCCGGGTACCGGGCTAACCGGCCCAACATGCACTATGATGTTAGCAGGAGGGTAGAGTAGGTTGTGAAGATTTAGTAGTAAACTTAGCATTATTACATATTTTCTACATATATATGTGCTATGTGTTACAAGGACATAACTAGACATAATAACCGATGTGACACCTACTTTTATGTTTTTAGTGTATTTTAGAATATCTAGGTAGGGGTGAGTATTAATAGGTTTTAGACCGAAAATCGAATCGAATAAGAAATTCGGTTTGATTTAAATTTAGTTAGTGTCGGATTCAGTTTCAGAATACCCGAAATTCGATTTTCAGTTTCAGGTTCAGTTATTGGCTTCGAATTCGGTTTTAAAACGAAAACCGAATAGGTATTAGTAGGTGCATCAATACCCTTACCAAAATATCCTAAGTATAAATATTATTTTTCTTTCTCTCTCTCTCCTCTCATTTTAATTCACCGACCTATCTCTCTTCTCCCAAATCTACCAACTGGAAGTTAACCTTGAGGATCTTCATCACCCAGTTCCCCTTCCTCCTGGCGTCGACGAACGCCACTTCGGAGGGGTCCGCCCTGGGGATCGCCGAGGCGCTGACATGGACGGCCGACATGTGGTGGTAGTGATAGCCGCCAGTGGATGACATGGCGGGCGACGAAGGAAGCTCACACGTGAAGCGGAAGTATGTCCATTAATTTTGTGTTCTCCTGAAGGAAAGGAGGGAGCTCTACGAAGGCTTTGCTTTAGGCCCCCATCCAGGTCCTCGTCGACCCTTCCCGTGCGTCACCAACCGGCCGACAATGGACTTCCTCTCTTAACAAAAGCCAGAATGACATCACAAACTGAACAAGCAACTTTTTCCATCTTCTCGAGGAACAATGTCCTCACAAATTGTTGAGAAAAAAATTAGAAGAAGAAGAAGAAGAAGAAGGAGAGAGAGAGAGAGAGAGAGAGAGAGAGAGAGAGAGAGAGATCATGCTTCTTCGTGCCAAAATTCTTCCAGATCTTCGAATCTCTTGAAGACTATGCTTCTTCAAAAAATTTGCAAAAATCGAATAAACCAAATATCAAACAAGTTATTTTGGTTCGGTTTAAGTTCGATTTTTACTTAATTCGGTTCAGTTTCGATTTCAATTTTTTGAACTCGGCTTATTCGATTTTTGGAGATTCGGTTTGAACCGAATAAACTGAATGATTACCCATATATCTACTTAGTGTGATATATGTTTGACATAATATACTAGGGTTGACCCATTAGTAACAAGTGGACCTAAGTCAACTGCAAGATAAGTTAAAAGAACATGCAAAATCAGAGAATCGACAGAATGAGCATCTAGTCGGGAAGATTTTGACATGACCATTTTAATATGGGTTTTTCTAAGGGTACCACACATATTACTAGGGGCTATCCCAAAAATTTTGGAAAAAACTACAAGTTTGCCATCAAAATTGTTTACTTGGGGCTAGCCCAAAGAATGATATAAATACCAACTTCATTTTATTTCACAACTCTTCTTCTCTCCCTATACTCTTTTCTTCTCCTCAAAATTTTTAGGTCATAAAATTGTAAACTCTAACCCAAATTTTCTCCCAACCAAGCTATTGTGAAGATTTTGGGTGCAAATTTTAGTTATAGTGTCATCGACTTCTTCCGTTAATGGGTATGTCATCTAATTAATATATTTGTAGACTTTCCAACAATAATTTCACATATAAATTATGATTTATATGTGTTTAATTTAGAAAAAAGGAACATGGAAGAACCTGGGTCATCGAATGTAGTAGACTCTCGTCCCGATATGTCCGAAGAACACATTTTTGCTTCGGATGCACTCTTGGTAAGTAAATTTTAACATTCATGTCGGGTAAAATTCGGGGTTGTGACACACAGGACTGCCACTATCTGGCAGTCCACCTCTAAATACAGGACTGCCAAAATCGCGACAATCCTTTAGACCAGAAGGACTGCCAGAGTGGTGGCAGTCCTGATTATTGCAAGGACTACCTTTCCCTCTGCAGTCCTACATTTTTGCAGCAGTTTGCACATTTTTGATGTTGTGTTATTTAGTTTTATTAACTTTAAGTTATATTGTAGGACTTATCATCTTCCGGTATCGAGGTAGCTGCTCCAAATGGCGTCGATGTAGGCCATTTATTCTGGACCGATATGTGGTTTGAATCAAGCGAAGGTGCGCTAAATTGGTGCCGATAAGTTGGACGGGCAAACAACATAGTTCTTGTGATATCTAGATCGGCCCGAAACCGTCCGGGTCAACAAACTACGGTGGTTTCATGTGAACGAGGTGGTGTGTTCAGAAGCCATAAGAAAGATAAAGTTATCCAAAGTAAAGTTTCAAAAAGAAATATTGGAACAAGAAAATGTGGTTGTCCATTCAAAATCTATATTAGAAACGATGAAGAAGCGAAGTGGACAGTCCAAGTCAAGAATGGAATCCACAACCACGAGATTGCCGAAACACTATTGGGTCATCCGTATGTCGGACGGTTGAACAATACGGAGAAGAAGATAGTCGAAGACTTGTCCACTTCCGGAGTTGCACCGAGACAAATATATTCCGTCATACGACATGAAGATGAGAAGAACAAGTCTACAATGAAGTCAGTATACAACACCCTATCTTCTTCTAACGCCATTCGGTCGAAATCGAGAATGGCGATGCAAGAAGTGCTGAAGTTGCTTGGAGATAATCATTATGTTGAGCACCATAGAAGACATCCCTAGAGCAATGAAGTCATTTCCGATGTGCACTCCTCCGGCGGAGCACAGACAAACTAATCTATGTACTATAGGTCAAATAATAGATCACTTTGTCATATTAAGGATGATCGGTCATTCTTCGATTCCTCCACCTACAACAGTTTGGTACAAACTAGCACCGGGAGAAGCGAAGTCCTGGACCGAACCTTTTGATCATCAAATCAATTATTGTAGGAAACTGTTGAAGATGGAGGAGCCAAGAGACTTACCGGTTGGCCACTACGACGTCGAAATCGACTGATACGTCTACGACTGAAATGAAGTTTTCACATTTTGTATATGGATGACCCATTTTGTAAACATTAAAGTATATCATTTTGAAATGTGAAGTCAAATATTTGTTTTTTGTTTTTTACTTTTTCCTGACTGCTATACGTGTGAAAAAATATCTATTTGTGTGCAATATGTGTCTATCTCTGTGCAAAATATATCAACAGCAATTATCCTTATAGTTTTGATCAGGACTGCTAGACGACTGGCAGTCCTTATTCACATTAGGACTGTCAGTGGCCTGGCAGTCCTGATCAAAACTCACTCACAGTTAGTTTTGATCAGGACTGCCAGACCAATGGCAGTCTTTATTCACATTAGGACTGCCAGTGGCATGGCAGTCCTGATCAAAACTCACTCACAATTAGTTTTGATCAGGGGACTGCCAGTGGCCTGGCAGTCCTGATCAAAACTCACTCACAGTGAGTTTTGATCAGGACTGCCAGACCACTGGAAGTCCTTTTTCACATTAGGACTGCTAGTGGCTTGGCAGTCCTGATCAAAACTCACTCACAGTGAGTTTTGATCAGGACTGCCAGACAACTGGAAGTCCTTGTTCACATTAGGACTGCGTGAGTGAGTTTTGATCAGGACTGCCAGGCCACTGGAACTCCTTGTTCATATTAGGACTGCAATTGATCTGGCAGTCCTGATCAAAACTCATTCACAGTGAGTTTTGATCAGGACTGCCAGACCACTGGCAGTCCTTATTCACATTAGGACTGCCAGTGGTCTGGCAGTCCTGATCAAAACTCACTGTGAGTGAGTTTTGATCAGGACTGCCAGATCACTGGCAGTCCTTATTCGACAGTGTCCACAAACATCCATGACATAACATCCAAATTCGACAGTGTCGTCGACACAAATACAAACATCCAAAATACACCCAAAAAAAACATAATGTAGCCAACAAGTTAAACATCAAAATTTAAACATCCATGTATCCAAAATACAATTTTCATAATACAAAACATAATCTACTTGTTATCATGCCAGGCCTTCGTACGCGCCTCCCGATTTTGCATGAAAGGAAATTCGACAGTGTCGTCGATGTGCTCCAACTGGTTCGCGATATTGACACATTCCTCGTTCTGGCAGCCCGATCGGAGGGATTTCGCCAAAGCCTTCACCCGAGTAGCCTGTAAATGACAAAACGTCAATTAAGTCTACAATTTTGAAAATATTTACAAACTATAATTTATAAACTTACCATATTGACCAATGAAGCATACAAGACATTTTTGGAAGGCAGAGGTCCTAGAGCTCCAACGGCAATGGGCCCTGGATTGATAGGGTTCGACAACTTAGGATGTCCGACTGCCAAGTAGTACGGCATGTACTCGTCGCTGCAGTTGTGCATCTCCTCCACCGGTTGTCGAAGTTCTTCCCCAAGCAAATGTCGTTGCCACTCGGAGTAGTAGTCGGTCACCCAGTCGAAATAGGGCGGCTTGTAGTTCAAAGGTTGGGTCCCGCACGGAGGCTCCAATAACCTTAATGTGCGCTGCGACACAGTTTGTACGAGGCCAAATTGACGAAGTACTCTATCAGGCATGTAAGGCTCCGTAATATCATAGCATGTGATCATACCATGAAATAGAGATACTGGTTGCAGATGACGATTTAACTGCCGGAAATCCCGGTATGGGTGTCAAACTATCTGTGGGACAAAAGTTAAAAGAAAATAGTCAACAAATAAACATACCAAGAAAATAGTCTACGCTATCTACGCGCTATCTACTAACCTCTTCTGGCACCAAATTATCCAGAGCATCACGAATGGAAACCAGTGTTTCATGATTTTTAGTTTCCAGCTGAGTTGGCTTCCATCGACACACTCTAGGAAGGTGTAGTGTCCCGTCCTGCTCAGTCAATCGGAGGAATCGGAACGCCGACGGCGTTCGGACTTAGCCTTGCAACGGCTGCTCGAAGACATCGCTCGGTCGAGGCGACCGCTCACTCAGGTGGGGTAGCAAGTTTCGGTGAATTTGCCTCATCTTAGCCTTCACATAATAAATCGCATGTTTTCAACTCGCACAAGTAGGCTTGATAATAAAAGAGACGAATCCACATAGCTAAAGGGAATAATCTCGACAGGTCGAATTGAGTTAGAATATGGAAAGGTCCAACGGTCGGCTTAGAGTTGGTGCACGACGTGCTTTGAAAATGACACTCGGTCCTTTGTCCCGTGGCTTGGGAGAAGGAAAAGTTGGTATTCGCCACAAGTTAAGAGTTAGCAAATTCATAGGCATCGTCCGCATAAATGCTTCATAAAGCATACACGGTCTCTTCGCCCAAGGCGTGGCATAGCCTCTGTTCGCCGACGGGTTAAGTTGTATTGCACGGCTTGTGGCATAAGTCTAGGCACCTCAAATAACTTGGTTGTTCAAGTCGAACGCGTGCACGGCACGTTCCCACGACGCAAAGCTTGACGCAGCCTTTGCTCGTCAAGTTGTTGCAAAGTAAGTTAGGCAAGTTATGTTAAGCTATCAGGAGTAGTAGCAAGCACGGCCCTATGAGTTCTACGGCTGGGTATAACCACATAGTCTCACGATTTTAAGGCCCATCATATAGAGTATGACTTGGGCGGTGGTGTCACATAGAGTTTCAAGTTGGTTTAAGACACAATGTCACGGACTTAGTGTTTTAAGGCACGGGCCACAGTTGATTCATTGAGTTTGGAAAGTGTTTCAATAGTTGTTCTTGAGTTGAGTGAAATGATAGGGCAAGAAAGAAGAATGCTCACGACTGGGTCGTTGAGGAAAGAAAGTAGAAGGCTCGCGACTGGGTCGTCGAGGCAAGGTCTCAGATGTGAGAAGTATTGAACTTGGCCCTGAAAGAGATGGTAACATTAGAGGTTGAACGACTGTGTGAGACGTCAGTTTGAGTCAAGTCTTGCATGGTCATGGACAACTTGTCGACAAGGTAAATTTGTTTCCTCGGACGATAACCTGGGGCCACAGCAGGACCGTTCCGGTCTAGGAGGAAACTTGAGGGTGAATGTGAGCAGGATAGCTGAGCCTGGGGCAAAGTATTCGGTGGACGCTCATTGGGGCTAGCTACCTGCTTTGACCGTTCCATCCTATACTCAGCTAAAAGGGAGTCCACAATGGCTCTGGGAGCTAGTGACCAAATCATATAGATGAGTCGGCATGGCGGCAAATCCGCATGTGTGCCTTTGGATTGAGTTAAGTTGAATGTGTGTGTACAGTTAAAACACAATGTTGGGCCTAAGTTTTGGTTGCAACGTAGACACTGTACTTCGGCACGAGACGTGGTGTCGAGTCTTGAGTTGTCGGCATATAAGTTGCATAAGTTGGTTTGAGTTGTCTTGAGTTTAAGTCAGGAAACGCCGCAAGGCAAAGTTGGTCGAGTGACACTTAGTTCACAAGTTGGATGGGTCAGTTGATGATTTAGGAAGGGTCGCGAGACGGCGATATGATTGAGTCTCATTTGAGTTGCGAGGCACGGCCTCAACAAGGACTTATAGCACGGTCACACGGGAATGGAGTCTTGTCGCGTAGTTGCGTCTCTGATTTTAAGCCGTAAGGCAAGCACGACTTGATAGGTTAACGTTGTTGAGTTGATGTTGCGTTGCAAGCACGAAATGGTCTTCAGACACAAAATAGGCCAAGGCGTCTGTCCTAAAACCGATCCTAAGGAAAGAGTAGAAAGACAATCATAAAAGGGACTATGTTACACACAATGTAAATTAACGTGTTGGTTTTGTATGGGTGGACGAGAAGCTCATTCCACCAGTACAGTTGAGTACGGACACCCACATAGTTTTCATGTGCAAGCACAGGTAGAAGCTCGTGGCGCGGAGCTCGCTTGGATGCGTCGAGGCACGGAGTTCCTTGACGATTCGAAGCGTGCGGCCGCATGTATTCAAGACTTATACATGACATAATGTATGGACGTCGCCTTCCAAAGCATATGCTGGCTCAAGACATGTATTTAGAGATGAGAGAGAGCTGAGTGACTGTAATGTGAGCTTGAGTGAGCTTGAGAGACTTATAATTTTGGCCTTGCGCCCCATTGTAACCTTTGTTTCAATATCAATAAAAGAGTGTTTTGCAATAACTTGTGTTTTGCTTCAAATTTTGCTGCTATTATTCAATGTCTCTGCTTCGGACTTCTGTGCGACGACCCCGTCGCAGTCGCTGAAATCGACCGTTATGGAACCCGCCTTGCACGAGCGCAACCTAGGCTCGTGCGGCATCACGCCTTAGCGAGGACGATCGTTCCTACGGGAGCGGGGCGTGACAGAAGGTGCTCCTCATAGCGTGGGTTCAGCTCACACCGCTTGAGCATCGGAAAGTGCTCGTATATCCATGCCTATACAATTTGTAAATAAATAGTCATTAAATTAACAACAAAATCTAGCTAGTATATTAGTTTAAAAGGTTAGAAATTTTCTTACATGGAGTAGAGTCTGGCATCCCGCCATGGTCTTGGTTCCGACACGGGATGCTATACCAAGCTCGCAGTAAAGATTAGCAAGTATACCGCTGTCCCAGGATATGGCTCCTACGTCGTCTATAACAGATAGGTTCACAAGATACCTAGCATGTATAGAGATTCCCGACTTGTCTGGAATGGCGACCGATCCAAGTATGAAGAGCATGTATGCCCGGGCCACCCTCTCAACGGTTTCATCATCCGCCTCATGCGGGCCTTTGAAATTCTCCACCAACCATGACAGAGGAATTCCGTAAGACTTCTTGAAGCCCGACAGGGTTGTAAAGGTTGTGGCCACAGGACTGCAGGACAACATAGGGTTAGTATTATAGGGTTAATATTAGTAAATAATGGATGTAAATAAAAATAGACAGTTTTCCTTAAAGACTGCCATGTTCCTGGCAGTCCATCATTCTTTCAGGACTGCAAAAGAGATGGCAGTCCTGTTTTATAAAAGGACTGCAATGCTTCCTGCAGTCCTGTTTTATAATAGGACTGCCTGGAACATGGCAGTCCACTTTGGCAGTAGGACTGTCCGTTCTTCGGCAGTCCTCAGAGATGACGCCCACGAGCAGCAGCCGAATGGCCATTTCGTGTTCTAGGGTTAGGTTTAAACGAAAAAACAGAGATTTTCTGAGTTCGAAAAGTACTTTCACAAACAAAAAATTGTTCTAACCTAATTTATCATAACTTTTAAGAGATTTTGAAGAAGATTCTTTGAATTGTAAAATAAAATATACAAAAATTAGGGAAAACATACCTAGCTTGTGATGAGGGTTTCATCTTTGGTGCCATTGATGAGATTTGAAGAAATGTAGAAGAAAACTAGGGTTAGGAGTTTGGATTGGAGTTGTGGAGAATGAGAGTAGGGTTTTGGAGTTTTTGAAGAGAGAGAAATGTTTTAAGGATATGAAATGAAAGAGAGGGTTTTGGGGGGGGGGGGGGGGATAGCCCTAAGTAATTTTTGGGCTGTCCCCAATAAAAGTTCATCAAACTTGGGCTGTCCCCTAGAAAGTGATAGCCCCAAGTAAAATGGGGTGTGCCCTTAGAAAAACCCTTTAATATACTTCGAGTCACACTATGTTTTAACTAAAAGAACTTTTTGCACAATTCATGTATTTATGCTTTTATGACCATAAATTGTTTATTCTTTTTCATTTAAGTTAACCTCCACCTAAAATGACGTCATGTTTTCTATTTTCTTTCGAAAAAATAAGGCATGTTAGCCTATTTTCTTTTTCCTTCCTGGTTTAACTAAAATAAGGCATGAAGCTACCAAAATTAGGAGCTTCTATGGACATCTTTGATCCTGACAAACTTAAGTAGGGCCATATCTATGTCTTTTGTTTGTTACATAACACTAATGTATTGTTCTTTATAAACGAGTCTTTTACTTACTCATGGACTAAAAAGCTTGTGTAGGTCGTCCCTTTTGGAACCATTTACCTGCCTCGATTATTGAATATCCCTACTGCAGAGAGAAGTTTTCTTACTACTTGGTCTCTCATTAAGAGCTTATTCGGTTGGAAGTAGCACAATTGGCTATAGGACCGAACTCCACACTGTAGAATAGCCGTGGACAAGCACCTTTAAAAAATTACATGTAGCTAGGTTCCACCTTAAGAAAGAGTAAGGTTATGAAAGAAAGCCTTCGCCTATAGCTTCTATCTCTACTTAGCAGCCAAAATAAAGTGTCCCTTTGACACAATAAATAACTTCATGCTAGTACAAAAGTAAACAACCATGTATGCTCCTTTGATCGTTGTTCACATCTCGTTCTCCCTTTAAGTGGTACGAGAGCTTTGGAACAACAACTACCCCATCTTGCCCTTAAAAGGAAATAGCACAACCTTGCTAGGGTAATTGTCACATCTCGATTCCGTAGAATCGATAGTCGTCTCTCGGGCGTTATGCCGTACGAACCTAAGTTGTGATCGCACAAGACATAGTCATAAGGTTATCTGAAACACAAAATCAAATAGAGTACGTAAAAAAATTGAACAACACATTTAAAATGGAGGAACTTTTCTTTTCATTGATAATAAAACATCTTTACATGACTCCATTACAATCATTGTCGCGCGGGCTTACAACATGACTCGATTACAAAATGAACGCTGATGAGATAGACATTTCATACATTACATCTCCATTTATAAGCAAAATATTCAAAAGACCTGCTATCATGGGGATTTGAGACATCTTTTCTTCTGGACTGAATGTGGAGTCTTCAAAAGGACCAAAACAAGCCTTCAATACACGGACGAGGCTTCAAAAGTACTTGTGTCGCCTTGAGTTTAGTTGGAACACCCTTCTTGGTTCGGGGTACCTGTGGAGAGCGAGGATCAATACGTTCACATGTACTGGTGCGTGGCTAATTAAGTACCACACTCTCATTTGGTTGAAGAAATTATATGACTTAATTTGTGATCTTTCTAGCCATCCTAATAAATTTCAGACAAGCATATGATAGGCATAATGTAAATTACTCTGGAACTTACCCACGACAGAGCGTGTCGTACAATGTGAGACTTACCATGTTCTTCCATGTCAATTATTATCATTTACTAGCATATTGTGTGCAATTTCATATATGAAGGTCACTGACACCACAAGCCATCATGGACTTACAGCTTTGTTAAACGGGACCCTTTCAACGCAAGTAGCGAGTCCCGCTGAAAGTCCCTGCATAACCCGTGCTAACATTCCGCACAGCTATACCGTGTTTCCTCCTAGGCCGAATCGTTCCCATGGCCCCGGGGTGCTGTTCGAGGAAACTTTTACCTTGTGCAGAAGTTGTCTATGATCGTGCTAGACTAATTTAGTTACTCAAGCATGGTCCACATTAAGACTTAACCATTTTTATCGTGTCCCGCCTTGTTGTGGCATCATTTAATCAATAAGTCTATCTTTTGTTTAACACAGTTCTATATCATGAATCATATAGCAAGCTTATAGCAGTTTTATAGAATAAGCAGATGTGTCCCTACCTTTGCATCTAACATTTCATTCTCAACGATGCTATTGATAGATTTAAGAAGTAAGGGGGTCAAGGGGGGAGAAGGGCCAGTCATTCACCTTGATTTTACTTGAGACGAGAGATTGGTTGGCTGCGCTAGATGACGCCTACGCGATCACCTGAAATCGCATAAGCAACTGATTAGAACAATGTACCATTCAAGGAGTTCGATACGAATGCGAAGTTCGAAAACGTAAGCCATGAAAACCATCGAAAACATTCACGAAAACGCATTCACGAAAACCAAAGCCAAAGAGCAAGTGCGGTATAAAAAGCAGAGCAACATGAGGTCTCTTTCGACTCGGCCGCAGAGTCTATTCTCGAGGTACAACCAGCTGAATATGGGACTTGATTCTGAAGAAGCCTTTCCATAACGTGAAAAGGATCTTAATTCAATCGTTTCCGTTCGACTGATTCACTCGATCCTGATCTATCGGTTCCGACTGAATCGGTAGCGACTGTGTTCTTTTCTCGCACACTCCGTAGACGAAAACAGGATACTACACCATAACCAACAAAGAAAAAGTTTCGTCCTCGAAACTTAAGAATAGAACCTACCTCTAAGAAAACAATGAAGAAAATTTCTCCTTCATCTCTGATTCGAGTTCCCATGTCGATTCCTCGAATGGTTTCTCCAGAGTACGCGGACGAGAGGAACCGAGCGATTTCGAAGCAATTTATCCTTGCGCTCCAAGATCTGCATTGGTTCTTCTATGTACGATAAGTCTGCCTTCAGATCTAGCTATCCCAAATCTACCACATGGCTCAGATCGTGCACATACTTCCGTAGTTGCGAGACGTGGAAAATGTCATGCACATCTGACAATGTTGGTGGTAATGCGGTTTGATAAGGTACTGGGACGACTCGCTTCAATATTTCGAAGGGACCGACAAATCATGGACTCAGCTTCCCTTTTGCTCCAAATTTTGTGATTCCTCGCATGGGCGTTAGCTTCAGAAACATATGGTCGCCTTCCAGGAATTCAAAGGGTCTTCGGTGTCACGCCTCGATTTTGCAGAGTCATTTCACTCGCATTTAACTCTTGGAATCGACCGTCCTCGCTTGGGCGTGATGCCGTACAAGTTTGGTATTGCACTTGTACAAGGCAAAGACGATATATAATTGATAATCTCCAAATAGAAACACATCGCAGTGGCAGAAGCAGACAAATTAAAGATAATGTGGATGCTCTTACTCATTGAATAGAACACATTATTTGAATTATAGAAGCGAAAATGAGCAGAAAACTTGAAGTCGCACAGATATATGTAGAAGTAAGCTGCCTTTATTGATAACTGAAAATAGAGTACAGGACTTGTAATGGAATACAAAGTTTACAACACATCTCACTTTACATTGATAGCCAACTATACAAATGCCATAAAGCTTACATTTGATACTTTGATACATTGGATAACAACTCAACATACCGACTTGGCTTACAACTCACTAGTACAACTAATTACAATGTTCCATACATTATGCCCTTTATAGACAGTAGACATCATCTTTTGGAAGGAGAGATTTTGCATGCTCAACAAATCTTCGATGCTGTCACGACCCGCACCCTAGAGTAAGGGCATGAGACGTGGGTACGTCCAGCCTACGCCGCAGTGTCGGCGTCAGAACGCTGTCCTAGGTCACAACATCTAACAGTTATAGGTGATAAACAGTTATACTCCCCGAATGGGGGTGACATAACAGAATATATCTCAATCACAGCTAAGGTAGAACAGGAATAAGATAGAATGATAAAAGATAATAATATCCAGGAAAGAACATCACAGAGGTACAAACCAGAATTCTAAGTGTCTATAAATAAATACATGTCCAAATCTCTGAAATCGAAATACAGTAATCCAAGTAAAGTAAAGACAGTCCTAGTCTAAGGGAGTGTCATCTACTGCTAGTGGATCCTGCTGCTGGTCCAAGTCCAGGCACTCGTCTAGTGTAGCACCGTAGTAGGTAGGGCAGAACGCCTCAGCCTCGTCCTCTGTAATATTTCAACAGGTCCAGTCAGGACAGGAGCGAGCACAGTACATCTCAACAAATCATAGCAGGTCATGATATATAATCATGCTAGAAGATACAAGAAACTGAAGAATAATATGATAAACAGGAAAGACTGTAAATAAATAGCTACAGTATAATAGAGAACTAACAGTGTCTAGTGATTCAGAGCACAAGATGGTTATGTAAACGGCACGATGTTATACACGAGTAATCTACAGAGGTTGTACACGAGTAATCTACTGGATTGAATACATAACTACTTCTACTCCCCCGCCCCAATCAATACACAAGGATCTGGCTAAGTTATGTTATTGTACACGAAGGTCATGTGAATACATGATTATACACGATTTCACACGTTTCGTACACGAATGTCACAAATACAAGGAGTACACGATGTTCACGATAAAGTACACGAACACGAAATACCCGATGTATCCGCTAAGGAGATAACATCGTCCAACAAGATCCATATAGTACTAATCCGTGTTTCCAACGTGTCAGCATCATGTAAAATAATCTAAAGCAGGAAATATACTCCTAATGCAGGATATGAAGTGATCAGAGAATATACTCGCCTGTATCCGGTGAATCTGGAGAATATATACTGTCCGAGGAGTGGTGTCTGTCTCCTATAGAACAATACAAGTCACTATGAGTCTACAATGATAATAAGATGCAAATCAATGCATTCTACATGAATCTAGATCAATCTAGACCAAAGTCAACTCTTGGTCAACTCTGGTCAACTCTGGTCAACCCTAGAAGTCAAACTAGGTCAACCAAGTCAAACCTAAGTCAAACTAGTCAAACTAGTCTAACAAGGCTATTCTAAGTCTAACTAGACTACACAAGTCTATTCTAGGCTCCATACTAGGCATACCATGCCATAGGCTAAAAGACTAGGCCATGGGCCAAACAATACCATATTCAATATCTATATCTAAACCAAACACATGTATACATATCATACAATCTAATAGGGAATACATATATATCTATTTATATAAGCTAATAGGAATCACATATTGATATGGATATTCAAAATAACTTAGAATATATACCTATAGGCTAACATACGAATACATTACAATACTAAATGATAATACACATATATACATGTGTATAAAGAGGGGGACACAAGTACATGTGTCCAAGTGTATGTGTGTGTGTGTACTAGTGAAGTGAGGCATGAGAGTGTTCAAGTGTGTGTGTGCTAGAGTGTGATAGTGATACATAGGCATGTGTGTGTGTGTGTTAGATATGAGAAAGTGTGTGTGTGAGAGATACTGTCAAGAGGACAGTGAGCATTTATATAGGTGTAAGCAAAACAGTGAGAAAGTGAGAAACAGTGAGATATTAGTGAGTGTATCATGGGAATGTGAGTGACAATAGTGACAGTCCATACCATCTCATATTTAAATACCCCAACTTAGTTAGGAACAGTTTGAACCCTTCCCCCCCCCTTCAAATCAATTAACAATATTAAATCGAATTCTCAGTCTAACACAATGAAGAGCTCAACTCAGAAATCAGTAATCACTTGAGACCAAAACACAACAGTTCAAAATAGCATTAAACCCAACTTCATTCAGATTTCAGTTAACATGTACAGTCCCATATCATTTCAGATTTCAGATTTAACCAATCTCAGTTTACACATACCCAGAATTCAGTTCAAAACCCATTAAAACAGTCCTATAATGAATCCCAGATTTTGATTGGAAAATCCCCTACTGAAATCAGTTCAATACTCAGTTAACAAATTGAAATAAAACCAAAACAAAAGAGTTCAAAAGCAGTCCTAAACTCAGTTAAAACTGAACCAAAACAGTCCTAAGATGAAATCTCAGATTTTCTGAATCAAACCACATCCAAATCACCCCAATTTTGACACACTACTAGATAATACATAGGTGCACCTATATGAGCCTTAATTACAAGTAATTATCAGTGTTTAATAGGTTTAATTGATTGCTAAAACTCATTCTTAAAATCTGGGAAAAAGACAGGATACATGACAGTTCACAGTTTAGGTAAATAGGGGAAAACGAGATTTAACAATCAAAATTAATTTAAAATAATAAAATAGTGGTTGGTAACATATGTATGTGTTGCATACGTGTCACACAAGAGTTTGTGTCCACTCAAGTGGACACAAACGTGTCCAACGAATTAAAATACAAAACAGTGCAAAACTGTGCAACACAGAACAATCATCGTGCACGTGTTCCCCGGGTTCGTGTGCACGACACGACACGACACAACCCACGTGGTTGTGTCCCAGGGTCGACCTAGACTAGGGCTAGGGATAGGGAACCCTGACACGTGTCCACGTTGTGTGTACGCGACACGAGACACGCGTATAAGTGGCTAAAAACGACAGCCACTGAACAGTGCAAAAACCCGTGCACGTGTTCGTGCGTGTCCGACACGACACGTGGGGCCCTGAAACTTGGGGAGCCCCATGTCAGTGTCGGCCCCTTGCTGTGTGTCAAGTCCCAAGTGTCGGGGTGGCGTGTCCGTGTCGCAATCATGCCCGAGTGGCAGGGCACACACAGTCCCCGCGCGCGCGTGTGCACGACCGCGTGTACACGTGCCCGACACGACTCGACACGACACCAAGAACACACAAAGACACCAGAAACCTATAAGCGAGGTCAAAAACTATTTTTCTATTCAAACAATTCCCGAAAATTCACACGAAATGCCCATTGGGGCATTTCATCAAACACCTAAAACTAGACTCTGATACGTGTCCAGTTTGGACACGAAAGGACACGAAATTTTGGGGATTCCTATTCCTACAGTTAGGCTAGGTCTAGGGCTCCCTAATGATGCAAGAATTACAGAATTCTATGGTGAGGAATTGAATATACCTATGAGTAACAAAAGCTCCAAAAAGCTCCACAAAGAGGTGCTCCTCTTGATGGCCAAATTCCTCCAATGAGCTCCAAAGCTGAGAACACTTGGTACCAACAGAAAGTAGAGGAAATTTAGGACTCAATGCAATTTGTTTGGGTTAAAAAGGAATTAAAATGGATTTACTAGGATTTATTGAAGATGGGAAATACCTCTTTCTAAAACTTGGCAAGAACTTTCTAATGGAGGCTAGCCCTAACTTTGAGGGGCATTAAATAGGAAGGGGAAGATCAATAGTGGCTGCCATGGGCTGATTAGGGTTAGGGTTGGTTCATGGTGTGGGCCTATGGGCTTTAAGTCAAGTCATTAATCATGACTTATGAAGTCATAAGCCATATTAGTCAAATCAACTCCAAATCTCTCCAAACAAGTTCCAATGACTTAACCCTCACTAAATTAGGTCAAACCAAGTTTACTTAACCTAACCAAGTGGTCTTAACCTAGGTTAGTCATTAGGTTAGTCTTCTAGTCAACACTAGTCAAAGTCAACTATAAGGCCAAAATCAATTCTACTAAAAATCACTAAAAATCACTAAAAATCATATTAATTATAATAAATCCAAATAATAAATAATAATTCCAAATAATTCACAAATTTTCAAAAATGACCAAAATGACCAAAATATCCCCAAGCTAGAAAAGTGGTAGTGACAGATGTCGCAGGACCGATCAAGCAAATCTTCTTGTACAGAACTTTCCAAGCACAAGCACCTAAAAAGATTACCCACAACGTGGATCAGTACATCATCTATGTACTGGCGAGCAGAATCCAACCCACTCGCCTAAACCGACACTAAGTGGTCAATTTTAGCAAGCATTCATTAGAGTGATCTTTCTAGTTGGGGCCTAGCTTCAGTTTACAGTTCATGGACAATATTCATAGTGACGCATGTAAACATGTTCTAGCAGTGTCCATATGAAGGCATCTCTTAATCAGCGTTTGAGTTAACATGCATTAAACAGGTTATAGCAATCTTGTAAAGGCATCGTTTAGCATATATGTCATGATTGAGTAGTGTTCATTGCGAGGCAACATTGTAGCATTCTGGTGTTATCATGTTAAGTAGTATAAAATATTTCTTGTGAAGGCAACTCTTAGCAAGACAACACTTTTAGCATATTGAATTTCACATGTTAGGCAGGTTCTCATAGTGAAAGGCAACATCACAACAACATTTTGTTTAGCATGTTAAGCAGGCAAGATAAACCAACATATATTGAATATATCACATTTAAGTGATTTCTTACCGATAGCCGACTCCTCGTACCTGCATCGAATACAGGTTAGCAGATATACTTACTCTGCCTGCACTAAACATTCATTAGCGTGCATACTAACTACATGATCACTGGTGTTAGTACACCATTTAGGACGTTGCCATATAGCACTTCAACGGTAATTGACGCGTCATTTCACCAGATTGCGAGCCCGAATGAAATGTCCCAATAACACGTACCCTTAAAGTACGTTTACACTTCCCCCATGGTCGGATCGGTCCCCCAATGTCCCGGGGTACCGTCCGAGGAAGCAGTCACCCCCTTGTATACAAGTTGTCCATGACCATGCGAATGCGTGTCCGACTCGATCGTGAACGTAAACGCATGGTAAAAATATTATAAGTGAGTAAAGTAAACAGTGCATCATTTCGTCTCATCTTATCCACGTCGTCTTCAACGACTTATCATTTCCATCGTTACCAACATTTCCACTTGGTGATCTCGGCGATCCCAAGCCCCATCATTTCTCATTCATTGATTTATTGCAACAGCTCTCATAACATTCCTTTCAACGAGTAACAAACCACATTCATTCATTTCGTAGGGACATTTATTCATTCTTTCATTGCTTATAAGAAACATGCAACATTTATATCTTTGCAACAGTTATACAGAATGTATATGATTCAAGTGTTTTATTGAGTTCATTGGGTTGATAGCATAGCCTGTTCATTTCTCATTCTATCATTCACAAGTCATCTCATTGATTAAGTGATCTATTTATTTCAGCAGCATTAAGCATAAGGGACATTATCGATTCATTTTATGGCATCAATTCACATTAGCAGTTCCAGTGTGATTCATTCAGCAGTTCAATATTCATGTGTTGTTCATTTCAATATTAGGCAACATAAGTATCTCTATTATCCAACAACTAAACCATGGACATTTAGGGGAAAATTATAGCATCGCAATACTCTATTTTATTAAGCATGAAGGCGTAGGAAGGAGGGAGGACTGTTCCACTCACTTGCATAAAGGGTCTTCCTTTTTCGATTGCACATATTCGCACTAAGCGTAGCTCTATCAGCGAGTCACGTTCCAATATCCATTCCGTCTAGCTAGCTAAGAGAGACTGCATCAGTCTCAATTCTCTTTATTCCCAACACAAGTCACGGTCCACATTCTGATCGCATCCAACAAGTCAACCAAATGCCTCGCGCGGAGCGGGACATTACATAATATATCACTCAAAAAAAGTTTCGTCCTCGAAAATTAAGGGAACAACTCATTCTACTAATTCACTTGGTCACAACAAGTTACTTATTCAGCTTCTATTCAATATCAATTTCAGCACACTCGGCCATCTCAAAATTACTATCTAATTGTACTACTTAACTCATCAATGATTCAATCCGTCGTTCTCTTTTCCAAAGTATTTGTACTTTTTATTGATTCACCAACATTCTTTCAGCATTGTTATCTTCGTCGCAGCCTACCACTTCGTTTGGATTCATACACATATCTTAGGCGTCCCCAAAATATATACATTCAGCCAAAGTTCGTGCTAGTACGATTCAATAAGCTCCCTCTACAGTGTTATCTCTGTCGCAGCTATCACTTCGGTTGGATCCATACACATACTTTAGGCGTCCCCAAAATATATGTACTTAAGCCAACTTCTATGTTAGTGCGATTCGATAAGCCATGATTGTAACTCTTTTCCCCAAATTCGACTTAGCATCATTTCAATTGACTTATTACTTCCCACAATCGCTATCTTTCCAGCCACAACACTCGACATCATGGATAACTCAGAAAAGTTTCTTATCCAAGCATAATAATTCTAACATTCAAGCCAAGGGTCTAACTTAGAGTCAACCATACTAAGAGTTCACAACATGCAATTCTATCCCTTTCCGAATCCAATAATATTTCTCACCGAGGCAATTCATCTTTTCTAAAAGATATAATCCGAAGTCATCCACTATCGATTACCCGAGCCAAAGGTACAATTCTATGCGACAGTCAAGGTTAACCCAGCTACCCGACTTTAGATACCGATCTAACATTTTCGTCATGAGCAATCAATTCCATCTCATGGAATAATTCACTACTCGATACATACAACTTAAGTCTCATCCCACGATTCCAGTTCCCGCTAAGGCCGACATATTACTTCATAAGGGTCAAACATCTCTAAGGCACCAGTTGAAGCATATACTTCCTTAGGTAATACTCATCACAATCTCTCGTTCAATACCAAAAGCTTATTCTACGGGTCGCCAACGGTCACCCCATTATTCGGTCAAGTCTCTAAGGCTAGCTAAACCGACAGCTAAACCTAATCATTCAGGTGAATCCCCTAGCGTGGACGGCTACTAGGGTCATACTAGTTTCTTATTCTTAAGCCAACAAGCAACCGACAATTCCCAGCGACTCTACCCAAACCTATGGGTATCCACTATGTCTGAGCAACTAATCGTCATTGCCAACTATGTCGACAATTGGTTAAGCAGCCTATGGTGTTTAGGGTCAAGTCTATCTATGGTCATCCTCAAGGAACTAATTCCCACATAGGCTCATTCTAGACTTACCCAACGATCGACTAAGATCGATCTAGAAACATTATGTTTCAAATCCCGACCCGACATATAATTTCCAACATTCCTATTTTCATTCCAATTCTATCGTACCCACATGGATCTGTATGCCGAGGCTAACTTTTCAAGGGTCATCGATTCCAATCATCTCAACTGAACTATAGAATCATATTATTTGGTCTGTATGACAGAGTCATACCACTAAGTCATAAGCCAGCAATCTATATCCCAACCGACAGCCGTCTATAATGTCACTCCATCTACCGACACTATACAACACATTTCGTGGTTCTAAATCTCATTTGTTTTCCAGCCATCAAAATCTCGTAGGGACATTTATAAAATCTCATACCGCAAGGGTCGAGTATTCATTCCGTTCAAATCCGACAATTCCTTTATCAATTAACCATTCTCTGTGCAACACAAATATTCAGGGTCACTACTTGTTACTTCTGTGATAGACTTCAATTCCTCAGCATACATGCACATATGCCACGACTATCTATTTCGCCAAGCTCAAACGCAAACTTTACTAATTTTATTCTTCGGCGATCAAGATGGGTTAACATCTGTCGCACCTTATGGTCCAGCACCGTTTTCCAACATTTACCCGAGTCACCGGCAATATTTCCAAAACTTTTAATTTAGCAACCAACTTGTAATAGCCACACAAGATTCCCATCTAACTAGTCTCAACTATCGTTCAATGTTCTAAGCCACACAATATTCGCTAGCCAAATTTATTACCCACATTATAACTATCATCCTGCTAGTTTGAGCCATCGCCAGACTGAACAATTCTCAACTAAGGCACTCGCTACACTTTCTGACAATCTCGCTACCCAGCATAACGTCTCCGTCAAGGGACACTCAAGTCATCTAGTAACAAGGCCTGACTCCCAGCTAAGCCTCGGCACTACACAATACTCACAGATAGTCTCATTGCTATCCTATGGAAAGGGTCACGATACATCTCATTCTGAAGTGGTAGAGGTAATATACCACTCAGAAATGAAGCCATTCCTAAACCATACCAAATCCAAGTCTATTTCGGACAATCGTGATCTAAATGATCACAACATAAAGCCAACATCTCTCAGGGTCATAAATCACAAGCCAACATTCTTAGGGTCTCAACAGCACTAGTCAATACACATGAGTCAACTCATCAATTCTATTGAACTAATCCATCAATTGTTTCATTCACTATTCTTTCCCAACATCACATGCAATTCTCAGCATGTTACAACATACATAGCCACAATTCTCGATTCCCACATTTCGAACATAATTCATAACATAGTACACTATGGCATCGAATCATTGTTGGGTTATTAATGTCCAAACCAACAACAATCATTTATTCAGGGGCATCACAATGTATTTAGACTTATTGTATGGAACATCCAATGAGCAGCCAAGAAGGTCAAAGAACTTTCAGACACGAACAACTTGAAACGACTACAAGAACAACAACAGCATAATCGCGGAAGCAATCTTTGATTTAATCGCGGAAGCAACGTTGAGTGATCGCGAAAGCAACTTTGGTTAATTGTCGATGCAACTTTGATTTGAAACGAATCAAATAAGAGTCCAAGGACGTAAAGCCGTGCTCTGACACCATTTTGGCACGCCCCGATTCTGCAGAGTCATTTTACTCGCATTTAACTCTTGGAATCGATCGTCCTCGCTTGGACGTGATGTCGTACAAGTCTGGTATTGTACTTGTACAAGGCAAAAATAGTATATAATTGATAATCTCCAAATAGGAACTCATCGCAGCGGCAGAATCAGACAAATTGAAGATAATGAGGACGTTCTTACACATTGAATAGAACACATTATTTGAATTGTAGCAGCAAAAATAAGCAGAAAACTTGAAGTCGCACAGATATATGTAGAAGTAAGCTGTCTTTATTGATAATTAAAAATAGAGTACAGGACTTGTAATGGAATACAAAGTTTACAATACTTCTCACTTTACATTGATAGCCAACTGTACAAATGCCATAAAGCTTACATTTGATACTTTGATACATTGGATTACAACTCGACATACCGACTTGGCTTACAACTCACTGGTACAACTAATTATAATGTTCCATACATTATACCCTTTATAGATAGAAGACATCATCTTTTGGAAGGAGAGATTCTGCATGCCCAATAAATCTTCGATGCCGCGAGACCGATCAAGCAAATCTTCGTGTACAGAACTTTTCAAGCACAAGCACCTAAAAAGATTGCCCATAACGTGGGTCAGTACATCATCTATGTACTGATGAGCAGAATCCAATCCACTCGCCTAAACCGACACTAAGTGGTCAATTTTAGCAAGCATTCATTAGAGTGATCTTTCTAGTTGGGGCCTAGCTTCAGTTTACAGTTCATGGACAATATTCATAGTGACGCATGTAAACATGTTCTAGCAGTATCCATATGAAGGCATCTCTTAATCAACGTTTGAGTTAACATGCATTGAACAGGTTATAGCAATCTTGTAAAGGCATCGTTTAGCATATATGTCATGATTGAGCGGTGTTCATTGCGAGGCAACATTGTAGCATTCTGATGTTATCATGTTAAGTAGTATATAACATTTCTTGTGAAGGCAACTCTTAGCAAGGCAATACTTTTGGCATACTGAATTTCAGATGTTAGGTAGATTTTCATATTGAAAGGAAATATCACAACATCATTTTGTTTAGCATGTTAAGCAGGCAAGATAAACCAACATATATTGAATATATCACATTTAAGTGATTTCTTACCGATAGCCTGTTTCACTTAACAAAATGCCTAAAAATTGGCTTTTGAAAGAAAATTAGAAAAAGTACCAAAGTACAAATTGTTCTGGAAAGTATTGCTATGGAAGTCTGATCTGAGAGCGATCACTTTGTTCTGTGGACCATATGATGATGATGAAGAAAACTGCTTGAAGAAGACGAACAATCGGAAGAACTAAGTCACCGGAAAGGTATCGAGCAACGGCACTGATGGCACAGTCGAATGCTTTCTTGCTTTGCTTCACCCTGTTCTTGAGAAAAAGTTGAAGAAATGCTTCTGGGAATATCACTCTGAAAGTATGAGTTTTCTCAGAATCTCCTCTCCTGTCTCTGTTGATCTCTTAATGTTGTCTGTGTTGAAAATAAGTCTATTTATAGACTTAACCCTTTGTGCGTAAAAAGCAACAAAAACGGGTCTCTACGCGAGTAACTGTCACCCATGATGTAAATCATCCTCTACGCACGTTGACACGTGTCCCATGTAGAGTTTTGATCTCTACGCATGATGACACGTGTCCCACTTCTTCAATAAAATGGGAAAAGCACATACACACGTTCCTCGATAAGTGTTGCATGAAAGCCACGTAAGCAAACCACGTTCTCATGTAGTCAGGAAAGCTCGGGCGTAAAAATGACCCAAAATACACTTCCTGCGTAAAGTAGCAGACTTGGCGTAAAATAGCCCAAAATAAGCTTCCAGCGTAAAGTGGCTAAAAATTGCCTTGAGCGTTAAGTTAGCTCAAATAAACTTTACGCACACAATAGCCTTGAGCGTAAAAGCTCGAAATAGCTATCGTGCGTAAAAGAAGCTATTTTCTGGGCGTAAAGTTAGCCCATCTGCACACTAAACGACAAGCTTTGGGCTTGGTGAAAAGATTTCCTCGGCTTCTGTATACTGTTGTCAGAAAATTATTCTGTCAGATCAAATCACTCGCATTAAATACAGCCTGACAGTCTGTCCCCGGCGTAAAGTGGAGGATAACTCTCGCGTAAAAGCTTTCTCGCGTAGAGAATAGCATGCGTAGAGAGTAGCTCGCGTAGAGTCTGAGTTTGACTTAGTTTGAATTACGTAAAGCTCTCAACTTCTTTGACTTGGTCTTTGAAGTACTTTTTACGCTCCTACAAGACCCCTTCAAAGTTTTCAAATTATTTTCAAAATTTGAAATACTTTGAACAGAAGCGTAAAATTCGGGATTTTCAACAGTCAGCATAGAATTCGAGATATCCAACGGTCATCCGCGTAAAAGTTGGGATATCCAACAGTCAGCGTAAAAATCGAGAATTTGAACCGATTTAAAATTCTCTATAAATAGGGCTGTTCGAATAGAGATAGAACTTTACTTTGTCTTTCGTAATCCCGATCTCTCTTTGCTCTTCTTCTCGTCTTTCTCTCTCACTTTAAATCGATGGCCCCCAAGAAGACTGCCGCCGACAGCAAGGGCAAGAAGCCCGTCGTCGATTCATCATCGGCCGACCACGCAAAAACCCATGTCCCATCATCAACGACGCCTCAACAGAGCAACCCCGCCGTGGCTCCGGCAATGAAGGATAAAGCACTGAACTTCGGCCGCGAGTTCGTCGGAGAAGAAAACCCGAATCTTTTCATTTCACGCCCACGTTATGCGTGTCAGCGTAGAAACTAAAATAATTAAATACGCCCACTTTATACGTGTCAGCGTAAAATTAAGAACATACGCCCACGTTTATACGTGTCAGCGTAAAATTAAGAAAATACGCCCACGTCTATACATGCCATCGTAAATTTTAAAATACGCTCACATCAACATGTGCTAGCGTAAAAATTAGAATACGCTCACGTTAACACGTGCCAGCGTAAAAATTAAAATACGCTCATGTCAACACATGCCAGCGTAAAATTCACAATACGCTCACATCAATATGTGCCAGCGTAAGAATTAAAATACGCTCACGTCAACACGTGCCAGCGTAAAATTCACAATATGCTCACATTAATATGTGCCAGCGTAAAATTAAGATACGCTCATGTCAACACACGCCAGCGTAAAATTCACAATATGCTCACATCAATATGTGCCAGCGTAAAAATTCATAAGTGAAAAGACTTTATGTAAAACAAAGAACTTTTTCACTTTAAAAGTTTATTTTTATCAACTTTAATAAGCGTAAAACTTGCATAGTCAGAGTCTTTTTATGCGTAAAACTCAGACCAAATCATCTGCGTAAAAATTTTTAATTAGGTTTTCACTAACTTGATTTTTCTTTTTCTTTTGGCAGTAGATTTGCAAATTCACCCACTTGCAGAAGTATTTGGCTCATCAGCTGGTATGGTGGGCTCAAATTATTTGGAGAACCTGCCCCACGTTGAGTTTCCCCAGTCGAACCCGGAATATCCTGCAGAGAGGGCACAACTGATAGCTGCACAAGGGGACAAGATGTTGCTGTCCATGATAAATGGAGAAGTGTTGACATTGCTGGATGGTCAACAATTTGCAAAGCCAGCTTTCCTATTCGGGGATGCGATAGACTTCAAATCACAAACACACCCCAAGAAGGAGTCTTGGGTGTTGAAGTTTGGAGATAGAGCCATGTACCTCCCCGACATAGATAGAGATTATCCATTGTCTGCATTTATCCATGCCACCCATCCCCGAAAGATGTTATGGAACCTGACTCCCAGCAGTCATGGTAGACCAGGAAGGATCATCTTCAAGAGGGATAGAGCAAATGACATGGGCTACCACACCAGCACTCCTAGTGGTGGAGTTGTCCCCTTCACCGGTCTCTTGCCAGGATTCACTCCAAGTGAGGATTCCGCTCTGATTCAGCCAGTGTAGACCCAAATGTTCATTAATAAGTTCATAAGGGCTGCAGTATTATATCCACAAGCCAACCCCGGGCTACCAGGGTGGCTAACTCCATTTAACCAGAACTGGATTCAGATCAGTGTTTGGATTATGAGGAACTTCCAGACGGAGCTAAAAGACATCGGCCTGTATGAAGCAGTGGCCTCCACCAGTCAGGGTATACTACCGAACAGTAATTTGTTCATGGCTCTGATGGAGATATATATCAGTTCCACAGGAACTTTTGCGACCCCAAAAGGTGAAATGGGTCTCGCACTTCACGAGATGCAATTCATCTCCAAGTTGCCAATGGAGGAAGTCCCATATGAAGAGTATGTTCCCTCCAACAGGGAGCTAGCAGAGATAAGGGAGAAAAATCCTTAACTGGTTGAGGTATATGAAGAGTTGATGTGCCACTACATGATTTGCACTACTATGCATGAGAGTGGATCTCATTTGGCGTACATCAACAAGTGGACAACATATCTCTTTTACCACAAGGATAAGATATCCAAAGATGATAAAGAAAGATTTAAGGAGAACAAAGCTCCATCCATCAACACTGGTTCAACAATCTCTGCTGATAAAGTACGGGATATGATGATTGGCTACAAATTCCCGAACAAATATTTGTCCACCAAGACTGAGGAATTCTCTGTAGGAACCGAAGCCTTGAGTTTCCTCAGATATGGCAGCCAGAAGATCTCCAAGAAAGCCTTGCTGGCAGGCTTTCTTTCTTTGTGGTTGAGAAGATGGGTTGTACCGGGAACCGGTACAGTTGATAGGATCCACCGAAACGTGCTATGGCCAGCGATACGTTTGGTGTTTAAAGCCAGAATCAACCTGCTGTCGGCAATGGTGTGCCGCATCAACGCAGGTTTGAGGACTTTTGGTGAGGAACTGATCAATAATGCTCCTCACCGGAACGTATTCCCTAGGGTAGGAATGCCCTACACTTACCTTATGGGCTGGTTATTGCATCACAACTGCAATTTATTACCACCAGGCCCTGGAGATGATACAGAGGTCTTCCTCCAGAAGTTCAGCAAAGCCACATGGACTGCCACGACAGTAGCAGATACCAGAGCAGTATTGAACTATTCTTATGGTTGGAACTTTTTCTGTACCCGGCCACCAGTTCCAGCCGACTGCTTTGGCGTTCAATTTGAAGATGAAGTTGAAGGAAGGACTTTATTGTCAACTCCAGTTTTCAGATGGCTACAGTGCATCAGACCTTCCCATCTGATGTACTGAAATGAAGACGGCTGCGCGTTTGAACCATATCTACCAAGCCGGTTCTCTCGCCAATTCGAATATGACCAACTTCATATTGGCAATCCTTCCACCAGTTTTCGTCATTATGGGAAACTGATTGATGGTGCAAGGGGCTGGAGATATTTTAGCACTGCCTGCACCGGTGCCAAATTTCGAATATCGACTGCTACCAGCACCACCGAGCTACGTATGCTCGCTTTTATGCTTCTATCCGCTCCTTTGTCCATGGCTACAACCTGAGAGGTAGTCTAAGATGGCCTAAGGAGGGAAATCTTGAAGAGCCAGTCAAGGTACCATCAGATATACCTGACGAAGCTGTTGTTCCAGATGCATATCTGGAAGTAATCCCAAAGGGAATGGAGGAAAAAGCAGCAGAGCCTATCATTATTGGCAAAATTTGCAAACGGAAACAAGGTGCAGCTGCAACTCTTCTAGAGAAGACCGCAGAAAAGAAGAAGAAGGTTACCACTAAAGGGCCTTCTAGATCAAGAGCCATTACCCCAGAGATTGATATTCCAGTCGAGGAGCCGCAACATGTTGCGTCTTCTTCCGCTCATCCTGGAGAAGGGTCCTCGGCTTCCCAACCAGCAGCGTCAATGGAAGCGGTGACGGTCCTATCTTCGGGACGTCTTAGCTCAGCACTTCACTTGACTTTGCCACAAAAGGCACAAGTTGTTGAGGATGTTTCTCCAGTACATACCGTTGATCAAGAGCCCATCCCATCAGATGAAACAACTATTAATTTTGACGATGATGACTGGGATGGGGATTATGACGCGTACTTGGCACGTCCTACACCTACTCCAGGTAAATATAATTTATACAAAATCCATACAAAATTATAATTTTTGTATATTAACTTATTTTGTTTAATTTTTGTAGGTGTTATTATTGCATCAAAGCCCGTGGCTCCTCCTCCTCCTCAAGAAGACATTTATGAGGAAAACGCAGAATCTGAGGAAGAGGCATCTTCTTCCGAAGAAGAAGATGTTCAAGAAGAATATCCTCAATCTATGGAGGTACAGCAAGAGCCCGAGGTGCAGGCTCAGCCAGAATTGTCCCTTCCTGCTGAGGACAAGGATAAAGAACAAACTGCAGTAGAACATACTGTAGATGATGAAGAGGCTACTGAGGAAAGAGTAGACTTCAATGAAGAATCAGTTGTAAAAGGACTCATTACAACTGACATTCTTGAAGAATCTGCAGAGCCGTTTGCTGACGAAGGTGATGAAGGCATAATCAAATCATCAACTGAAGCTGGGGACGTTGAAATAACATCCTCTGCTATTGCTACTGCTTCAGAAAAGGTTCTTGAAGAGACAATGCCCGAACCAGAATCAGTTGTCATTACCACTACTCCATCCGCACCAATCACCGCCACAGAAACTCACGTAGTTTCGACTCCAGAACCGGCTGGAGTAACAAATGCTGAAGATACTGTCCCTGAAGCTCCTGGGGATCAGTTGGCCATAGTAGCAACGACAACAACAGCCTCATCTCAGTCTGCTACTAAGGCAACAACATCTGCGTCTAGTCTTCAGAGAAGAGATCTGGTAGACATCGCCGCAACACCGAGCTCAAGTGCAGAAATGAATCTCTTAGTTGAGATTAATACTGATACTTTTTACAAGACTTTGGCGGCTCTGATAAAAATGGTCCTGAATAAGGGCCTCAGTTATGAAAGTCTGAAGGCGGCGATTGCTCTTACTATCAGAAACATCGCCATGTTTAATGATGCAGCAAGAGCAGCGGCATTGGAGAAAGTCATGGAGGGACTTGAACAGCCGATCAAAGAATATTTAAAGCTGTCAAGTGAAACCACTGAAAGTCTCATCCAAGAGGAGTATGACGCTTTATCAGCTGAATACCTCGCTCGGGAAACGACTTTCAATAAAGCCCTCCATAACTACAGCATTAAGGTGGCCAAAGAAAAGGCTTTTTTGACTGAAGCGAAGCCCCAACTGGAGATTCAGAGAGAGGCCTATGAAGCTTCGAATATAAGAATTCATCAACAGAATGATAGAATTCGCAAAGTCGAGGCTGAGCTGGCTCGCTTAAAGGCAGATAGGGAACAGACGATCGCAGCTCGGGACCAGCAGCTAACTCAGAGCTCAATTTTGGAGGAACAAGTCTTTGGAGCAGAGGTTACCATCAAAACCCTTGACGATGCCAAGGACAAGATGATAGTCTCTTTTGCTGGACTTTTTTACATATGTACTCCTGAAGCTCGACGTTCCGTAGCTACTAAGAATGTATTGAGCTCCCGTGAAAAACGTCTAGCGGAGCTACAAAAACTTCTTGAAGATGTCTCTGCTCCGCCTTAGGCAAAATAAAGAATTTTTTGTAACCTTCTATCTTTTTTCATTCTGTAATGTTTACAAAAATGAATAAAATATTTGTTTTGTGATCCTATCATTTATTTTGTCATTAAACAATAGGTATGAGATAGAAAACACTTATCAGAGGTAATATGGACATGACAAGTTTTCTAAACTCAATAAATTATATCTATCCAGAGGTAATGTGGACATGATAGATAATGAATCCCGTTTTCTGTTTAGAGCATACGATACTATCAGATGTAATATGGACGTGACAGATTGTAACAACTCAAAGAAAAATAGATTAATATCTATTCAGAGGCCAAAAGAACATGATAGATAGAAGAAGTAGACTTAATATTTATTCAGAGGTCATGAGAACATGATAAATAATAAATTTCTTTTTTTTTTAGCTGGTAAGACAGAAGATCAAAAAATTTCTTTTAAGAAGAGAAATGATCAGCTTAACCAAACATTGGTAGCTGGAAAATAAAGAAGAAATTTAAACATAATATTTCTTCAAAAATTTGCCATTGATCGGCATTATAAGCAAATCTCCATTAGGTTTAGACAACCTATAGGCACCATTGGAGAATAATGACTCGATTACATAGGGACCTTCCCATTTTGCTTGGAATTTCCCTTTGCTCTTATGAGTCATCACCATCGGTCTTCGAACAGCTAGAACTAGCTCACCGACTTTAAATATCCTCTCTTTAACTTTACGATTAAAAGTTCGAGATATGCGGGCTTGATATAGCTCAATGTGCTGTTGCGCTTGAAGACGCTTTTCGTCTAATCCTTCAAGTTCTTGAAGTCTCAACCGATCGTTATTCTCTGTAGTTAGCTCATTAGTAATGGCTATTCTAAGAGATGGAATCTGAATTTCCAGTGGAAGAATAGCCTCACATCCGTAAACCAGTGAAAATGGTGTAAAACCAGTAGAAGTTCGGACTGTTGTTCGGTAAGTCCATAAACATTCTCCAAGTTTCTCATTCCAATCACGTTTATTAGAAGAGACAAACTTTTTGAGAAGTTTAATGATTGTCTTGTTGAAAGCTTCGGCCAAACCATTAGCAGCTGGATTATAGGCCGTAGAAGCCAGATTTTGGATCCGATTCTTGTCACAAAATCGATAAAATGCCTGACTGACAAATTGTGGTCCATTGTCATGAATTATCCGTCAGGGAATCCCAAAACGATAAATAACATGGTGTTTAATGAAACTAACCACATTTGATATTTTTACTTCAACAAGAGGAACCGCTTCCGCCCATTTAGAGAAATAATCGGTTATAGCCAATATAAACCGATGTCTTTTGACAGAAAGATGATTAATCGGACCAATAATATCCATGCCCCAGGCTTCGAAGGGCCAAGAAGCTGCTGTAGGATGTAGGAATTCAGATGGTTGGTGAATAAAATCAGCATGAATCTGACATGCTTTACACCGTCTAGCATAATCTACAGCGTCTGCTATCATGGATGGCCAATAATATCCCATCCTTCGAATGCGGTCCTGCAATTTCGGACCCGGTTGATGGGCACCGCAGACACCATCATGAGCTTCACGAAGCGTTTGCTTAGCTTCATTTTCAGAGAGACAACGTAGCAAAAGTCCATCATATGACCGACGATATAACATATGTAATGAAGAATCATAGTAGAATCGAAATGATCGTCTCTTGATTGATGCAGCTTTTTTTGGATCTTCAGGTAAAATTCCATGAACCGCATAATCAATGAATGGACTTCTCCAATCTCTTTGTTGAGAACTTGATTCTGTAGTATAACTATGCTCGATATGCAAGTTATTCTTGACACAGAATAAGTCTCGATCCAACAAAGTTATGGTGTTTTGTCTTCTAATTGGAACAGCTAAGTCTGCGGCTAAGCTAGCAAGAGCATCAGCTTCCAAATTTTGATAACGTGGTACGAACTCGATGAAGAATCCTTTAAATGAAAGGACCAATTCGATTACCACTTGATGATAAGGAATGAGGTCAGGATTTCTGACTTCATATGTCCCTCTGACCTGATTAACAATCAGTTGAGAATCTCCATAAGCTTCCAGGAACTCGATGTCCAATTATTTTGCTATTTGGAGACCAATTAGCAAAGCATTGTATTCTGCCACATTGTTGGAGCATGGCTCATTAAGAGAATAAGCACGGTATATGACCATTTTGTCAGGAGAGACTAAAACGACGCCTACTCCAGAGACAATATTGCCTTCAGGTCCAACTCGTGATGCTTCATCAAAATATAGTTGCCAAATGTCATCCTTCAAAGTCATGTTGCAATCCACAACTTCATCTGGAATGTCCTCATATAGCTTCGATGTTTCAGGTATAGGGTGAGCTGCTAAGAAATCAGCTAATGCTTGGCCCTTCACTGATTTTTGAGGTACATAGACCATATCATAAGGAGTGAGCAACATCGCCCAGGTGGCTAACCTGGAATTAAAAATGCTCGATTTTCTCATCAATACCCGAATAGGATTTATTCTGGAGATGACATGAATAGTTTGTCCTGATACATAATGTCGTGTCTTTTGAATAGCAAAAACTAAGGCCAGACATTCTTTTTCCACAGGAGTATACCTGTGTTCAGCTCCGACCATCATTCGGCTAAGATAATAAATTGCCTGTTCATGACCCATATCACTTTTCTGTGCAAGAAGAGCACCAAGGGAATGATCTAAGGCTCGAACATATTGCAAAAATGGTCTTCCCACAACTGGGGGTACCAAAACAGGTGGGTTTGTAAGGTATTGTTTGATGTCATTGAAGGCTTTCTGACATGCTTCATCCCAGACAAATGATACACCTTTTTTTAATAAACGGGAGAAAGGTTGACATCTCCCAGAAAGATTGGATATAAATCTCCTGATATAAGCAATACGACCTTGGAAACCACGAAGTTCTTTTAGATTGCGTGGAGGACGCATTTCAAGAATCGCTTTAATTTTGTCAGGATCAACATGGATACCCTGAGAAGTGATGACAAATCCCAAAAACTTGCCACTGGAAACCCCTAAGAAAGACTTAGTAGGATTCATCTTCAGTTGATGTTGGCGCATCAACTCAAATACTGTCTTCAAGTCTTGAATGTGATCATCTTTTGATCGACTCTTGACAGCAATATCATCTACATAACATTCAACTGTTTTTCGTAGATGTTCTTGAAAGATGCTGCTCATGGCCCGTTGATACGTAGCACCGGTATTTTTCAGTCCGAACGGCATAACCGTATAGCAGTAAACTCCGAGGGGTATACGAAAAGCAGTATGTTTTTCATCCCCTGGATGCATCTTAATTTGATTGTATCCTGAAAATCCGTCCATGAAAGACATGCGCTCAAAACCACATGTGTTGTCTATCATGACATCGGTAATCGAAAGTGGAAATTCGTCTTTTGGACAGGCTGCATTAAGATCTCGAAAATCTATGTAAACTCGGACTTTTCCATTCTTCTTCATAACAGGAACAATGTTGGCAACCCAATCTGGGTGTTGTTCTTCACGAACAAAGCCACATGTGATCAGCTTTTTGACTTCTGCTTCAATTGCGTCCATCATATCTGGTCGAAAACGCCGCTGCTGTTGTTTCACAGGCTTGGCATTAGGGAGAATATTGAGTTTATGAGTAGCTACTTTAGGATCTAGACCCGGCATATCCTCATAACTCCATGCAAATATATCGATATATTCTTTAATCAGCTGTATCAACTCTTCCTTTTCATCTTCAGAAAGATTTTTACTGATGAATATCGGCTTGGATGTAGTTCCGTCTCCGACGTCAATCTGGACAATTTCATCCTCTGTAGTTGGCTTTCGTTGTTCAAAACGAAGCTCCCATTGAGTGTCCATTTGTTGTGCCCAAGGGTCATTCTCAAATGGTTCCGACTCACCATCAGTTTGAACCATGTTAACTGAGAATATACACTCAGATTCATCATAATAGTCTCCCTCAGAATATGAGGATTGTAAAAAAACTGAAAGAACATTCTTCTTCTATATCTTCCTTGCACATGTGGGGTGTATCCAATTCGATGAATCGAATTTCTTTCGAATCTGAAGATTGTGAAGAACTAGAAGAAAATTCTTCTTGTATATCATCGTTAAACATGTGGGATGGATCGTATCCCAACCCATGATCGGTTTTCTGGTAAAACAGATCACCACATAACGGTAACCGTCTACCCTTGCCTTGATTGAGACCTTGCATAGTCTTCAAATCATATCCCATATTCTGGATAATCTTAAGAGATTGTTGACTATATTTGTCAATTCAGATTCTTCCTTTATCTTTATCTTGAAGATCATCTGTCTGAATAACATGGATATTTTTAGCCAGACCAAACACAATTTGGCACTTGTTTTTCTTATCAGACGGAATCACGAAATAAGATTCTTCGTGACGTCTATAAGTTACACAAGCTTGTGATGAAGTGGCTACAGGGAGAAAATGGGGGAAAGATGTTAGAAACTTTTGAGCATAAGGTCCAACATCGACATGAGGAGGAAAGAAATTTTTCTTATGGTCAATGTACAAGGTTTCCTCTGTATTTATGTCATTTTTATGAAGACTTTGATCATCAGAAGATAAAGTCATTCTTTCAATGAATTTGACAGCCATATACTCCAAAAGGAAATCTTCATTGATATTAGAAAGTACAGAATGATCAATATTTACATCATTTACAAATTGACTACTACGCTTCGAATTGATCATTAACGGACCGTCATCCGTCTTCTGCGTAGACTTGCCAAGGTTGATGATCAGTGGAGGTTCTGGATCATTCGTACGAGAAGTACGTCCTTTGACCTTGATCATAAGAGGTTGAACTTGGCTCTTGACTGGATCTTCACAGTTTCTTCAGATGAAGCCCGAGTTCTTCCTTTAACCTTGATCACCAAAGGTTGATCATTGACAGGTTGGGGTTGGATTCGGCCTTTGACTTTAATCTTCAAAGGTTGCTCTTCCGGAGGATCTTCATTGACAGATTGATCTTCAGCAGGTGATCGATCTTCGGCCATTTCCGATATCTCCTTCACATGCTCCTGCTTGTAGAGTATTGAATCAGAAAAATATGCTTCAACACCCTTAAAGGGATTGATATCTGCAAATTCGGTCTTCACAACCCTTTGAGAATCCACGTACTTGAAGCCTTGGTGGAGAGTTGAAAGCACAATGTTATGTTCATGTATCCACGGTCTTCCAAGGAGGATGTTGTAAGATACATCTGAGTTGATAACATAAAATGTCGCCATAGTTCGAAGATCACCAATTTGAATCTTCAGACGAATCTTCCCCAGTGGTTTACTCTTTTCAGAGTTGAAACCAACTATTGTAGTACTAGTGTAAGTCAAATCACTAGTAGGGATCCTTAAAGGTCGTAGCATACTTTGAAGAATTATGCTAATTAAAGACCCAGGATCGATGTAAATCCTGTCAATTTCTGTAGATTCAATATACCCGATGTAGCACAGAGGCCTGTCATGCTTGTTATGCTTCAGCAGCATATCTTCTTGTGTGAAGGTAATATTAGAAATTGCTTCCATCACACTATGACATTGTGGACATGACACTGGTATATTGTCAGAACTCTTGAGTTAAGCTAAGCATGAATCAGCTTGTAGCAAAGCTTCACTCAAAGTTTCGCGACTTTCTTTAGAAAGGCGAAGCAGCTCGAAGATCGAAAGTCCAGCCGGAGTATTAGCTAACTGGGCTAGAATATCGAACTTGTAGGGTTTCATCATCACCCCATGATTTGAAGCAGATTTCAATGGAACGTCAAAGCGTACTGCTTTCTGTTTCCCCTTCTCAACCACAGATGATTTAGCAGGAACAAAAGATGATTGAGCTGGAACTGTTTCAACAACGTCCTCCGCTTCTTTGGAAGATCCCTCATAATCTTTGTGGTACTCTTTTCCAGATCTCGTACCAGCAAAGGTATCTTCTTCAGACTCAGAAGAATGAAGTACCATATTGCAGGATTTAGTCTTCTTTTCCTTAGCCTTCTTTTTGTGAGGATTTTATGAGGAACCTCAAAACCCAATCCGAGAGTGGATTTCTGACTTTGAAGTTGTAAAGGAAGTCACATTCCTTTATCATAATTCAAGCCTTCCGCCTTTTGAAAGTCATAGCCCATCTTTTTCGTGAGATGGACTGATTGCTGACTATACAAATGAGTAGGTAGCCGACTTTCAATATATGGTTTAACAGAGGAAGAAGAGACAGAAACCTCTGTAACCACAGGAGAAGGAGGCATAGAGACTTCTGTAGAAGGAAGAATATAAACCTTTGTAGTCACAGGAGAAGGAGGAATACTCGGGATAGAAGGAAAGATCCTTGTAGGAGCTTTCTCATAAGCAGCAAAGACCTGTTGTGCCCTGTATAAGGGGACACTATTCATCGCTAACCATTGCCGATGAGTAAGCTTGAGTTTGGTAGGAGGAGCCAAACTTGGAGGGCATATATTCAAACCCCTCAGTCTATCCTCCAAAGGAATGCCACCCCATAAATGATCCAAATCATCATGGTCTGGGGTTAAAACATGAGAAATCATGTTGCAGGTTTTGACTTTTTTACCTTTCTTGGATTTCGAAGTTTTACCTTCATTATCCATTTTAGGTACTAAATCAGGGTGTACCCACATGATTTCACCATTTTTTAGTGTAAGAGGCAAAAGTCCTTCATTTTGCTCTCTGGCATGCGGGATATTCACAATCTTCATCGTCGCCTTTGGAATCGGGACAATTCCATCTGGGACTTGCTGTGGAGGAAAATCTCCAAATTGAAGAGAAATCATATTGGTTGTGACCGTATGCTCATCGTTTGTTAAAGCGATGGCATTGGCATTTATCAGCTCCTGGATTTTCTTCTTCAAGACATAGCAAGCCATGGTAGGATGATTTATGTATCTGTGATAGATACAATACTTGGGATTGTCGGTCAGATTCACCTCATTAGGCCTTTTCGGCTCTGGAATCTGGAGTTTGCCACTCTTTACCAGACATTGGAATATCCCTGGGATATTACTGTCATCGAAAGAGTATTCTTCTTTTAGCTTGGAAGACTCCTGATTATTCGGCGTCGTTTTGGGTTTTGAAAGGTTAACTACTAAGGTTTCCTTCCCTTTCCCATTACGATTGCCGGAATTATTACCTGAGGAGTTTTTCTTCCCTTTGTCTTCGGAAGCGAAGATCATCCCGTATTCACGAGCCAACCTACCAATGGTCTCGGCTGAAACTACTGCTATGATAAACGAGGCCCAATCTGTGAATTGGGAACCCGTGAAGACAGCAACAGATGGTCGCAGATTCATTTTGCACGTATCGATCAGTGCTGAATCTGGCATGCCTGGAGGCATTTTCAAAGTAGCCTGTCGGAAGCGTTTTATAAACGTCCGAGTATCTTCTTTCTCCTTTTGCTTGATTTCTATTAGGGAGGACATATTCATGTCCATTCTTCCCTCATAGAATCGGAAGAGAAACATTGCTTTAAATTCGTCAAAAGACGAAATGCAATTGTCGGGTAGACTACGATACCAGTCGTAAGCTGAATCCGTCAAACACCCGATGAAAACTCGGATAAGAAGAGCATCATTCTTCTGCAAATGTACAGTCATAATATCAAAGTAATTGATATATTGACTAGGAGATGCCTTTCCATCAAATAACACCATGGATTGTGGTTTGAACTTTGGAGGAAAGGGCACATCATTCCAATAAGGAGGATAAGGTTGCTTAATCCCTAACCTTTGGAGCTGATCCTTGTGCTTCAAAACTTCGAATTGTGCTTTTAGCTCTCGCACTGCTTGAATAGCTTCACTGGTTTGAGGAAGCACATTTGATTGAATTATTGTTGGATGTACCGTAACCCCCACCGGAGGTGGTACATCTTCTGGAATGATAGGATTTGGAGATGCAGAATTTTGATTGATAGCAGGCTCCTGACTAAGATTATTCAAGGGTATATCAACCCCTTGACTATCTTGAGTTTGTGCTGCTACCTGCACCGGAGTTATCACTGCTGGCTGAACGGTTTGCTGAGTCATTATTATTTGATGCATACTTTGCATCATAGCAAGCATGTCCTTCAGCGACTGCTCAACTGCAGAGAGACGTTGTTCTGTATTAGCATTTGACGTCTCCGGTTCGTCTCCGATAGCATAAGATTCAACCTCCCTTGAAGATACAGAGGGATTGGTGTAGAAGTATGAATCAACGCTATCAGTTTCGGATTCTAAAGACTGGGTACCCCCAGCTTCTGAGTCAGAAGTCTGCAACTGTCTTTGACTTCTCAATCGAGTATTCTGATATACTCCTTCGAAATTATCAAGAAGTCGATTGAACTGTTGTTGACCAGGAGTCTGGGACGAGTTGCGTCTTGGACGTCGTCCCCTGTTGGTATGAGATGCCATATTAACTGAGGCATATGACAACTCCTGTTCTTGATCATCAATTGATTGCTGCACATTGTAGCCTAACCGATCAAAAATAGACCGTTTAGAAGCCGAACAACAATACTTGATTACAATCTGGTGACACTCACAATGGTGATCTTCTTTGGGGAGTATCACAGGAGATTTTCTATCTTTACGCTTTTGTACAAGCAACTCGCGTAAATCAGAAGGAGTAGAGGGAGTAGTCTTCTTTATTATATTTGGGACAGAGCCTGCATTAGCAGAACCAAACTGAGCGTTTTTACGCGCCTGGAGTTGCGTGCGTAAATCCTGAGATTTTTGTGCACAGAGGACTCCATCAGCAGTACGCGTAATTTGAAGGTTTGGTACCTTGCGTAAAGCAGTGTAGAAAGGTTGTTGGTAGAAAACCGAAGTTTTACCAACAATAGAATTCATGTTTTTATGCTGTATGCGTGTAGGTAAATTCATTTTAGATGCAGAGGCATCATTATGAATTTTATCTTCTCTGTCACCGACAGGAGATTTACCTTTACGCGTAGAGCGTAAAACATGAGTATCTGCCACGTCACAGACGGGAGATTTTCCTTTACGCGTGGAGCGTAAAGCTTGGGTGTCTACCACGTCACATATCACGACCCGCTACCCAAATTGTTGGGCCAGGACGAGTCATGTCCAGCCTACGTTGAGATAAAACGTAGTAAGCTGTTCTAAAGACAACAGGATAAGACTAAATGTGCTAACAGTTCTATAAGTGAAGAAGAATCATAAATGCTCCAAACACAAAAGTCGTCGTATATAGTAAAATGTCCAAAGTACAAGTCTGAAATGTAAAACTGGATACATGTCCAGTTACAAAATATGTAGTCTAATACATGACTACACTAAGTATCCCAAGTGACTACGCAAACTAGGCGAGTCTCCCCGCAGGAACATCCTCGTATGGCAAAGCCGGGTCCTCGGCAGTAACTCCATAATATGAGTCGCAGAACAACTCCTCCTCAGTAAGGATACCTACAACGTTATCCTGTCAGGACGGGAGCAAGTACAACCTCTATAACTAAAATACTGAACATATAATGAAAGAGATGTACAACAAGAAACATGGTGTGATAAGTCTATAAAACAGGAAATACTGGAAAACATGGCCTCATGGTACAACTGGGATCACAGTATCATAGTAACATAGGGAACATGGCATATCATGGTTTAATTGGTTCTTTTTAGAAATGACAACATATAGTTTAAAAGTTTAAAACCGTAGTATGTACGTGAATCGGTCAATAGGTAATCAGGATGTACAGCGGCACATATCAAGTTTTTCTGGCATGCACATATGTGCACGAACGGCATCGGTGTATATCCATACACAAACGCGAGATCAGAACCTACGGCAAGGTTACATATAGAATGTCGCCGAGCGCGGTAAATACATACGGAGAAGGGGGTCATGTTCACGTACAATACTAACAGTTTTCCCTTAACCCGTTATTTAAACATGTGAGAGATATGAGAACAGTAAAAACATGTAGGAGATACTGGGAGCAGTATAAGCATGGCAAGTACTGAAAGTAATACAACATGTGAAGACAACTTGCTACCTCAAGGATCGGTATTTTAATAGGGTTAATACATGTTCTAGCATTAAAAGACAGTAAATGAGTGTGTAGATGTACTTGCCTCGAGAAAAGCAAGAATACTAGTACGAAGATATAGATGTCCGGTATCCTGTCAATAATGATATACAAACTCAGTTATAAGCTATGTTCAATATTACACTAGTGGTGTGACACGACTCCTAACTGGATACTAGCCAAGTGGGAACCTAGCATAAAAGTTACATGTGGGGTGACACTATATCCAAACTAATTTCCTAGGGTCTTGAAATCAATAAGAAAATCAAGTCATAAGTGCGCTACTACGAGCCACTATATCGAGCTAGGCATATATAGTAATCTGGAGTGCACCATAACAGGCCACTATCTATAATTTGGACATAGAACAATACGTGAACATAAGCATGTACCATGTATATAGAGTGTACAATCATTCTTTAACTATCCAAGGTCATCTAATCATGTTAAGAGCCTATTACAATCGAGAAAATATCAAAAACGGACAAAAACGGGCAAAAAACGGACAAAAACAGCCTAAAACAGCATAAAACGGCATACCGGCGGTATACTGCGGCATACCGGCGGTATACCGGACTAAAGACAGTAAGTTTCTGGTGCCAAAAACGGCATACCGGCGGTATACTGCGGCATACCGGCGGTATACCGTTTTTCCAAACAACAATAAAATCCAGATTTTCGCTAAAACTTGTTTCGGCCATAAAAACTTCATTTTAACTCAAAATTCGGACTTTCAAAAGTCAAAATTGAATAGAATTGAATTTCCAACAACATGGAAGTATTAGTTTTCACAAATCAAAATATTTGATAGATCAAAACCTCAAAATACTCGAAAATCATATCTAGAAACTCAGATCTACGCAATACTGTCAATCAAAACCAAAAGTGCTATATACTAAACATGTTAACAATTTAAAGAAGCAAATTATAGGCCAATAAAACTCTAGTTTCCATGGAAAACAAAAATAAAGTATGGTCATGCCACTTTTGAGCAAGATACACTTGCCTAGGTTAAGCTCCAAGCCTAATCTTCTAGTCCACCACCAAGAGGGGTACGAAACCACACTCTAGACCTCAAGGCCAAGCTTCTAGCAAAGCTCCAAGGGAAGAGAAAGGAAGAAGAAATGAAGAGAGAGTAAAGAGAATGAAAAGAGAGAGGAGAGAGAAAGTGAAAGGGTTTATATAGAAGGGGGAATTAATCTTAGCCGTCGGATCGTGATCCATGTCAAAATCTAAGTCAATCATGGCCATTCAAACAAAACCAAATGTCCATTGGGTAATAGGGTGCTTCTACACTATTCATGAAAATATCTAAACACTATTCATCAAAATATCCAAAACACTATTCATCAAAATATCTAAAATGTAGAAAATCTGTCTGGACGGTATGCCGGCCAAGGAAAAATCTATAAGTTAGGAAAAATTTCAAGGCATTACGAAAACCAAGAAAATACGAAATACGCTACAAAATACGTATTTAAATTAAATGTTATTGAAAATTATAAAAACTATTTATTTTTTTTTTTTAAATCTAGGGGCTTACAAATCTTCCCTCCTTAAAAAAATTTTGTCCTCAAAATTTACAAGGATAGAAGACTCTACAAACATTCTAACATAACAAGCAATGCAAACAAAAGACTAAGGCTATTATTAAGACTAACCTCCCGAAACCTGTTCCGGCTCCGGCTCAAGGACTAGGCTATAAGTCTTTCCCTGGGGTCCCTTGGCTACTGGGCAGTCCCGAATCTGATGGATGGCAGACCCACAAGCTAAACACTGCCCCAACCTCTTCCTACAAACGAAAGCGTCGTGGCCTACCCTTCTACAGAATGAACATATAGTCCCCTTCTGATGCTGCTGAGGTCCCGGGGCTCTAACTGGCTGGGTCGGGAGATGTGATGTAGGGGGACGGTAAGTCTGCTGGGGTGGCGTCGGCACTCTCTGCTGGAAAGCCTGACGCTTGGACGGTCCCTCATGATGTACAGGAGCCGGCCTTTTGCTAGACAGAAGACGCTCCTCAATGCTCCGGGCCAACTCTAGGCTCTGGTAGTAGTCAGTCGTACCGTTCGCCACTATAAGAATGCCAATGTCTGGAACTAGACCGTGGCAAAACCTACGGGTCATCTCCTCTGGATCAGCAACCAGACTAGGAGCAAAACGGCTCAGGCGACTAAACTCTGCCGCATACTCGTCAACAGAACGGTTCCCCTACTGGATGTTCTGGAATCGTAGCCCCATGGCTACTCTAGCAGTGGTCGAGAAGAATTTCTTCTTGAACTGGGTCTTGAACTGGTCCCAAGTGGCTCTACCTCTCGCGAACAACGGCTCATTCCTGAACCAGACTCCGGCTAACTCTATCAGCAGAAATCCTGCTGCCTCGACATGAAGGTCATCCGGCATCCTAACTCCCAGAAGCTTCCTCTCTACCGAATCTAGCCAGTCATCAGCTACTACTATGCCCTCAGTCCCTGAGAACTCCTTGGGATTCAGACCCATGAAGTCCTTGATCGTCCCCGCTTTCTGCCGTGGCTCTACAGGTGATGGAACCACAGGACGTCCCTCAGAACGCTCCATGCTCTGGCGGAGTAGGGTAGTCTGCTCCTGATGGGTTGTTAGGAACCCCTAGATCAGTGTTAGCAGCTGGGTCCCGTCGAGTGTGACGGAAGCCTGGGTGGGTATAGTGATAGGGGGTGGTGGAAGTATCGGGGCCTGCTGGGACTGGAATGTGGAAGGTGGTGGAGGTATCTGGGTTGGTGGATTTGTGGAGTGGGGGAGTGTGGTAGGTGGAGGTGTATCAGTCAACTGGTCAGCTGACTGGATATGGAGGGCCCCGTTCTCGGGTGTAACATACTGGGATGAACGAGTAAGCACCATCTAAATTACACATAAAAAGACTTGTAAGGACTTATTTTAAAGTAAGCAATCATATGCAAGAAAATCTAATTATAATATCAAACATGTGACATATTTCCTATGTTGCAATCCTAGCATTCCTCTAGGTGTTCTAAGCGTCTTTCCTAATGTTGTCTAATTACCTTAAGTTCCTAATTGCAGGCATGTTTGGTACAATAACGTAACCAAACAGTTTAGTCAGGACCTGCATGGGCCGCCAAAAAAACATGTCACGACCCGCTACCCAAATTGTTGGGCCAGGCCGAGTCATGCCAGCCTACGTTGAGATAAAATATAGTAAGCTGTTCTAAAGACAACAAGATAAGACTAAATGTGCTAACAGTTCTATAAGTGAAGAAGAATCATAAATGCTCCAAACACAAAAGTCGTCGTATATAGTAAAATGTCCAAAGTACAAGTCTGAAATGTAAAACTGGATACATGTCCAGTTACAAAATATGTAGTCTAATACATGACTACACTAAGTATCCCAAGTGACTACGCAAACTAGGCGAGTCTCCCCGCAGGAACATCCTCGTATGGCAAAGCCGGGTCCTCGGCAGTAACTCCATAATATGAGTCGCAGAGCAACTCCTCCTCAGTAAGGATACCTACAACGTTATCCTGTCAGGACGGGAGCAAGTACAACCTCTACAACTAAAATACTGAACATATAATGAAAGAGATGTACAACAAGAAACATGGTGTGATAAGTCTATAAAACAGGAAATACTGGAAAACATGGCCTCATGGTACAACTGGGATCACAGTATCATAGTAACATAGGGAACATGGCATATCATGGTTTAATTGGTTCTTTTTAGAAATGACAACATATAGTTTAAAAGTTTAAAACCGTAGTATGTACGTGAATCGGTCAATAGGTAATCAGGATGTACAGCGGCACATATCAAGTTTTTCTGGCATGCACATATGTGCACGAACGGCATCGGTGTATATCCATACACAAACGCGAGATCAGAACCTACGGCAAGGTTACATATAGAATGTCGCCGAGCGCGGTAAATACATACGGAGAAGGGGGTCATGTTCACGTACAATACTAACAGTTTTCCCTTAACCCGTTATTTAAACATGTGAGAGATATGAGAACAGTAAAAACATGTAGGAGATACTGGGAGCAGTATAAGCATGGCAAGTACTGAAAGTAATACAACATGTGAAGACAACTTGCTACCTCAAGGATCAGTATTTTAATAGGGTTAATACATGTTCTAGCATTAAAAGACAGTAAATGAGTGTGTAGATGTACTTGCCTCAAGCAAAGCAAGAATGCTAGTACGAAGATATAGATGTCCGGTATCCTGTCAATAATGATATACAAACTCAGTTCTAAACTATGTTCAATATTACACTAGTGGTGTGACACGACTCCTAACTGGATACTAGCCAAGTGGGAACCTAGCATAAAAGTTCCATGTGGGGTGACACTATATCCAAACTAATTTCCTAGGGTCTTGAAATCAATAAGAAAATCAAGTCATGAGTGCGCTACTACGAGCCACTATATCGAGCTAGGCATATATAGTAATCTGGAGTGCACCATAACATGCCACTATCTATAATTTGGACATAGAACAATACGTGAACATAAGCATGTACCATGTATATAGAGTGTACAATCATTCTTTAACTATCCAAGGTCATCTAATCATGTTAAGAGCCTATTACAATCGAGAAAATCAAAAACGGACAAAAACGGGCAAAAACGGACAAAAACAGCCTAAAACAGCATAAAACGGCATACCGGCAGTATACTGCGGCATACCGGCGGTATACCGGACTAAAGACAGTAAGTTTCTGGTGCCAAAAATGGCATACCGGCGGTATACTGCGGCATACCGGCGGTATACCGTTTTTCCAAACAGCAATAAAATTCAGATTTTTGCTAAAACTTGTTTCGGCCATAAAAACTTCATTTTAACTCAAAATTCGGACTTTCAAAAGTCAAAATTGAATAGAATTGAATTTCCAACAACATGAAAGTATTAGTTTTCACAAATCAAAACATTTGATAGATCAAAACCTCAAAATACTCGAAAATCATATCTAGAAACTCAGATCTACGCAATACTGTCAATCAAAACCAAAAGTGCTATATACTAAACATGTTAACAATTTAAAGAAGCAAATTATAGGCCAATAAAACTCTAGTTTCCATGGAAAACAAAAATAAAGTATGGTCATGCCACTTTTGAGCAAGATACACTTGCCTAGGTTAAGCTCCAAGCCTAATCTTCTAGTCCACCACCAAGAGGGGTACGAAACCACACTCTAGACCTCAAGGCCAAGCTCCTAGCAAAGCTCCAAGGGAAGAGAAAGGAAGAAGAAATGAAGAGAGAGTAAAGAGAATGAAAAGAGAGAGGAGAGAGAAAGTGAAAGGGTTTATATAGAAGGGGGAATTAATCTTAGCCGTCGGATCGTGATCCATGTCAAAATCTAAGTCAATCATGGCCATTCAAACAAAACCAAATGTCCATTGGGTAATAGGGTGCTTCTACACTATTTATGAAAATATCTAAACACTATTCATCAAAATATCCAAAACACTATTCATCAAAATATCTAAAATCGAAAATATCTAAAATGTAGAAAATCTGTCTGGACGGTATGCCGGCCAAGGAAAAATCTATAAGTTAGGAAAAATTTCAAGGCATTACGAAAACCAAGAAAATACGAAATACGCTACAAAATACGTATTTAAATTAAATGTTATTGAAAATTATAAAAACTATTTATTTATTTTTTTTTTGAAATCTAGGGGCTTACAAATCTTCCCTCCTTGAAAAAATTTTGTCCTCAAAATTTACAAGGATAGAAGACTGTACAAACATTCTAACATAACAAGCAATGCAAACAAAAGACTAAGGCTATTATTAAGACTAACCTCCCGAAACCTGTTCCGGCTCCGGCTCAAGGACTAGGCTATAAGTCTTCCCCTGGGGTCCCTTGGCTACTGGGCAGTCCCGAATCTGATGGATGGCAGACCCACAAGCTAAACACTGCCCCAACCTCTTCCTACAAATGAAAGCGTCGTGGCCTACCCTTCTACAGAATGAACATATAGTCCCCTTCTGATGCTGCTGAGGTCCCGGGGCTCTAACTGGCTGGGTCGGGAGATGTGATATAGGGGGACGGTAAGTCTGCTGGGGTGGCGTCGGCACTCTCTGCTGGAAAGCCTGACGCTTGGACGGTCCCTCATGATGTACAGGAGCCGGCCTTTTGCTAGACAGAAGACGCTCCTCAATGCTCCGGGCCAACTCTAGGCTCTGGTAGTAGTCAGTCGTACCGTTCGCCACTATAAGAATGCCAATGTCTGGAACTAGACCGTGGCAAAACCTACGGGTCATCTCCTCTGGATCAGCAACCAGACTAGGAACAAAACGGCTCAGGCGACTAAACTCTGCCGCATACTCGTCAACAGAACGGTTCCCCTGCTAGATGTTCTGGAATCGTAGCCCCATGGCTACTCTAGCAGTGGTCGAGAAGAATTTCTTCTTGAACTGGGTCTTGAACTGGTCCCAAGTGGCTCTACCTCTCGCGAACAACGGCTCATTCCTGAACCAGACTCCGGCTAAGTCTATCAGCAGAAATCCTGCTGCCTCGACATGAAGGTCATCCGGCATCCTAACTCCCAGAAGCTTCCTCTCTACCGAATCTAGCCAGTCATCAGCTACTACTATGCCCTCAGTCCCTGAGAACTCCTTGGGATTCAGACCCATGAAGGCCTTGATCGTCCCCGCTTTCTGCCGTGGCTCTACAGGTGGTGGGACCACGGGACGTCCCTCAGAACGCTCCATGCTCTGGCGGAGTAGGGTAGTCTGCTCCTGATGGGTTGTTAGGAACCCCTAGATCAGTGTGAGCAGCTGGGTCCCGTCGAGTGTGACGGAAGCCTGGGTGGGTATAGTGATAGGGGGTGGTGGAAGTATCAGGGCCTGCTGGGACTGGAATGTCGAAGGTGGTGGAGGTATCTGGGTTGGTGGATTTGTGGAGTGGGGGAGTGTGGTAGGTGGAGGTGTATCAGTCAACTGGTCAGCTGACTGGATATGGAGGGCCCCGTTCTCGGGTGTAACATACTGGGATGAACGAGTAAGCACCATCTAAATTACACATAAAAAGACTTGTAAGGACTTATTTTAAAGTAAGCAATCATATGCAAGGAAATCTAATTATAATAGCAAACATGTGACATATTTTCTATGTTGCAATCCTAGCATTCCTCTAGGTGTTCTAAGCGTCTTTCCTAATGTTGTCTAATTACCTTAAGTTCCTAATTGCAGGCATGTTTGGTACAATAACGTAACCAAACAGTTTAGTCAGGACCTGCATGGGCCGCCAAAAAAATATGTCACGACCCGCTACCCAAATTGTTGGGCCAGGCCGAGTCATGCCCAGCCAACGTTGAGATAAAACGTAGTAAGCTGTTCTAAAGACAACAGGATAAGACTAAATGTGCTAACAGTTCTATAAGTGAAGAAGAATCATAAATGCTCCAAACACAAAAGTCGTCGTATATAGTAAAATGTCCAAAGTACAAGTCTGAAATGTAAAACTGGATACATGTCCAGTTACAAAATATGTAGTCTAATACATGACTACACTAAGTATCCCAAGTGACTACGCAAACTAGGCGAGTCTCCCCGCAGGAACATCCTCGTATGGCAAAGCCGGGTCCTCGACAGTAACTCCATAATATGAGTCGCAGAGCAACTCCTCCTCAGTAAGGATACCTACAACGTTATCCTGTCATGACGGGAGCAAGTACAACCTCTACAACTAAAATACTGAACATATAATGAAAGAGATGTACAACAAGAAACATGGTGTGATAAGTCTATAAAACAGAAAATACTGGAAAACATGGCCTCATGGTACAACTGGGATCACAGTATCATAGTAACATAGGGAACATGGCATATCATGGTTTAATTGGTTCTTTTTAGAAATGACAACATATAGTTTAAAAGTTTAAAACCGTAGTATGTACGTGAATCGGTCAATAGGTAATCAGGATGTACAGCGGCACATATCAAGTTTTTCTGGCATGCACATATGTGCACGAACGGCATCGGTGTATATCCATACACAAACGCGAGATCAGAACCTACGGCAAGGTTACATATAGAATGTCGCCGAGCGCGGTAAATATATACGGAGAAGGGGGTCATGTTCACGTACAATACTAACAGTTTTCCCTTAACCCGTTATTTAAACATGTGAGAGATATGAGAACAGTAAAAACATGTAGGAGATACTGGGAGCAGTATAAGCATGGCAAGTACTGAAAGTAATACAACATGTGAAGACAACTTGCTACCTCAAGGATCAGTATTTTAATAGGGTTAATACATGTTCTAGCATTAAAAGACAGTAAATGAGTGTGTAGATGTACTTGTCTCGAGCAAAGCAAGAATACTAGTACGAAGATATAGATGTCCGGTATCCTGTCAATAATGATATACAAACTCAGTTCTAAGCTATGTTCAATATTACACTAGTGGTGTGACACAACTCCTAACTGGATACTAGCCAAGTGGGAACCTAGCATAAAAGTTCCATGTGGGGTGACACTATATCCAAACTAATTTCCTAGGGTCTTGAAATCAATAAGAAAATCAAGTCATGAGTGCGCTACTACGAGCCACTATATCGAGCTAGGCATATATAGTAATCTGGAGTGCACCATAACAGGCCACTATCTATAATTTGGACATAGAACAATACGTGAACATAAGCATGTACCATGTATATAGAGTGTACAATCATTCTTTAACTATCCAAGGTCATCTAATCATGTTAAGAGCCTATTACAATCGAGAAAATATCAAAAACGGACAAAAACAGCATAAAACGGCATACCGGCGGTATACTGCGGCATACCGGCGGTATACCAGACTAAAGACAGTAAGTTTCTGGTGCCAAAAACGGCATACCGGTGGTATACTGCGGCATACCGGCGGTATACCGTTTTTCCAAACAGCAACAAAATCCAGATTTTCGCTAAAACTTGTTTCGGCCATAAAAACTTCATTTTAACTTAAAATTCGGACTTTCAAAAGTCAAAATTGAATAGAATTGAATTTTCAACAACATGGAAGTATTAGTTTTCACAAACCAAAACATTTGATAGATCAAAACCTCAAAATACTCGAAAATCATATCTAGAAACTCAGATCTACGCAATACTGTCAATCAAAACCAAAAGTGCTATATACTAAACATGTTAACAATTTAAAGAAGCAAATTATAGGCCAATAAAACTCTAGTTTCCATGGAAAACAAAAATAAAGTATGGTCATGCCACTTTTGAGCAAGATACACTTGCCTAGGTTAAGCTCCAAGCCTAATCTTCTAGTCCACCACCAAGAGGGGTACGAAACCACACTCTAGACCTCAAGGCCAAGCTCCTAGCAAAGCTCCAAGGGAAGAGAAAGGAAGAAGAAATGAAGAGAGAGTAAAGAGAATGAAAAGAGAGAGGAGAGAGAAAGTGAAAGGGTTTATATAGAAGGGGGAATTAATCTTAGCCGTCGGATCGTGATCCATGTCAAAATCTAAGTCAATCATGGTTATTCAAACAAAACCAAATGTCCATTGGGTAATAGGGTGCTTCTACACTATTCATGAAAATATCTAAACACTATTCATCAAATATCCAAAATACTATTCATCAAAATATCTAAAATCGAAAATATCTAAAATGTAGAAAATCTGTCTGGACGGTATGCCGGCCAAGGAAAAATCTATAAGTTAGGAAAAATTTCAAGGCATTACGAAAACCAAGAAAATACGAAATACGCTACAAAATACGTATTTAAATTAAATGTTATTGAAAATTATAAAAACTATTTATTTATCTTTTTTTTGAAATCTAGGGGCTTACATCACAGACGAGAGACTGATTTTTACGCACAGAGCGTAAAGTTTGAGTGTCTACCACGTCACAGACGGGAGACTGGTTTTTACGCACAGAGCGTAAAGTTTGGGTGTCTACCACGTCACAGACGGGAGACTGGTTTTTACGTACAGAGCGTAAAGTTTGATTTTTACGCACAGAGCGTAAAACTTGATTGTTACGCGCAGAGCGTAAAACTTGAGAGTCTACCCCGTCACCGACGGGAGACTGATGTTTACGCCCAGGGCGCATCACTGAAGTAGAGACGTCCTCGTCACCGACGAGAGTCTTTACAACAGGAGTAGGAAGGATTCCTTTGCCTTCAGAGACAACAGGGAGATCCGAGGATGGTTTGGACTTAGGAATCCAAACTTTTCACGCCTTCCGCGATTTCTGAACATTGGAGCAGCGAGTACTACCCCAGTTCCGAACATTTCTTCGTAGGCAGTCTGGTCGAAGTGCACAACCAGAGTCTTCTTTGTCGATCCGACCGACGCGTCATCATATTGAGCAATTGCCTTCTCGTCAGAGGAGAAGGTCTTCCCAGCAGAGTCGCAATTTTGTTTCACTTAACAAAATGCCTAAAAATTGGCTTTTAAAAAAAAATATAAAAAGTACCAAAGTACAAATTGTTCTGGAAAGTATTACTATGGAAGTCTGATCTGAGAGCGATCACTTTGTTCCGTGGACCATATGATGATGATGAAGAAAACTGCTTGAAGAAGACGAACAATCGGAAGAACTAAGTCACCGGAAAGGTATCGAGCAACGGCACTGATGGCACAGTCGAATGCTTTCTTGCTTTGCTTCACCCTGTTCTTGAGAAAAAGTTGAAGAAATGCTTCTGGGAATATCACTCTGAAAGTATGAGTTTTCTCATAATCTCCTCTCATGTCTCTATTGATCTCTTAATGTTGTCTGTGTTGAAAATAAGTCTATTTATAGACTTAACCCTTTGTGCGTAAAAAGCAACAAAAATGGGTCTCTACGCGAGTAACTGTCACCCATGATGTAAATCATCCTCTACGCAGGTTGACACGTGTCCCATGTAGAGTTTTGATCTCTACGCATGATGACACGTGTCCCACTTCTTCAACAAAATGGGGAAAGCACATACACACGTTCCTCGATAAGTGTGGCATGAAAGCCACGTAAGCAAACCACGTTCTCATGTAGTCAGGAAAGCTCGGGCGTAAAAATGACCCAAAATACACTCCCTGCGTAAAGTAGCAGACTGGGCGTAAAATAGTCCAAAATAAGCTTCCAGCGTAAAGTGGCTAAAAATAGCCTTGAGCGTAAAGTTAGCTCAAATAAACTTTACGCACACAATAGCCTTGAGCGTAAAAGCTCGAAATAGCTATCGTGCTTAAAAGATGCTATTTTCTGGACGTAAAGTTAGCCCATCTGCACACTAAACGACAAGCTTTGGGCTTGGTGAAAAGATTTCCTCGGCTTCTGTGTACTGTTGTCAGAAAATCATTCTGTCAGATCAAATCACTCGCATTAAATGCGGCCTGACAGTCTGTCCCCGACGTAAAGTGGACGATAACTCTCGCGTAAAAGCTTTCTCGCGTAGAGAATAGCATGTGTAGAGAGTAGCTCGCGTAGAGTCTGAGTTTGACTTAGTTTGAATTGCGTAAAGCTCTCAACTTCTTTGACTTGGTCTTTGAAGTACTTTTTACGCTCCTACATAGCCGACTCCTCGTACCTGTATCGAATACAGGTTAGCAGATAAACTTACTCTGCCTGCACTAAACATTCATTAGCGTGCATCCTGACTACATGACTGTAACACCCAGTTTTCCAGATGAGGGTAATTTTGAAATTTTGTAATTATAATTATTATTTATTGATAATTATTTTATATTATGATTTTTTGTAATTTTTAATCATTTTTAAACTATTTAAAATTATGACTTGTGATTTTGACATTTTACTATTGTTTGGTTTTAATTTTGAGGAATTTGTCACCCCCAATTTTCAGGAACAGGAGTATTTTTGTCATTTTATATTTTTAAAATATTTTTGAAATTTATTTTATTATTTATGATATTGTTTTGGGGTTATTTGAGTCGGATTCGAATTTCAGCTCAATCCGACTTGAAACGGGAACCCCGGGGATAGTATTGACTTTAGTGAACCCACACATTAGTTAGCCATGGCCCACATGATAGAAATATTTTAGTTAGAGGTTAGACTAATTATTATGGATAAGGTTAGTGTGATTAGAGACTTTAGAATGACTAATTTAGCCCCAACCAATTAGTCCTTTCCTAATACTAATAGAATAGGTTAGTGGGGGCATTTTGGACCTTACCATAATAGGACAAATATCCCCATATGGCCAGCCACTTTGGGAGAGGATAGGCCCAAGTTCATTTCATTATTCTCATCCACACTCTCTCTCTCTTGTTCTTCTCCAAATTCCTAGAGAGCAATCCCTAGCAATTTCTCCACCAAATCCTTCCATTTCGCCATCAAATCTTCTTCTTTCCTTCTCCATTCTAGCCAAGGAGGAAGCTACCCAAGTTTGGGAGGATTCGGAGCTCGTTCGTGTCCTTTTGGAATCTCTACGTGTCGGTGTCGCTCCGGGAAGGCTTTTCTTCGATTCGATCTACCGGGAGGTATAAATCCCTTCTCCTTTTCATTTCCTCATGCATATAGGTCTATTTTGAACCCATAGGAATGACCCCCATGGTTGTATCTCCATTTGTGTCCATTTTGTGTCCATTTGGAGGTCATAGGAGTGTCATTTATGTTGTGGTTGTGTCCATGTGGGAAAATCCCAAATTTGGATACACTATGTGTTGTTGTTATGTATGAATGAATTATTACATGTTTAATCTCATATTTTTGTATTGGAGATGTGTTCTATAGTGTCTCATATATATATATTAGTATAGAGAGTGAGTTCTTGATATATTATGTTATATACTTGTGTTCTTTTGTCTCAAACTACCCAAATTCGTCATAATTTTTATCCACGTTTTTAGTAGCAATAGCAACTTAGAAGTATCATAACTTTTAGCTTAAAACTCTGATTTATCTTCCGTTTTTTTAAAAGAACCGTATCGAAGTTAGCTTTCCAAATATATATTTTAATAAGCCAAATTCTTTCTGTAACTTTCTGTAGAATTATTTGAGTGTCAGCTGTACGAAAGACGAACGCGTTTCGGTATTTTTGCGATTCTGGGAGCTTTCGGACACGAAAATGCGATCCGTTTGAAGTTTCGAAAAGCTAACATGAAGTACTACAACATACTTTAATCCTAGAATTTAGTGAATGCCCAATTGGTACAGTATTGGTTTTAAGTAAAAGAGTGACTATACGATATATGCATTTTGTGTAACCTATGAGCCTATGTAGGATGGATATTAAATGAATATAGAGTATGTAATGCATGATATGTTAGATGAATGAAATGATATATATATGATATATATCCTATTTACATTAATGTATATATATGGTTGAATGCAAGCATGTAGGAATGCAATTAATGTAATATATGTAAGCAATGCATAAATGCATGAATGAAAGAATGATATACAATGCATGCATGAAAGTATATAATGAATGCTAGATATAAATGCAAGGTATATATGTAATGATAGATATGAATGCATAATGTATAAATATTATAAATACAATATCAGATTTCATATGTAGACATAGAACCAATGCATAGCTGATATTTAGATTGAATGTTAGTTCATTTTAGGTTGTTCGAACACTGAACTGTCCATGTAAGCATATATATACCTTCCTTTTCCTTTTGCCAAGCCAATTTTAGTTTTCAATATAGTGGAATGTCTATGAATGTAATGTTAACCTTCAACCCCTTAATTCGAAATGTTAGTTAATTTCAGTATTAGACAATGCATGAGCTGTATGCATATGGGATGTTGGCTTAATGGCAGATTTCAGATAACATGGTTCATTTTATGTGGTTAGTTACACCAGTTTATGGGATAGCTCACTTTAGTTTATATGTAAATATGGAACTAAACTGAGAATGAACTTCACCCTCTGCACAAGGACACCCCACTCTATATCAACCACCATGCCATGTAACCCTTCTCTAAATGATTGCTATAATATATATAGATTTATGTAAAGTATAGATGCATGTTAGTTATAAATTAAATAGTCTCTACTCTAATGTATATAGATGTATACTTGTAGCCATGCATGTTAAGTATAATACATGTGTAATGTAGATGGGTTAGCTTTGTGCCATGTGTAGTGTAAACTCATAACTAGTGTTGATTTCTCTTTTCATGTACATCTCCATGTTCACACACACACATATAGCTTTACATGTTAGTTCTTTTCTCTTATATATATATATATATATATATATATATATATATATATATATATATATATATATATATATATATATATATATATAAAATGTTGAATATGCATGAATGTGATGTATCTTGATATGTGACTTGTGTTGGCTTGTATAGCCTTGGATTTGTATGGTGTGTACTAGCTAGGGTAGACTGGTTAGGCCTAGTGAGACTTCATTGAGTCTATGTTGACCCAGTTGACTTAGCTTTGACTAGATAGTTGACTAGAGTTGACCAAGTGTTGACTTTAGCCTAGTTTGACCTAGACAACATGTAGATGCATTGTAGCAGTCTATTTCCTTATTTTAGACATGTTGTAACTTGTGTCGCTCTGATTAGGAGACAGACACCTCTCCTCAGGCAGTACATTTACTTCAGACATTCAGATACGAGGCGAGTACATTCTCTGATCGTTTCATACTTGTCACGAATTATATTCTCGCTCTAGATTACTTTTACTTGATGCTATCACGTTATCATCACGGATTGGTACTATACGAATCTCTTCTTGGGATGTTACCCCCCTTAGCGGGCGCATCGGATACTTTATGACATGTGTTTCATGTACATCATGTATTCCTTGCTTCTGCGTTATTCATGTACACTCATGTTCTCTCATGTTCTTGCATGTACGTTCATGTACTCTCATGTTCTTTCATGTACGCTCATGTTTCCTCATGTGTTTCTTGTATAACCAAAATATCATGTCTTTAACATAACTTGAATAGATCCTTGTGTATTGATTGTGGGTAGGGGTGAGTATAAATAGTCATGTGATTTACCCATCATGTACACTCTGTTACTTCCATGTTTTATCATGTACAACCTAAGCCAATTACATGCCATCTCGTACTCTAAATCACTAGTCACTTACAGTTCTTACTTATCATGTATATATTTCCAGTTATCAAATATCTCTCCTGTTTTCATGTACATCTTCTTACAGCGTTTCATGTATCTTACTCTATTGCCTGCTTTATATTTCCTGACATGATATGAACTGCATGAGATGTATTGTGCTCGCTCCCGTCCTGACTGGACCTGTTGAAAATTTTACAGAGGATGATGAGGAACCCTGCACCCTTACTTGGAGTTTGCCTAGTTGACACTCGCGACCTGGACCCCTGGGGAGGTTCAGGCAGCTGCTCAGGATGATACCTTGTATAGTGTAGATAGCTTAGACTGTTCCTTCTTTTCATGCTTAGCTGTTGTCTTTATTTTCAGAGTTGTATATTTTAGAGATGATGAGACTTGTATTCCATTTCTGTTGTACCTCAGTTGAGAATTTCTTATCTATTTCCATCGTGCTACATTCTACCTTAGATTGTGATTGAGTTGTACCTCGGTGTTGGCCTCCTTCTGGAGAGTATATTTCATGTTATGTAGTTATAGTTCATGACCTAGAACAGCGTTCTACCGCCGACACTGCGGCGTAGGCTGGGCGTTGTTACGTTCTCGTACCCTCACGGTGGGTGCGGGTCGTGACAATGACCATTGGTGTTAGTGCACCATTTAGGACGTTGCCATATAGGACTTCAACGGTAATCGACGTGCCATTTCACCAGGTTGCGAGCCTGAATGAAATGTCCCGATACCACGTACCCTTAAAGTACGTTTAAACTTCCCATATGGTCGGATCGGTCCCCCTAACGTCCCGGGGGTACCGTCCGAGGAAGTAGTCACCCCCTTGTATACAAGTAGTCCATGACCATGCGAATGCGTGTTCGACTCGATCGTGAATGTAAACGCATGGTAAAAATATTAAAAGTGAGTAAGGTAAACAGTGTATCGTTTCATCTCATCTTATCTACGTCGTCTTCTACGACTTATCATTTTCATCGTTACCAACATTTTCACTTGGTGATCTCGACGATCCCAAGCCCCATCATTTCTCATTCATTGATTCATTGCAACATCTCTCATAACATTCATTTCAACGAGTAACAAACCACATTCATTCATTTCATAGGGACATTTATTCATTCTTTCATTGCTTATAAGAAACATGCAATATTTTATATTTTTGCAACAGTTATACAGAGTGTACATGATTCAAGTGTTTCATTGAGTTCACTGGGTCGATAGCATAGCCAGTTTATTTCTCATTCTATCATTTACAAATCATCTCATTGATCAAGTGATCTATTTGTTTCAACAGCATTAAGCATAAGGGACATTATCGGTTCATTTCATGGTATCAATTCACATTAGCAGTTCCAATGTGATTCATTCAGCAGTTCAATGTTCATGTATTGTTCATTTCAATATTAGGCAACATAAGCATGTCACGCCCCAGTACCGGAATACGGATACGGACTAGGCCAGCTACTCCATATGAGGTATGCAAACGTCGTACGGCGATCGTGGCTGTCAAGAGACAAGGGGGTACATGCTACAATCAAGTCTTCTATGGTCTCACAGAGCATCTATGTCTCAATCATTCAAAGCAAGAAAACATCAATTAATTAGCATATGAGATAAAGCAGTAAGGCGTCCCCGACGCTTCATCAAAATGATCATGGGGATCTAGCTTTATAAGTTATCTAGCCCAGAGAGTCATAGGTACATAATCGTATTCAGCTGCAGTCTGATTTAATTACAATTATGCAAAAGATAAAATATACAGATTAACCGGCTAAACAGGTGCCGGTGGCTAAACGCCAGAACATAAGAGATGAAAACTAGAGTGGTGGAGAAGAAACCCACTCAAGTCCCCCACCAGCCATGCTCCTAGTATGCACCATTGACGTCAGGGAGGAAGGTCAGATCCTCAGGCTCTGCTACGTGATCTGGCCGAACAAAATCAGCGGGGTCAGCCCCGAATAGCAAGTACCACAAGGGAGCACAAAAGAGTGAGATAGAATCCAAGCATAAAATAATAATACTAGTAATAATAAAGGCTTCCGGTCGTAACCTCGGTCCACAGCATGTCATAGCACGATAGACCAACCCAACAACCAAACAAGGACATGGGTTGGACCACGCACCATGACAGTCCATGTCCCTCGGCTACTAACGGAAGGTAAAAGGCACGGTCAAGTCGTTTTTCCAGCGGCCATTCATTCCTGCGGCTTTCTATATTTTGCGGAGTTATCCCCGCGATACTGATTAAAGGGATCCTCAGATCGTGTCAACCCAGCAGGGCTAGCCAAACCATTAGACATATAGCACATTGATTATGCACCGGTCCCCCGGAGGGCTACCGCGCTAAAACATATAACACATAGCTCATAGGAGTCGGATGTAGTCATCTGCTAAAGGCGAATGAAACCATATCCGTGGCGGCCAGCCCGACACGTCAGGACTGGACCTGGGGTGACTAGTATGGCACGATCTCGGGATCCTTCCCACCCAATGCATCTACCAAGTTAGTTGCCTAGTTAATCCCTAGGTTATCCTCGGAGTTCACATATCGTGGTCACATGCTCACTCCCCTAGATGTCGTACAATGTACGAGCACCCCTAGAAGGGATCCGTTATAGCTCATGGAGTCATACGTATGTACCCCTTCTTGGTGTAATGCAACACACAACACATACCACGTCATTGCTACCGACCATTCGCTATGTAAATGCTGGACTCTTGGGTGTACTGGCAGATGTCACGTAGGAACACTTAGCACATTGGATAGCACCTCGGTGCTCACATAGATTGTACCTTAGTACACACATAGGTTTATCCAGCACTTGCATAGGTAGTCAGATCAGGAATGAGGACCAAGACACAAGGACGCATGCGGCCGAGGGTTTATGCGGTCTGCGGGACACATGCAGCCGAGGGGTCATACGACCAGACTCATGCGGCCAAACTCATGCGGCCAAAGACAGGCGACCAAACTCATGCGGCCAGACTCGTGCGGCTAGACTGCATGCGGCCAAACTCATGCGGCCAGACTGCATGCGGCCAAAGACTCAGGCGACCAGACTCATGCGGCCAGACTTGTGCGGTCAGACTGCATGCGGCCGGAATCATGCGGCCAAACTCTTGCGGCCAAACTGCATGCGGCCAGACTCATGCGGCCAGACTGCTCATCTTCTCCAAAATTCGAAAAAGATGGCCAGGGAACCCATGAACTTCAAACTTGCACAACTCGGCCAAAACAAAACGAAATCTAACTTTTCAAAGGTCAAATTTGGGTAAAATGAAATGCTTTACCACGTGGAACAACTAGATTTTGAAAACAGGCAAGTTTAATAGATCAAACTAAGAAAAACCAAAAATGACATAAACTTAGATCTACAAGAATTCATCCATTAAAATCGAAAATACCAAGTACTAAACTTGTAGAGGATGATGAGAAGAACAATATAGACAAATAATATCAAAGGAAAAATTAAGGATAAAAAATGCATAAATCTTCACTTTGAGCAAGTTGTACTTGCCTAATGGTGGTGGTTGAGGAAAATAAATGAAAGGTTATAAGGAGAGAGAAAAAGAAATGAATATATATAAGGGTTGGGTTGTCTTAAGAAAACCCTATCTCTAAACATGCTCTAACCATTCCACTAATGACATGCTTAAAGGCTACATGCAACCATTAATAAATAATAAATAGAATTATGCACATGCTAAATACAGGTTACCATGTACAGGATTCATAAAAGAATACGTATATCGGGATCGGGGAGTGACAAAGCATCTCTATTATCCAGCAACTAAAATATGGGACATTTAGGGGCAAATCATTATATTGCAATACTCTATTTTATTAAACATGAAAGCGTAGGAAGGATGGAGGACAGTTCCACTCTCTTGCATAAAGGGTCTTCCTGTTTCTATTGCACATATTCTTACTAAGTGTAGCTCCACCAACGAGTCACGTTCCAATACCCATTCCGTCTAGTCAGCTAAGACAGACTGCATCAGTCTCAATTCTCTTTATTCCTAACACAAGTCACGGTCCAAATTCTGATCGCATCCAACAAACCAACCAAATGCCTCGTGCGGAACGGGACATTACATTCGGTGGGTGTCGGCATAGCTCTTCTGCTGACGCTGTGCAATTTTTAATCTTTTTCGAATGAGCTTGACCTTCTCCACGGTCTATTCTACCAACTCCGGGCCAAGAATCTGCCGCTCCCCGACTTCGGCCCAGCAAATGGGTGATCTGCACTTCCGTCCGTACAAGATTTCGTACGGCGCCATCTGAATGTTTGATTGATAGCTGTTATTGTATGCAAATTCGGCCAGAGATAGATGAATGTCCCAACTCGACTTGAAATCAATTGTGCAGAGCCGTAGCATGTCTTCAAGAATCTGATTCACGCGCTCCGTTTGGCCGTCGGTCCGTGGATGGTAAGCCGAGCTAAAGTTCAACTTAGTACCCAGAGCCGACTGAAGGCTACTCCAAAAGTGCGATAGAAACCTTCCATCCCGATCAGAGACGATGGATACTGGCACCCCGTACAACCGCACTATCTCGTCAAGATAAATCTGAGCCAGGCGATCGATGCTCCAAGTAACTTTAATGGCAATGAAATGAGATGACTTGGTTAGTCGATCGACGATGACCCAGATGTCATCATTTTTCGTGGCATCTTCGACAGACCAACAATAAAATCCATGCACACATGCTGCCACTTCCATTATGGAATCGCCAGGTTCTGTATCTCTCCGTCCGGTCTCTGATGCTCAGCTTTCACCTGCTGACAGGCCATGCATTGCGACAAGAAGACCGCCACATCTCTCTTCATTCTGTGCCACTAGAAGTTCGTGCGGAGGTCCTTGTACATCTTAGTGCTGCCTGGATGCAAGGTATATATTTTGAATAGTGCGTCTCCGTCAATATCTTCTTTCTAAGTTCTAAGTCATCCAGAATGCATAGTCGGCATTTCAATATTAGCACGTCGGTGTCATCTTCCGCAAAGTCGGTCGCCTTCCTTGTCAAAATCAGCTCTCGCATCTTCTTCAGGTACGGATCATCCCTCTGAGTGGTCTTGATCTTTAATTTTTGCAAGCTCGGCTCTAATTGTAATTGCGCCAACTGCACATCTCTGAATCGAACTGTGAGGTCGATGCCCATCTCTTCTATGTCCCATAGTAGTCTGCTGTTAATGCATAGCGAGGCAAGATATTTCCGACTCAGAGCGTCTGCCACAACATTTTTCTTGTCCGACGTGCAGTCGATCGTCAAGTCATAGTCTTTGATCAGTTCTAGCCAATGCCTCTGTCGTAAGTTCATCTCCTTCTGAGTGAAGAGATACTTGAGGCTCTTGTGATCGATATAGATCGCGCACACCACGCCTTAAAGATAGTGATGCCACAATTTCAATGCGAATACAATCGCCGCTAACTCCAAGCCGTGCGTATGATAGTTTTTCTCATGCGGCTTCAATTGTCTGGAGGCGAAAGAGATCACCTTGTCTCGTTGCATATGCACACATCCTAAGTCCTGGCTTGAAGCATCGTTGAATATTTGAAAACCCTCTATCCCATCCGGAAGTGCGATTATAGGGGCCAAAATGAGCCGCTACTTCAGCTCCTGGAAGGAAGCTTCACAGTCGTCCGACCACTCATACACGACTCCCTTTTGAGTGAGGCGAGTCAATGACGATGCAATCCTCGCAAAATCTTTCACAAAGCTAGGGGTGAGTATTCGGTTCCTTCAGTTCCAACCGAACCGAATAACCGAAAATCGAATTGGACCGAAACCGAACTGAATTGGTCAATAACCGAACCGAACCGAATTAAATCGGTTCAGTTTTCGGTTTATTCGGTTTTTGGGTTTATTTGTGTTTTTTGTTAATATATATAATAACTAAGTATACCTAGATATATTTATTATATACCTATAGTACATATATATATACATATATATATATATATATATATATATATATATATATATATATATATATATATAAACTAAATTTTCTTATTCGGTTTCTGGAACCGAAATCGAAACCAAATAAAAAAAATTTAGTATTTTCAAAATCGAAACCGAACCGATTTTTTTTAAACCGAACCGAATCTCTTATTCGGTTCGGTTCGGTTCGATTTTTGGTTCAAAACCGAATAATGTTTACCCCCTACAAAAAGCGTCTGTAGTATCCCGCCAAACCAAGGAAACTTCGAATCTCACTAGCCGACGTAGGTCGTCTCCAATCAGCAACGGCTTCAACTTTCTTTGGGTCGACTGCAATACCTTCGGATGAAATGATGTGTCTAAGAAAGGATACGCTGCTCAGCCAAAATTTGTATTTGCTCTGCTTGGCATACAACGGATTCTCTCAAAGAGTCTGGAGCAAGGTCCGCAGGTGTTCTGTATGTTGTGCCATGTTCTTCGAGTAGACGAGAGTATCATCAATAAAGACCACTACGAATTTATCAAGGAAGGGTCAAAGCACTCGATTCATCAGATCCATGAAGGCAGCGGGGACATTCGTTGAGCCGAATGTCATCACCAGGAACTCATAATGGCCGTATCGCATATGGAAGGCTGATTTTAGCATGTCATCTGGCTTGATCTTGAGTTGATGATAGCCTGAGCAGAGATCAATCTTCGAAAATACCGAGGTACCTTGTAATTGATCGAATAAGTCGTCTATATGGGGCAGCAAATACTTGTTCCAGACGGTAGCTTTGTTCAGCTCGCGGTAGTCGACGCGCAGACGCATTGCCCATCCTTTTTTTTCACGAACAACACGAGCGCTCTCCATGAAAAATGCTAGGCCGAATGAATCCCTTGTCGAGCAACTCTTGCAACTGGACCTTGAGCTCCTTCAACTCTACAGGCGCCTTTCTGTACGGAGCCTTAGAAATAGGTTGGGTATCGGAGAATGTGACGATGCTGAACTCGATCTTTCGATCAGGTGACATGCCGGGCAGCTCGTCCGAAAATACGTCTGAGAATTCTGCCACAGTCAGTCTGACCCGCGTTTACACCATCATGTCGCATGTCTCGAACGGACGCCAAATAGCCTTCACATCCGGAATGCGGCATCCTTCGAGCAGATATTGTCGAGATCATCATGCAGGTCGGTGATGCTTCACCACACGAGTAGCATAATTCGGTCATTACATGTATGCTAAAGGTAACCTTCTTTCCTGCGCAGTCAATGGTGGCGTTGCAAGGGCCGAGCCAATCTATTCCCAGAATGATGTCATAGTCCTTAATGTCTAGAACTATCGCATCAAGATAGACCTATTTACCTCCTATACAGATGATTCTGTCTCTGCAGACTAGGTTTGCAAGTAGTGACGTGCCCGACTGTATGTTAACGCTAAGATTAAGGCCTAACGGTGTCACGAGAATTTTGTGCTCGGCAGCGAAGTCCGCCGATATGAAAATATGCGTAGCATCTGAATCAAACAGTACACGAGCATGTTTGCTATTGAAAAACAGAATATCTGTCACGACTGTGTTCGATGTGAACGCTTCATCCCGTGTCATGGTGTAGACTCGTCCCTGGGCATTAGGACGGTGGTCTTGGCTATTGGGTTGTGCGGCTTGAGGAGGTCGGGACGCCTGTCCTCGATTTTCCTAACAGTTTTGCTATGGGGGGGCATTCTGATTCTGTCTTCGGACCATGCAGTCTTGAGATTGGTGACCCCTTTTTCGCAAAAGAAGCATCCTCCGTCGAAGACAGAGCAGTTGTCGGCATGGTGTCCGAGGTGGTTGCACTTGGTGCAATGAGGTAATAGGTTCTGTCCTTTGTAGCTGCCATTGTTTGGACGCTTTGCAGCGTGATTGTTGCCTCCCTTATAGCTAGGATGTTTGTGGTTGGAATGGTGCACAACATCGGCAGCGACGGGAGGGTACTGGCTTTCAAGGTGGAGAGCATGATTCGGAGCATCGCCCGTGGTCTTATATTCCGGTACCACCACATGAGCAGCGATAGAGGGCCACAAACCCACTTTGAATCGTCGCATGTGACACTGCTCTGTAGGTAGAAATGTACCAGCAAATTTGGACAATTTATTGAATTTTGCTACGTATTTTTGTACCATTTTGTTCCTCTGCCTCAACTGCATGAATTCATTCTCCTTGTCCTAATGAACGACTGAAGGAAGGTACTTGACTTCGAAAGCTTTGCGGAACATGGCCCAAGAGATCGGCGTTGAGTTGTTGTCACGTCGAATCGCTCATTTGTGCACGGCCCACCAGTCATGCGCGTTCAAACGTAGTTGAAGTTGTGCGCATACGACTTGCTTGGATTCTTCAATGCCGATGAGCTCGAAGTGATCTTTCAGCTCTTCCAACCAGTCGATTGTCATAGAAGGGCCCTCGGTACCGCTAAAAGAAGTGCAACACGCTTTCTTGAACTCTGACACTTCAAAGTTGTAACTTCTCGGTGTTGCAGGTTGACGCACGGGCTTCTCTGAGTAGACTTCAATAGGTTAGACCATAGGCTCAGTGACAGCAGGCACGGTTGCATATTTGCCATTGACCACAATCGTCTGGACAATCTATTGCAGAGTATCAAGTTGCTTTTGTTGCATCTTAGATTATGCTTCGAAGCAAGATTTAAATTGGGCATGTCGCGCCTCCGCTTGTCGGTGTCGGTTTTTAGACTGTTTCTGTCGCGCCTCCATCATGCGCAGCATCCTCTCGACAGCATCGTTAGAAGGTCCGGCCCACGATCTGTTCGAGCCACTCGAAGCACTCTGCTCATTCTCGGCAGCGGGTTCCGTAACTTCTAAAAACACAAAGGCAACACACATTAGTCTCAAAATATTACGGGCTCAATGTATGGAACAACTTATCTCATCAACACGAGGTCAAAGATTTGAGACTCTAGACGAGAAGCCAAAGGATGTAAAGCCGTGCTCTGATACCATTATGTCACGGCCCGATTCCGTAGAATCGATAGTCGTCTCCCGGACGTGATGCCATACGAACCAAAGTTGCGATCGCACAAGGCATAGTCATAAGGTTATCCGAAACACAACATCAAATAGAGTACGCAGAGAAATTGAACAACACATTTGAAATGGAATGAACTTTTCTTTTCATTGATAATAAAATATTATTTACATGACTCCATTACAACCATTGTCGTGCGGGCTTTCAACATGGCTCGATTACAAAATAAACATTGATGAGATAGTCATTCCATACATTATATCCCCATTTACAAGCAAAACATTCAAAGGACCTGCTATCGTGGGGAGTCGAAACATTCGAGACATCTTTTCTTATGGATTGAATATGGAGTCTTCAAAAGGATCAAAACAAGCCTTCAATACACGGATGAGGCTTCAAAAGTACTTGCATCGCCTTGAGTTTAGTTGGCACGCCCTTCTTGGTTCGGGGTACACCTATGGAGAGCGAGGATCAGTACGTTCACATGTACTGGTGCGTGGCTAATTAAGTACCACGCTCTCATTTGGTTGAAGAAATTATATGACTTAATTTGTGATCTTTCTAGCCATCCTAATAAATTTCAGACAAGCATATGATAGGCATAATGTAAATTACTATGGAACTTACCCACAGCAGAGCGTGCCATGCAATGTGAGACTTACCATGTCCTTCCATGTCAATTGTTATCATTTACTAGCATATTGTGTGCAATTTTATATGTGAAGGTCACTGACACCACAAGCCATCCTGGACTTACAGCTTTGTTAGACGGGACCCTTTCAACGCAAGTAGCGAGTTCCACTGAAAGTCCCCTCATAACCCGTGCTAACATTCTGCACAGCTATACCGTGTTTCCTCCTAGGCCGAATCGGTCCCGTGGTCCCGGGGTGCTGTTCGAGGAAACTTTTATCGTGTCCCGCCTTGTTGTGGCATCATTTAATCAATGAGTCTATCTTTTGTTTAACACAATTCTATATCATGAATCACATAGCAAGCTTATAGCAGTTTTATAGAATAAGCAGATGTGTTCGTGCCTTTGCATCTAACATTTCATTCGCAACAATGCTATCGATAGATTTAAGAAGTAAGGGGGTCAAGAGGGAAGAAGGGTCAGCCACTCACTTGATTTTGCTTGAGGCGAAGAGACTGGTTGGCTGCGCTAGACAGCGCCTACGTGATCACCTAAAATCGCATAAGCAACTGATTAGAATATTGTTCCATTCAAAGAGTTCGATACGAATGTGAAGTTCGAAAACGCAAGCCATGAAAATCATCGAAAATATTAACGAAAACCAGAGCCAAAGAGCAAGTACGGCATGAAAAGCAGAGGAATGTGAGGTCTCTTCCGACCACTACTAAAATATGATCTATTAGCGACGTAATTTAGCGACGGAATAAAATAACGTCGCTAAATATGGAATATAGCGACTCCTTTCTATAGACATCGTAAAACGTCGCTGAATAGCGACGTTCAGCGACAGGAGATAAATTACGTCGCTGAATAGCGACGTTCAACGACATATTATTAAAATATGTCGCCATATATTAAAATGTTTGCGACGTTTAGCGACGTCGACTCTTGACGTCGCTAACTTTTTTACTTAGGGCACATTGTTTCCTTTTTCCCCCTCACTCGAAAATTTTAGAATTTTCCCTCGAGCTCTTCCCCCCCGGCGACACCTCCCTCCCCCCCGGGCGAACCCTTACCCCCCCCCCCCCCCCCCCGTCGAGCTCCTCCTCCTCGAGCTCCTCCTCCCCGAATCTGAGCTCCTCCTCCTCTTCCTCAGGTAAACCCTAACCTAACTCCTCTCCCTCCTCCTCCTCCTCCTCCTCCTCTCCCACGGACACACACACACACACACACACGGACACACACACACACACACATACGGACACACACACACACACACACACACGGGCCGAACCCATTCGGATAAACCCATTAATGGGTTGGGTTAGGGTTGAAGATACTCGGGTTCAGGCTCGGATTCGGGTTAAAATATTTGAACCCGATCAACAATCGGGTTGGGCTCGGGTTCATGTGTCGGGTTCATGTCCAAGTCCGATGGCTTGTCCGGCTTACTCCAAGGCCAGCCCTGTATAGGTTGAAGCAGAAGGAAAAAAAAAAGCTAAATAATTGTAAGCAGTGAAAACTGCTATAAAGCTTGCTAAAAAAGATTAGTCCAACATTATGTTGGGTTGGTCAGAACCATCATTGCTCAAAGTAAGATTCGACATTCTCCTAGTCGATTTGTTCTCAGTGAACGCTCGTTGTACAGTCAATAGAACTTATGAAATTCTATTTGTATCAGCTCCTTTTCGGAATAACCACTGGAGTGTTGAAAGAATGGACTGGCTGATAGAAAATGTTTCTACTCACCCTCCATAAGAGCTGGTGCTCTCTTTATATAGGGGTATGTTTGGATAGTAAAAGAGAGGAAATTTAAAAACTGCATATGCATGTAGTACGTACATATATATATTTTACATATGCATTTTTCTTTTATCCTAGTTCTTATCTCTTTCTATTTGTTTGATGACTAAACATAAAAGAAATGAGGATGTGAGAGAGTTAATTATTTTAATTAACTCAAATACTTAAACGATGACTAAACATATAGCAGTCCATTCATTTATTCATTCACCCATTCACCATTCATTTATTCATTCACCCATTCACCATTCATTCATTCATTCACCCATTCACCATTCATCCATATCCATTCATTCATCCATCCATTCATCCTTCACATATAGCAGTCCATTTATTTATTCATTCACCATTCATTTATTCATTCACCCATTCACCATTCATTCATTCATTTACCCATTCACCATTCACCATCCCTTCACCCATTCACCATTCATTCATCCATTCATCATTTTCATCAAAAACAGTCACTTAACCCCCTTCATGTTGTGTGTGTGTGTGTGTTGTTAGTAAGTTAGTGAGTTGAGCGTTTAGTTAGAAGAGTATGTTAGTGGTTAGATAATATGTTAAGGAAAGGTTTGGTAATAGGATGTGGTTTGTGTTAGAGAGTGAGAAAATTGTGGAAGATATGTTAGTAAGATTTTATATTAGAAGTTTTGTATTAGAGTTAGATGTGGGCTAGAGTGAGCGTGACAGGTTGAGGTATCTTGTGATACCAAGATGGTATCACAAGATAATTAGGATTTATCCTAGCTATGAAAGGGTAAGGTAATAGGGTAAGTTAAGGTAATTGCCTAGAAGCTAAGGTATGAGTCTAAGGTGTTAGGATATGGTTAGAAATTGATTGTCTTGGTTGGTAATGGTTAGGATTAGTGCTCTTAGACTAGTTTTGACCTCGGTTGACCGTTTTGACCAAAAGTCAATGAAAGTCAACTGAAAGTCAAACTTAGCCTAAAAGTGACTAGAATTGACCCGAAACCAAACCAGAGTTGACCAGTTGACTGAAAGTCAACAGTTGGTCAACATTACCGATGGACCCGACCCAACCCGAGTTCAATCCGATCCTCCGGGCTTGGTCTTGAGCTTCATATATTGAACCCGAGGTCGGGCCGGGCTTGGGCTCGGATTAGGCTTATGATTCATCTGGTTGGGCTAGGGTTGACCTCAAGCCCGACCCAACCCGCCCGAGTTGCACCCCTACACACGGTTACCATGTCTCTCTACTATAATATACACTAGGAAGTTCGGACACTGCAAATATCGGTATTTCTTCCATGTCTATGTCTAGTGAAGGATAATTGCCTAGACTTAGTCAACTTCACCCAGTTTGACTAGTTTGTCCAAGATATTGACTTAGTCAACTCAACTTCACCCAGTTTGACTAGTTACTGCGCTGAACATGTGTGTCCATCTTTGCAGAATTATTTCCAAATGGATATGAAATACTACTTGCAAAATCGTTCATGGATGTACAATCGTCGTCCTGATGATATGTGTGGTGTGTGGGATGAAAACATAGCGGGAGTAGAGCAGTTCCTGGAGTTTGCTAAGGCGTTCCCTCAGTACATGGACAGTACCAAAATTAAGTGTCCGTGTGTGAAATGTCATAACGTAAAATATTATCCAAAAGTGGAAGTGACATATCATTTGTACTCGAGGGATTTCACGCCTAATTACTATCAGTGGACCGCACACGGAGAACTTGTGTCTTCAGCATCAGAGCCGGACCCTTATGTTGAGCCGTATATGCATGCGGGACCTAATTTTGTTTCAGATAATCATGCATACGACGACGGGTGCGTTAACATGGTTTTCGACGCTGCGGGGCCTAGTTTCGTTCATGATGCAGCTGAGGAGGCACCGAATGTCGATGCTACAAAGCTCATGGAGTTGCTGGAGAATGCAAGGACTCCATTGTATCCTGGTTGTGAGGATCATTCACCGTTGGAGGTGGTTACAAGACTGTTGAGCATTAAGTCAGATTTTAACATGTCGTAAGAATGCTACAACCGAGTGTTGGAGTTGATTATAGAGATCTTGCCGGCAGGTACTAAGTTACCTAAAGACTTCTATCGGTCTAAGAGGATGGTGAGATCGCTCTGGATGGGATACGAGAAAATTGATTCTTGTCGCAATGGGTACATGATGTACTACAAAGACGACAATGACGCAGATGTGTGCAGATTTTGTGGTACTGATCGCTATAAGGCAAGTAGTACAGGAATGTCTACCGGTGCAAGAAGACCGACCGATTCAATGCACTACTTGTCTTTAACGTCGCGGTTGCAAAGATTATTTATGGTGAAAGCGACGGCCAAAAATATGAGTTGGCACATGCGAGAACAGATTGAAGGAATGTTGGATCACCCATCCGATGGAGAAGCGTGGAAGCACTTTGATCGAGTGTATCCTAATTTTACTTCAGATCCGCATAATATCAGGTTGGGGCTATCTTCTGACGGTTTTACTCCTTTTGGTCTTTCGGGATCCCAGTATTCGTGCTGGCCTGTGATTGTCACTCCGTATAACCTACCACCTTGGATGTGCATGAAGACTCAGTACATGTTTCTAACCGTTATAATTCCTGGTCCGAACAATCCCAAGTGGAACATTGATGTGTACTTACAGTCTTTGATAGATGAGTTGAATCAGTTATGGGAAGTAGGCGCTAACACGTACGATATTTTTCGAAAGCAGAATTTTTAGATGAAGGCAACCCTTATGTGGACCATCAACGACTTTCCGGCTCATGGAATATTATCTGGATGGAGCACTCATGGCAGTCTCTCATGTCCGTATTGCATGGACCGTACTAAGGCTTTTCGCTTGAAATACGGAGGAAAACCGTGCTTCTTTGATTGTCATCGACAATTTCTGCCAAAAGATCATGCATCCGTTCAGAAGAAACAGAAATACATTCCGTGCCGGCGTTGTAGAGAAGGGTGATCCACCGCCAAGGTGGTGCGGAGCCACGATATGGGAGGAGGTTAGAGATTTTTTAAGTGCTATCGAAGATCCTACAACTGGGTACAAGTGCGATGGATTTGGTTAAGATCATAACTGGACAAAGAGGAGCATATTCTGGGATCTGCCATATTGGAGTACCAATCTGATCAGACATAATCTTGATGTCATGCATATTGAGAAGAATGTGTTTGATAACATAATTAATACTGTGATGGACGTAAAGGGAAAAACGAAAGACAATTCCAAGGCCAGGTTGGACTTAGAAGAAATATGCAAACGCCCTGCGTTGCATTTGATAGAGGAGAATGAAAAACAGTTCATGCCGAAGTCAATTTTCTCACTGGACAAGGAGGATAAAGTGAGACTTTATCGGTGGATCCAGGGCCTAAAATTTTCAGACGGATATGTGACAAATCTGAGAAGATGTGTCGATCCGAAGGAAAACAAATTGACGGGTATGAAGAGCCACGATTGTCACATATTCATGGAAAGGTTAATTCCGATTGCATTTCGGGAATTCTTACCGTAGGCAGTTTGGGATCCATTGACGGAGCTTAGCATATTCTTCAGGGATCTTTGTTCTAAGAAATTGCTCGTTGATCGTCTAGAAAAGTAAGAGAAGGACATTGCGGTAACACTGTGCAACCTAGAGAGGGTGTTTCCTCCTGGATTCTTCAACTCTATGGAGCATTTGCCGATTCATCTATCCTATGAGGCACGTGTTGGTGGACCCGTCGAATATCGATGGATGTACCCGTTCGAGCGATATTTGAATCACCTAAAAAAAGTGAAAAATAAGGCACGGGTCGAGGGTTCTATTTGTGAAGCCTATATTCTCGAGGAGATTACAAACTTTTGTTCGATGTATTTCAAGCCTCATGTTGCAACTAATAGAACGAGAGCTTCCAGAAACGACGACGGAGATCATGAATGTAATGATACAATACTGAAGGTATTCAATGCTCCAGGAAAGCTATCGAATAAAATGAAGAAGAGATATCTGAACGATGATGAGCTAAGGGCTGCTCAGGTGTATGTATTACTCAACTGCGACGATGATGAAGTAGAGAAGCTGGAGGGGTAAGTAATTAATACGTCTACATTATTTTAATAGTGTTGATTATTATACTATTACATTAATTGAACGATGTTGTTTTCAGCATATTTAATGATGATGTGAGGTCAGGTAGGCCACACATAACAGAAGAAGAACTAGAACAAGAAATGAGGCGTTATTTTCTATCATGGTTGAGTGCATATGTAAGACTTGAGAACTCTGTAATTACCTTTCTGTATATGCACTTGAGAATGAGCTTAATTTATTTTTTCGTTGTATTTAGGTCGATCGTCCATACGCAAGACTTGAGAATGAGTCTATTAGAACACTAGCCAAGGGACCAATTTATGCTGCAAAAATATGGCCAAGCTACTGTGTTAATGGGTTTAGGTTCAAGTCAACAACTTGCCCGATCATAGACAACTTTGTGGATCTCGATTCCACCAAAAACAGTTGTTTGTGTATCAGATCTTCGAACTACAAAGATATTGATGCGGGCAACGATTTCTATGGCGTCCTACGGGAGATTGTAGAGCTGACATATAGTTATGGAATAGAGCCTGCTAAGATTGTGTTATTCAGGTGTGATTGGTTCGATCCGATTGAAGGTCAAGGTTGGAAAGTAGACAAGCACGGTCTTGTGGATATAAACTATCGGCGTCGATATCAAGCCTATGAACCATTTGTCCTATCAAGTCAGGCTCAGCTCGTGTACTTCACAAGTTATAATAAACGGGGAACAACAAGGTCTGACTGGTGGGCAGTATGCAAGACCAAAGCTAGAAATACCTTTGAGGTTGACGATATAGCTTATCAAGAGGATGAACTACCTCTTGTAACAAATATTATAGAAGTGGACACGATGGAAGTTTCTCATTACACATCTAATTGTGTAGAAGAAGTAGAATTATCTGAAGAGAAAGATGCAGATGAAAGTGAAGATGTAGAGGAGGAAGAAGAAGAAGAAGGAGATGAGCTAAACGAACTAGATAAATTTTCAGAAGAGGATTAAATCTGTACGTTTATTTTATCATCATATTTGACACTTTAGTGACACTTTTATCATATAAATCTGTGACACTTTAGTGACACTTTTATCTGTGACTATGATATTTTTCAAAAATCTGTGATGTCTATCATATAAATATGTATATTTGTTTTATTGTCATATGTTATTATCAGGTATGACTAGACCAGGAGGACGACGCGGAGGATATTATATTAGGCAGTCCCGTCTGCCTCGGGCTGGGTATGCAGATTTCGTACCCTCATCCTCATCTCCGAGTACGCCAGTGTACCGTTCTGTTCCCGGTCCATTACCGGGACAGGGCAGTTCCAGCAGGTTGGCGACTCCTCCCTCGTCGTCCAGCATTCCTGATCCCGCGTCCAGTATTCCTCCTGCCGACGGCTCCATGGGGAGAGCCGACGCCGAGCATATGGAGGATGGCGATCAGACTGATCCTGCCCAGGCAGAAGGTGAGAGCGACCCTCCATGCGCTCCCCCGGACGAGACGCGTATGAAGATTTGGACGGACGGGCCTACGAAGTAAGTTAATTAGTTAATATATATTTCTCAAATGATTATATGTACATATATATTCATGAAATTTATTATTGTATAGATATCGGCCTCCTGCAGTACAGAGACAGCTGGGGTTATTTCTGAGACAGAACTATGGTAGGCCTTGGGTTAACTACTCAGATGCTCCCGCAGATAGGAAGGCCTTTTGGTTGGCCCACTTCAAGGTAAAAAAATTATTTATTTTTAAATTTTAATAATCATTTGTGTATATTATACAACTTTTCTATTTTACTTCTTGTGGAGGACCTATTTCTATCCACCATACCGGACGGCGAAGATCGAGGCCCAATTTTCTGCCGTCGCAGGCAAGCTCATCCGTGATGCGATCCACAACCAGAAGTCTCGTGATCACTCCGGAAAGCCGATCCATGATTGGATCACGCCAGAGCAGTGGACTGCGATGAAGGCTAGATTCGGCGAGGCCATGTACCAAGAGCGATCTGACAAGGCCAAGGTGGCGCGGTCGAGCGCCAGTAAGTGATGTGGTGGCTTCATTCCAATGACGGAGCATTTTCGTCGTCTGGTACATTTTCTATGACGGACATCATTTTATATATAGTTGGATAGAATATTTAATACTAATAATCGATAATATATTTTAACAGGTAAAAAAGGGTGAGGATCCCAACATGGTGACCGTCTTCCTGGTCACCCATCGGAGGGCTGGAGAGTTCATTGACGAGAGGGCAACGCAGGCATATGTACGTTCTATTATTTATATTAATTTACTATAATTTAGAAAACAGGAAAATAGATATCAATATAGACTTTAGCAAACACTTAGACGTTAGCAAACATTGTTCTAGGTCAAATTTCTTCGGCTACAAGAGGAGGCGACTGCTGCTGCTAGTACGCCAGCAGAGGGAGGGGCTGGTACTTCCTCCCAGCCGCCTACAGCTCCATCATCGGACGACCTCTGGATGACCGCCGTTGGTGGTCTTCAGAAGGGTACGTACTACGGTACGGGATCCTACGACGCCTATTTGGCTTCAGAGTCATCCCGGGCCCTCTCTGTCAGTGCGCAGTCTCCAGCTTCGCAGACATCATCACGAGCTCAGGATATTGGTCGTCAGATCGACGAGCTACGTCGCGAGTTGCAGCAGCAGATTTCTGATCACCATACCGCAGAGCGACGATCCGACGATCCGATGATCACCGGACGATTTGATGCGGTCGAGCACAGTATACAAGAGCTGATGAGTCTGCAGCAGGCTACAGCTGCCAGCTTGCACACGCTCACCGAGTCTACGCAGCGTACAGAGCGTAGACAGGTCGAGCTGGAGGAATCGCAGAGGACCATGTCTGCCTCATTCACTCAGGTACATACTTTGATTGAGGAGAGTACTCAGAGGATGGTGAGTACCCTTGCTGCGCATGCTGAGCGAATGTGAGAGCTAGAGCAGATACGTCCTTCCAGTCCATCGACGGCGCCGACTCCAGACATTGCACTGCCTCCTACTGCCCCTACGGTGCAGCTCACACAGGAGCAGTATGAGTACATGCTATCTCAGATGCACAGCAGGGGTCCTCAGTGATCCAGTAGATTTTTTTATCATCTTTGTATGTATTGGCCCTATGGGCCCATTGATCATTGGTACACTGATTTTTATTCTTATTTGACTCTATTGGACATGTATGTTTGTGATATGTACTTTGTTGGTATTTTTATTGAGTACATGTATGATATTTACTTGGACATGTATGTTTGTGATATCTGCAACGGGGATGACAAATATACATACGCTGGGTTATAAGCGATGATCTGATATACAAAGAAGGTTCTGTCCAAATTTTTAAAAAATATGTTTGGTATTTTTGTGATGATGTGTGTAAACATAGACACACAGCATAACAAAAAATCAAACATATTGTTTTAAAAAAAAATCATAATATCTGCAACGTATCCAGACGTCGCTAATTAGCGCCGTCACGTCGCTATCCGTTGCAATCCGTCGCTCAGTAGCTGACGTGGCAGAGAGTTGACGTCGCTAATTTGGTCGCCGTACGTCGCTAAACTGCTGACGTGGCAGACATGACATGTCATCACATAAAAAGAAATAACGTCGACAGAGGGCAACGAATTGTCATCTGCGACTAGCTTTTCCGCGGCCTTCATGTTTCGTCGCTAAAGTCGTCGCTAATTACGTTTAGCGACGTATTTTCCTTAATTAGTGACGTATCCTGACGTCGCTAATTTGCCTTATTTTAGTAGTGGACTCAGTCGCAGAGTCTTTCCTCGAGGCACAACCCGCTGAATATGGGACTTGATTCCGAACAAGCATTTCCATAATGAACAAATAATCTTAATTCAATCGTTCCCGTTCGACCGATTCACTCGATCCCGATCTATCGGTTTTGACTGCATCGGTAGCTACAATGTTCCTTTCTCGCGCATCCCGTAGACAGAAATGGGACACGATGTAGGGACGAGGCACTACAGTAATAAAGATCACATTTGCTCAAAGCGAGATTCGACTGTCTCCGCAGCTCCGCTCAAGAACCAGCAAGTTTGAAAGAAATTATGGAACACTCTTCGTTGCCTCCCTTTATGGACAAGCACAAACATGCTAGACTCTCAGACTAGTGCTAATGCGTTGATGCAAAACTTTTGGCTTAAATATAGTAAAAACTATATTCTTTCCTCTTGGAATTCTATTTTGCTCCTTAAGATCAACATAGTGTTGCAACAACTACTTAAACATGAAAGCAATTCCCTGAAAGTGGTAACTTTCTACCAAAGACACGAATGAAAGACCAGGGAGTAACTACTTATGAAGTAGGGTAGTTACCAATAGTAACTTCTAATAAATATGGAAGTTACTAAACTGAACAACCCCTGCTACAGTAAAACCGTGATGCTGAGATAGAGCATCAGTTCCGCAGTGCTACCTAAATAGCTACTCAGAATCGCATCTCACGTAACTGCAGTATTGTAGAACCAGTATAGCCCACATAACCGTGCCACTACTGTCACCCCCAGTTTTCAGGAACAGAGGTATTTTTATCATTTTTGTATTTTTAAATATTTTTGAAATTTATTTTGTTAATTATGATATTGTTTTGGGGTTATTTGAGTCGGGTTCGAATTTCAGCTCATTCCGACTTGTATCGAGGACCCGGGGTAGCTTAGACTCTGATCGGGACCCAACTGGAACCGACCAACTTGTCATGACCAAACCCAGATATTTATATTTGACTAATCCCATTTGATTTTAGTGGGATTAGGGATTAGAATTAGATTTAGAACTTGAAATTAGGAGTTTCAAGTTACCCTTTTGACCCCAACCCAAACCACTCATTTCTTTGACTTGGAGGGCATTTTGGTAAATTGCAAATGCCCCCAACCCTCTAAGATGTGGCCGGCCATGTATGCAGCACCCCCTCTCCTTTGCTTCACTCCAAAGCAACCTCGCTCTCTCCATTTCATTTCTATCTACCACTTTCTCTCTCTTGTTCTTCCCTAAATTTCTAGAGAGCAACTCTATTGATTTCATCTCCAAATCCACCATTTCTTCCACCAAATATTCTTCTTTTCTCTTCTACTCCATGAAAGGAAGGAGCTAGCCAAGTTTGGGATGATTCGGAGCTCGTTCGTGTCCTTTTGGAATCTCTACGTGTCGGTGTCGAGTCGGAAAGCTTTTTCATTTGAATCTCTCTCCCGGAAGGTATAATCTCTCTTCTAAATCACCCCAACATGCATATAGGAATATTTTGAACCCGTAGGAATGACCCCCATGGTTGTATCTCCATTTGTGTCCATTTCGTGTCCATTTGGAGGTCATAGGAGTGTCCTTTGTGTTGTGCTTTGTGTCCATGTGGGAAACCCCAAATTTTGGACACACCATGTGGTTAATATTTGTGTGATTGATTATTCTTATTTTAATTTCAGATTTAGATGTTGTTCTTGTGTGTCCCTATATATATATATATATATTATTTTGTGTCCCTATGTATATTTTCATGTGTGTGTGTGTTTGAGTGTGTATGTGCCTATGTATATATGTATATAGATATATATATAGACATGTGTGTGTGTATGTATTTATATATAGATATGTATGTGAATGTATATATATATATATATAGATAGATAGATGGTTAGATAGTTAGATATATATATAGATAGATATATATATAGTAGAGGAAGTAAGAGTAGAGGAAGTAGAAGAAGATGAAGAGAATAAGCCACAGTAGTAGCAATAGCACTAGCATGAGCAGCAGTAGTAGAAAGAGAATGAGGAGGAGAATGAGAAGGAGAATGAGGAAAGAAGGAGAATGAGGAGGAGAATGAGGAGGAGAATGGGAAGGAGAATGAGGAGGAGAATGGGAGGAGAATGGGAAGGAGAATGGGAAGAAGAAGAATAGGAGTTTGAGAATGAATCGGATAATGGGTTGTAAGTGTTGGTAATGATTAGAAATAGTCGTCTAGACCTAGTATTGACCTTGGTTGACCACGGTTGACTTTTTAGACCAAAAGTCAACTATGGGTCAACACTTTATCCAATTTAGTCCCAAATTCCATTAGACTTGAACGGTTGACCAAAAGTCAACTGTTAGTCATCATTGACCTAGGATTGACCTAGGGTTGACCAGAGTTGACCAGGGTTGACCAGTTGACCAAAAGTCAACTGTAGGCCAACTCTTGACCCCGTTTGACTTTCTTCAACTTGTTTTGACTTGCGATGACTGGTATGACCTAGAGTTAAGTTGGTCTGACTTAGATTGACTTGATATAACTTGATTTGATCTAGATTGACTTGACAGGACTTAGTGTGACTCGGTGAGACCTAGTTTGACCTAGATTTCATATCATTCATTGTGAATCATTCTTAAACTTGTTTAAACCTAAATTAACATGCAGTATCTCATCTTTAGGTCTCTGATTTCCACTATGAGCATTGATATACCCTACAGCTCAGGACAGCAGGCGAGTACATTCACTGATAGTTTTTATTGTCTTGATATCTGCTATATCTGATTCAGTTGTAGTGTCTTACTTGATTCCAGTCACGATAGTTCACGGACTAGTATACATTGGATCATGACAAGAGATGTTGTTCCTGGATTTTCTTGGTATATATGTATATTTTCTGTCTTGTTTCCTGTACTTGTATAGACACTGATTCCTGAGAGGGAGTAGCTATCCTCTTATGGAATCCCGTGTCATAACGTGTCATGTCCAGATCTATTGTACTATTCGGGGATGGGGGATTTATTAGTGGTTATGTGATCAATTCCCACAAGGTTCTATGGTACATACGGTTCATAGCTATCCCCTCGTCTCTCGACGGGTAAAGCCTGACCCTATATGGTTCATAGCTTTCCATGGTGACCGGCCTGACCGCTCTATTGTATTTATGGTTCATAGCCGGTCGGATGGAAAGCCTGAGTATATTTTCCTAAGTCGATCACATAACACACTAATAATTCAAGGCACCTTTTATATTTATTATCTTTGGTGACTAAGTTCTGTTCGGGAGAAGGATTACAGCCCCGATCCTTGTTTGGTTTAGGGGTTGTAACTCGGCTTCCGAATAGTTCCCAAGTCGTCCTATATACATACATATTGTCGTCATTTTCAGTACTCACATCTTGATATATATTTTTGGTTGATTTTATCTTGTATTTTATTACACTGTCTCTTATAGAATTTGTCAATTCATATGGAACTGTTGTTGGTGGTTGTACTTGCTCATTTTCCTGACAGGATACCGTTATGATATTTTACAGATGATTCAGAGACTGATTGCCCGACCTATTATTGGGACGGGTTAGATAGAGTAGACTTGGACCGTGGCTTGTTAGTAGAGCCACTAGACTTTGCTCACCCTGAGTAGTGTAGTTTAGTTAGGTTTGCCTGGCCTGCGAGCCAGCTAGTACTTTTCAGACTGTAGTATTATATTATATTCTGTGATGTTATGTTTAGTTTTGGACTTGTGTGGATCTCGAACTTATTTCCTGCTTCATCTATCATATTTCCTTTTCATGCTATCTACCTTAGTTTTACTTTGTGATTGAGACTGTATTGCTATGTCACCTCCATTCAGAGTGTATATACTGTACAGTTACCTTTATCTGTTTAGTTGTAGTATTTCTAGATGACCTAGACAGCGTTCTACCGCCGATGCTGCGGCGTAGGCTGGACGTACCCACTTCTCGTGCCCCTAATCAGGGTGCGGGTCGTGACAACTACGTTTCATGAATTCGTTGTTGTCATGCCCTAATCTTGGAGGATCATAAAGTCGCCACTAGCCAAGGCCCCCACTTCGAGGTATGATATCTACTTCGTCTTTGCATCATTTTTTATTTCGTTTCTTCGTACATGCTCACAACATAACCCTCTGGAAAACCCTTCAAGTAGAATGATTTTAGGTGCCCTGGTTTGGAAGAAAAATTGACACAAAGTCAGACGAAAAACTGTTTCTTAACAGTTTATAGGACAGACCAACTACCCTAGTTTATGCTCAGTTTTCTTCCAGATCATGTAGAATTTTGAAAATCTATTTGAAGCAGTTTATTGACAACATGTAGGACAACAAAACTTTTCTTTTAGTTTTAATTAATTCGAAGAATTCATCGAATGAAACCTGTTCGAAGTTGACCAAAAATCATAACAAATCTGTTTTGAAAAACTTGAAATTTTGCGATACGGAGTGCGTCCCACCAAATCGGACCACTTCGTCGTGTACGAATTGCATCAAAAGACATGTATGGTATACCCGGACGTGTGGGCTTTCGCGGAAGTTGATTTGGACGTGTGTGCACACCGGAATCAACCCGTATCCATTGAAAATTTCCATATCGGCCTCTTTGCAAACTAGCCAATTACTTTATGCACATTCGTCATCTCGAGACAAAACTTGCGCCAACAGGACTGTATCATTTTTCTGGTCCTGTGAGCCAAGTTTGGTCTGATTCTCAGAACGCTATTTTGGCGGGCTTGCGAGCCGATCCAACGGACGAATTTGTAAATGGCCCACCGGAATCCAACTTTGGACATACGATTGGGTTCATATCGTCAACCAAATTCGTAGACATATAGTTTGACGACTTTAGAGACCATAGGTACTGGCACACTTTTTGGTACAAAACGGGTCCAACGACGGACATCGTTTTGATCCGAAATTACGATTTTGCACCTGTGTCTAGAATTGGACTTTTGGGTAGGCATTTTTAGACATTTCTTTTATACCAAACACGTTGGCAAAGTCTGTTTCAGCATCCGGAGACTGTTGCACGAGTTTGACTTTTGTGGCTTACTAAGTGGTTTGGTATTGTCGGTTTCACCAACAAAGGACCCCAGGCAAGTACATATACTGATTGCTTTCAATTTCTGATAGTTTTTTCATTTCATATTATACATATGCTCTTCCTGCCTTGCTGACACGCTTTTTACACGTGTTAGTATCATGGATCCTACATATTACATTTCTTGTTTACTATCTACATGATTGTCGTGTTCGTGACTTGTTTGAATCCATGAGTACTAGTCGGGTGGAAAAATATCTTAGTAGACGTGTGAACTATCCCCTTTCTATCTTCTATGTCTTTGTGGAGAATAGCAGCAGCACACTTCACGTGCGGGGTGCCGAATTTACCCCCTAGCCGTTCACATGTCGAACACGATATTTTGACAAATATAGATAGATATTGCTTCACTTGTTCATCCTGTGTCACCATGTTTCCTTCTAGTTGCTATATTTTGTTATAAAGTTGCATGTTCACTTTCCTACCAAACATGATGTCTGTTACTTTCAATATTGAATTCTCATATGCTATTTTTATGTCTTGCAAATTATATCATGTCTTGAATAGCTTGTCATATGTGTGCTTATTCCATTTCTGACTGAAAACCAATATTTTTCAGGTTAGTCGTGGCTTCTCTTAGCATTGGAAGATACAGGTGTACTTGCAGGCCAAAACCTAGAGATTAGTTAGAGGTGTTGTAGTCATTTTCAATATTTTGTAAGAACATTGTACTTTCTTTAAATATAAATCTTATAAATGTTGTAATTATTTTAGCAATGTGAATGAGCAGTACAGTTTATTTTTGAGCATTTGTTTATTGCGGGCTAGACAACGTTCTACCGTCGACACTGTGGCGTAGGCTGGCTTGGACACGCACTCGTATCCCAAAAAGCGGGTGCGGGTCGTGACACATCCCACGAATTGAACCCGGAGTTCGGTGTCCATCTCTTCTAGGTCATGCACTAGACTGTTGTTGATGGATAACGAGGCCATGTGCCGGCTTAGTGCGTCTTCCACAAAATTTTTCTTGTCCAACGTGTAGTCAATCATCAAATCTTAGTCTTTAATCAGTTACAGCCAATGCCTCTGTCGTAAGTTCAACTCTTTTTGAGTGAAGAGATACTTGAGGCTCTTGTGATCCGTATAAATTATGCAAGCCACACCGTAGAGCTAGTGCTACCACAATTTTAACGCGAACACAATCGTCGCTAACTCTGAGTCATGTGTAGGATAGTTCTTCTCGTGCGCTTCAACTGTCTTGAAGCAAAGGAGATCACCGTGTCCCGCTACATGAGCACACATCCTAAGTCCTGGCCTGAAGCATCGTTGAAGATTTGAAATCCCTTAGTCCCGCCCGAAAGTGCAAGTATCATGGACAAAATAAGCCATTGTTTTAACTCATAGAAGCAAGCTTCACAGTCGTCTGACCACTCGAACGTGACTCCCTTTCGAGAGAGGCGAGTCAAAGGTGATACGATCTTTGTGAAGTCCTTCATGAACCGACGATAGTATCCCACCAAGCCAAGGAAGCTTCGGATCTCACTAGCTGACGCGGGCCGTTTCCAATTAACAATGGTTTCAACTTTCTTCCAGTCGACTGCAACGCCTTCTGCCAAAATGACGTGCCTAAGGAACGACACACTGTTTTGCCAGAATTCGCACTTGCTGAGTTGTGCATACAATCGATTGTCTCGAAGGGTTTGGAGTATGATCTGCAGGTGCTTTGCGTGTTCCTCCTAGCTCTTCGAGTAGACGAGTATATCCTCGATAAAGACTACTACGAAAGTTGTCAAAAAAGGGTCCAAACACACGATTCATTAAATCCATGAAGGCAGTAGGGGCGTTCGTCAGGCCGAACGGTATTACCAGGAACTCATAGTGGCCATATCGAGTACGAAAGGCTGACTTCAGCACGTTGTCAGGCTTGATCTTGAGTTGATGGTAACCTTAGAAGATCAATCTTCGAAAATACCGAGACACCTTGTAATTGAACGAACATGTCGTCGATGCGGGACAGTGGATATTTGTTCCAAATGGTGGCCTTATTCAACTCTCGGTAGTCAATGCACATGCGCATCGAACAATCTTTCTTTTTAACGAACATGATTGGAGCTCTCCATGGCGAGACGCTAAACCGAATGTATCCCTTGTCAAGCAATTCATGTAGCTGGATCTTGAGTTTCTTCAATTCCGCAGGCCATTCTTACGGGGCTTTGAAAATCGGTTGGGTGTCGAAAAAGGTGTCGATGATGAATTTGATTTCTCGATCGGGTGGCATACCGGATAGCTCGTCTGAAAACACGTAGAAAAATTCTGCCACAACGTCGGTCTAACCCGCGTTTGCACCATCTCTGTGCACAAGTTGTACAGACTAATGCATGAATGCAACTTATATTAGATAGAATACTACTATACAACATCTAAGCAATATGTAAACATTTATATATTTTATCTGTTTCAAACAATAGATTCGTAACTCTCTTTTTCCTTTCTCCTTTTCATTTGGCCATTCCATGTTCTTCATTTTCTTTCTTTCAAAACACTTCTTACAACAATACCAGTTATTTCCATACAATTTTATTTTTGCAACAAACAATAAAGAAACATGAGATAATTCTTACTTTACAAGCATAGCAACAGTTCATTAGAACTTTATAACATAAGCATGAAGTTATACTCTTTTTATAGCATATGAATAAGGGAACATACAAGCTTGACAAAACTTCTTTCAATTGCAACAACAGTCTAACTTAGCATGCAATCGTTACATATTTCTTTAGTAAAAGTATATTGATAGTTCTTTCATTACGCGAGCATGCAAGTCTTATTATTAAGGTATACAGAGTTCATGTATTATTACTCTAGTGATTACGGACTTCTTCTTAGCAATCAAGTGTGAATCCATTCTTACAATCCTTTATTAATCGTGGAAGAATCAAAAAGTGAAGTTTTGTCCATTCACCATATGATGAAACATCTTCATGTCCCAACAAGGAAGCCCTTACTGAAGGCTTCATTTTACTTGAGTCAGCAAGCCGACATCTATCTCCATACATAATGCCACCACTATGAGCGGGGCATTACGTAATATCTCGTCGAAAAAAAGTTTCATCCTCGAAACTTACAGAAAACTTACCAATATTTCAACTTTCATGACATCACAAATCAATAAAACACATGCCATCATCATTGAAAATATCTACAAACTTATTATATGGAACTTTCATCTCATCAACACTACCAATGAGGCTAATGGATTTCTGTTCAATGAGACATCTTCGAATTTAAATGAATCATGAGAGCCAAATGATCGAATTGATCTGATACCATTATGCCACGTCATGATCTCGGAGGATCGTAAAGTCATCATTTGGCGCGATATCGTACAAGCCGTAGTTGCGCTTGTACATGGCATTGAATTTCACAATAACAAAATAAACTGAATCAAGTATGAAGTAGCGGTACTATAATACAAAAAACCAAATGATCACAATGAAACCGGAACAAAATATCTTTTTTTATTGATACTTGCAACGATTACAAAGAGTAGCTCTACTTGGCCAACTCAAAATGCCAACTTGGCTTACAACTTTCGAAATTGAAATTAAAGAACTATAATGACTTTGTTCCATACATTACATTCATTTATACAAAAAATTATGCACCTTCTGATCTCCGGCTCTCAAGGATAAGGATCTTCTATCGCCTCGGAACATCCAGCAAAACATCTAATACCTGCGCAAATCCGATGGGGGTTCAGTACATTGTCGTGCACTGGTGAGAAAACAAAAGCTACACTTGTTAAAAGCAGTCACTAAGTAATCACATAAGAAGACATTGCTTTTAATAGTGATCTATCTATTTTTACCTACTTTCATTTCATGTCATGAAAACCAAATTGAGCATCAATAAAAGAAAATTATCATGTTGGATACAACAGGTAGTTTAGGTACTATCAAACTTGGTCATATATATTTTATATATATAAGGATATTAACGTCTAGATCCTGAATTTTATAAGTTTAGAGGCTAAGCAATAACATGTTAATAAGTTTGGATCCAGACATTTGTTTTTGTTTTCTTTTTTCTGTTATACAATTCTTTTCATGTGTTAGTTATTGTTTGTATACTCTTGTTCATGATATAATGAGGCAAAAAAACAAAAAATAAATATTCAGATCTAAACTTTTTAATTAAAAATATTATGACTTAAAATCTGATGTAAATTTTAGAATTTAAACGTTAATTAGCAGTAGAACATGTACTTATTTGTAGGGGTGGGCACGGGTCGGACCGGTCCCAAAGTTGACAGATCCGAACCGGATTTGTTAGTTGGCGGGGCTGGACGGGACATGACCAAAAAATATTAGAATCGGACCGGACTCAACCGTTCGAAACGGACCGATCCGCGGTTCCAAACGGGTCCAAAAAAACAATAATTTTTTTCCAGAAACTATAGCAGTAAACAGTTACATATGTTCTATTATCTACAAGTACAAAACATGTTTAATGTATTTCCAAATTTTTAGAATTCGTTCACTAAATAATAACATGTTCTACTATTTATAGATTATAACAACAACAAAAAATACAAAAATTTAGGAAGAATACTGAAACTGTATGGCTAGTCCTAGTTATTTGGGCTATGGCAATTGTCCCACCCTATAGAATGGATCTCAACTGCCATCATTAAAAAACTGTTAAAGTGGAAAGGCTAACAAGCATAATAACACTATAGCTTCTTTACAAAGAGAGATCAAGGAGTTGTTGTTGGCCCCATATCTTGAAATAAAGCTCAGGTGGGGTTCATCCAATTTCAGATTTATGCCAATGGTAGGGTGCAAGCTACCATTTTTTAATTACTATTACACTATATAACTAACTACTTGTGTGTAAACATGTTAATAAATGTGGTGAAGAGTAATCGAACATTGTAAATTATCACTAGGAAATATTTCTACTTTGTAAAAAATCTTAGACAATCAATCAAGAATAACGTCCAAACTAACTCATATTGGAAAGGACGTAACTAAGTTGTCTGTAATCTGTGACCGCTAACCACGTGTCAAAAGGAACAATAGTATCGTAATACGTGGCCTCTGGTCACAGCCCGCTGGACATATATTTTTTTTCTATTAGAAAAGTATCTAATTAACACAAAAGGATCGAGTATAAGAACTCTTATTGTAATTATATATTCATAATTTGGTACCATATACATAATATTAATTTTTTTAATTAATATCATTATACTCAATTATAGTCACGGTCCAAAAACTTTCTATGTGATATAAATGAGTTATTTGTATTTATTCTCCTAATCATCTCTCCACTACCATATTCTTATTTTAATTAGTTGTACCCTCGTAACTTTAAAAATTAGACAATTTTTTGGAATAACTACAATTAAGATTAATGGATTATAAAGAATTAGGCTAATTAAAATATGGATAAATGACAAAAAAAAAAATTCTCGTTAAATGTGCACATTTTGTATAGAAAAATCTTTTAGTCAAATTTAGCAAATAAAGACTCCCGCAATCTATGACTTGTTCGGCTAGCTCCCTAGCGTCTGTTGACCGTTAGTTTTGACCGTTAAGTGACATTTAATATAAAAAAAATACCTAAACCACCCCCTTCCCTAACCTCCTCCCTCCCCGCCCCGGCGAGCCCCCCCCCCCCCCCCCCCCCCCCCCCCTCCCAGCCCCGACGCCCCCTCCCCTCACCGCCCCGGCGAGCCCAGCCTCCCCCCCCCCCCTCCCCGCCCCGGCCAGCCCCGTCCCCCTCCTCATCCTCCCCGCCCCCTCCTCATCCTCCCCGCACCACTAGAGAGAGAAGGGGGGGGGGGGGGGGGGGGGGGGGAGAGAGGGGAGGGGTAAAATAGTCATTACACCCCCCCACTTAACAGCAGTTAACGAAAAGGGGACAAAATGAACAGATTTTATACTTTCAGAAAAATTACAAACATGAAATCTTTTAGTGCAAAAAACGAAAATCTAACGTGTCATTAGCGATCTCGAAGGTAAATATAAATAACTCAATATAAATTCAATCGAGTAACGTAATAACTAAACAACCAAAAGATCCTTACATTGTTACCATGCCAACTGTAAAAAAATTAAAATAAAAACTAGCAGTAAATTTATTTCCAAAAGTGTCATTTTTTCCAACTGTCAATCTACAAAAGTAACAAAAATAAAATCTACAAAAGTAACAACAATAAAATCTAAAAAATTAAAAATAAGTGTTTGAAAAAAGCAGCAGCAGCTCTCTGTCACCTTCTGCCACTCTCCATGCTATTCACTGAGGAGAGAGAGAGAGAATGAATGAATGAACGAAAGAGAGTATATTTAGAGAGAGAGAGAGAGAGAAATAACAGTAGCCCTCCATATTCCGATATATTGGACGCACCGGCCGATGACTCGGACTGTTATTCTGTAGCAATGGCTCCGCTACTTCTTCTTCTTCTTCTTCTTGTCGGAACGCTGCTGAGCTCCGTCCACGCCGGCTCCGACGACGGTGAGCTTACCAGTGCGGTGTCGCGCCTGTTCTCGCGGTGTCGTCACTCGCCGGCGTAGCTCTGCCGCCATTTATTGAGAAGCACTATTTTATTTACAGAAAGATTGCATCTTTTTTTCTCACTATTTTATTCCCTAATGTGTTTGGTTCTTTTTACTGTTCCGGTCCTTCACTTTTCTATTATCCACATGAAAATAAGTTATTTTATTATTCTATGGCGTATAAAAATCGTCAGTTTGTGGTTTGTTCCTTTTGGTCTTTCGTTATTTGCACGGAGATATAGTTGCCTGCACTTTTTGTTTGTTGAGTGTAAATTTTTGGAAAGTCACGGGCTTTCCTGAAATTTGCCAGGAAGAGTTCGTAATTTTATTTTATATTATTACTACAGATTCCTTTGTATTGTTAACATAATGTAAGATTTTTTCATGACTTTATAAATATAGTTTTGTAGCTGTCTCTCCTCTTTTCTTTTCTTTTTTTCCTCTTCTGCAATATAAGTATTTACAAAAGAAATGTATCATATTGGAGATAATTATGGAAATGTCATGGATATCTTTAGAAGTAACAAAAAAAAAATTAAAGGTTTTCCCCCATGTTTCTTTTTTATCTCTATATTTTTTTACTATTTCTAGCTATGAACACAAGAAAATTTCTATTCAATCATACTTTTTTTTCAGATTTATTAAAGTGCTATTTTCTATAAAGCCCCTGTTCTTGGTTATATCCAAAAAAATTCAAATGTATGTGGTACCATTTTTTTTTTTTGAATTAATATAGTGGTCCTAAGCAACACAGTACCAAAATTTTTGAATTTTTTGCAGATTATTTGGGAAAAGTTTGCCAAATTTATGACAAAAATGAATATTAAAATCTGATTACTTCTATGGTTAGCCACTCTCTGTCACACAGATTTATGAAGAGTTCATCCGTCAGTCAGAACTGACGGAAAACGTCCAAAGTGGGATGACTTATACATAGAGCAAATCCAAAGTAGGATAACTTATACATATTACAAACAATGTGGGATGCACCGCATAAATAGACCATCCAAGTGGGGTGCCACTTAAAAATTTTCTTTATGATTTCTTTCTTCCCCAAATTTATTACTTTTAATTAAACATTCTCTCCTTTTCTCTTCATTCTCACAATATAATCATTATTATGACCACCTTTCTGTGTTTTTATAGTGTTCATATAATTATCATTCCTTTCCCAGTAACATCGTTGTCAATTATATTGAATATTTGAACTCACTGTTATGTCACTTGTGGTGTCTTTCTTAGCTGGGTTTTCTGTACAAGTGTATCAAAAAAAGTGAGACACTGTTAATGCTTAATGCTATGTAGTGTAACATTATCATTTGAAAGATCTTAATTTGATAAAAAGTAGTAAAGAGTAATTCTTTTTATTCTTTTCTTGCAAATTCCTCAGGAGCTACTCTTTTGGAGATCAAGAAGTCATTTAGCAATGTGGGTAATGTGCTCTACGACTGGACCGACGACCCATCGTTAGATTACTGTTCTTGGAGAGGAGTGACTTGTGACAATGTAACATTTAATGTCGTCGCGCTGTAAGCGTTAACCTGCTCTTTCTAAGTTAATGATAGTATACTTGTGATGGCATTTGATGGAAATTCTCATGTTTGAATCAGCAATTTGTCAGCGTTGAATCTTGATGGAGAAATCTCCCCAGCTATTGGAGATCTGAAGGGTCTTATTTCCATGTATTATTCCACGTTGTTAATTTTACTTAGCTTACAGATACTAATTATTTGACTGCTGAGATATTGATGGAATCTGGTTATTTAACACTTAATAGTGACCTCAAGCTAAATCTTCTCACCGGGCAGATCCCAGATGAGATTGGCGAGTGTTCTCAACTGAAGAATCTGTAAGCTTTACAAATCAAGTATTCTTATTCAAACCATGACGATGCTCACGATATTTGGAGATGAACCTTTTCTTGAATAGATACTTCATCAATTGACTTATTGACGTCTTTTCGTTTTTTTCCCCTGGTGGTGTCTCAGGGATTTATCTTTCAACAATATATATGGGGACATACCATTTTCAATTTCAAAGTTAAAGCAGTTGGAAAATTTGTAAGCCTTGTTGTTAAATCTATTGTATGCTTTCGGTCATTGCTCCCAGAAGCTCACGTTTGATGTTTTATCTAATAGGATTTTAAAGGGCAACCAGTTGAATGGACCTATTCCTTCGACACTGTCTCAAAACCCAAACTTAAAGATTTTGTAAGACATTTTTCACTCCTTAATTGGATAATTTGATTGAATGGATGCTGATCTCTTCTTCGTCAGGGATCTGGCTCAGAACAAATTGAGTGGCGTCATACCTAGGTTGCTTTATTGGAATGAAGTTTTGCAATATTTGTAAGTGGTTCGAAGATTGATATTCTGTATCTTTCTTGATTTCATCTTATTCATGAAGTGATACATTAACCAGTTTGGCGGATTATTCTTCAGGGGATTGCGGGAGAACAATTTGGAGGGATCCCTCTCTCCTGATATGTGCCAATTGACAGGATTGTGGTACTTGTGAGTTATATGTCCACTATTTTCATCTCCATATATTCATATAAGTGAGGGTCCTTATGAAATTTGTTCTCTTGCAGTGATGTGAAAAACAATAGCTTAACAGGGGGAATACCTCAGAATATTGGAAACTGTACAAGTTTTCAGGTTTTGTACGTATATGAGCCATCATGTTTTGAACGTTCACCGACTCTTTCTTTGCACTTTTGGATAATAAATATTTGTTCAAACACAGGGATCTGTCTTACAATAAACTCAGTGGAGAAATCCCCTTCAACATCGGGTTTCTGCAAGTTGCTACATTGTAAGTGATTATAATTGTTACTTCTGGTGTGAGGAGCTTTTTGGATTGAAAAACTTGTTCGTTTTTTAGAAGATGAATATCAAAAATTGAACCTTGCATTATCATGCAAGAATCTTTAGTCTATTTTATTATTGGAGTTATACTGTAATAAGTTTATAAACAACCCTTTTTAATCATCTCTCTGTCTCATGGAGTTTTTAAAGAATCCATCTAAGCATGCATCTACACACATACAACCTTATAAGCACCAACAACTATATACAAAGAAAATGAAGAATACTAATTTTGCATCACATTATTTACATAGAGTTTAATCTTTCTTGTGCACTTCAGATCTTTGCAAGGAAACAAGTTTACTGGGCATATTCCACCTGTGATTGGTTTGATGCAGGCTCTTGCAGTTCTGTAAGTTCCATGAATATCTTAGATTATAGGTCAAGCTACAACTTGTAATCTCATAGGCAAGAATAAGAGGAAGACAAATGATGATTTTTCGAACTTGTGTCATTTTGATTTGATGTTCCTATCTGAAATGCCGTAGTGGGCTGGACATAAGCAGTATTATGGGATTAAGATGCCATAAATATCTTTCTTTTGTGTGCTGCAGAGATCTGAGTTCCAACAGTTTAACTGGACCAATTCCACCTATTTTGGGCAACTTGACATACACAGAAAAGCTGTAAGTTTATAAGTATATATCATTTTGTATCACTAAATCTCAGTAAATAGTGTAGCTGGGGGGATATCAGGATTAGTTTAAGATACCATTCCAAAGAACAAAAAAATCACTTTTATTCAAAGGGATTTTTTCTGCTGTATTTTACAACATCAACAATTTAACCCTCAACTTATAGGTATTTACATGGAAACAAGTTGATTGGACCTATTCCACCAGAGCTTGGTAATATGACGAGGCTTCATTACCTGTAAGGAGTGTAGCTTTTTGATACATTCCTATATCAAGATTTTGAAGATGAATGAACTACATATTTAAAGATGAAAAACCTGCAGGGAACTGAATGATAATCAGCTTACTGGGCAAATTCCACCTGAGCTTGGGAAACTTACTGACTTGTTTGACTTGTAAGTGCTAGAAAACTGATTTTCCCCCTTGAATCTGCACTATATTCTTTAGTTGAGAGTGCAACATTAAGTCTTTACCTCTTTTGGGGTCAGCTATCTGAATCCTTTTCTTCCATTCAGCTCTCTTAAGTGCCAATCCTTTTATTTAATTGAAAATTAATATATGGAAAAGTCGATCATGTCTGAATTTTCAGGAATGTTGCAAATAATAACCTTGAAGGCCCAATCCCTGAGAACTTGAGCTCATGTGTGAATCTAAATAGCCTGTAAGCATTTACCTTTTGCTGTCTCGCTTAATGAACTATATATTCCATCTGATAACTGCTACATATTTTCCTACTTGGTTCCAGGAATGCACATGGTAACAGATTAAACGGCACTATCCCACGATCATTTGAAAATCTTGAAAGCATGACATGCTTGTGAGTATGAGTTGCAAATATTTGGCCTGCCAACTTATCAGAATTTTGTGTCTGTATCAGACACACATAACTGGAAGAGTAATTGTACTTTGCTTCTATTGAAATGATTCTGAAGCTAAACTTTGGGGAAAGTGGTCTTTGAAGCAAGCCATACTCATAATACTATTTGGACAATTGATTTTCATGTATTATTTATCTGCACCAGAATAGAAATTTCATGCAGTAGAATTAAGATTGCTGTTTCAAACACTGACCATCTTCTACAGGAACCTATCGTCAAACAATCTGAAGGGTCCCATACCTATTGACCTATCAAAAATTGCTAATTTGGATACTCTGTAAGTTTCTAACTCCCATGAAAGTTGTCTTTGAAGATTAAAATGTCCAATACCTGGATTTCCTAAAGTTTTCTCTTCTCCATTTCATCAAACTTAAACATACTAATTGATTTTTGCAGTGACATATCTCGTAACAAGATTACTGGTCCTATTCCTTCTTCAATTGGCGATTTAGAACATCTTCTGAAAATGTTTGCTCCTTTATTTACTATTTAACCGATCAGTTATTAATATTCTTGTCGTTTATCTTTGATAACCTTGTTCATTGTCATCCAGAAATGTCAGCAACAATCAGCTTTTTGGCTATATTCCTCCGGAATTTGGGAACTTAAGGAGTATTATGCAGATGTAAGATATTTGTAACTAAAGACTGAACTTATTTATTTCTGCTTCTATTAATCTTCTTCTTTTACCAACTAAATTAACAAATCCAACAAACCTTCTGCATTATAGTGATTTGTCAAGGAATCATCTGTCAGGGTCAATCCCTCAGGAACTTGGACTGCTTCAAAATCTCATGCTGTTGTGAGTAGTTTTGTATACGGTCTTCTACTACACATCAAATCTATCTAGACATATGACTAGCCGTGAACCAGTTCATTAACAGGAGATCGATTAACTTATCTATTCATTCCGGGTGTAAAATTTGATACAGGAAAGTAGAAAACAACAATCTGTCTGGTGATATAACGGCTCTAACCAACTGCTACAGTCTTCTTGTCTTGTAAGTTCATTCAAGCAAAGTTCATTACTGGTGAGTATATTACTATACTATGTTAACAACCACCAGTCTTATTATTATCAACAGAAATTTGTCATACAACAACTTTGATGGTGATATACCAACGATCAACAACTTTTCAAGATTCTCATTTGATAGGTGAGTGACAAGATAACCGAAACTTGTCTTTTATGCAAACCTGAAGGAATATCTCATTGTGGAGTGCTAACTGCTAGAATTTATTTGGTAGTCATATTCTGCTAAATATTAATATCAAGCAACTTTCTTTTATTTTTAGCATTGCACTTTGGGCAGCTCCCTAATCTCCAAAAGCTAATGTAGCTTTGTAGGTAATCCTGGACTCTGTGGTCATGGCCTCACTTCTCAATGCCAATCATCACATCCATCTGAGAGAGGTAATCATGCCCTTCCAATTTAACGTACAACATATTTTTGCTTCTGAAAATTGTCCTGTAGCAGCTTTAGTGGTATACTGAAACAATAACATGTTAATTAAATATTTCAATATTTCATTGATTTTCTTTAAATTAAGGAGCATTTGATTCATAATTAATTTACAATGCAGAAACCTAAAAGGCTATTTTTGTAACATGCAGCTCGGATCTCAAAGGCTGTCATTTTAGGAATTGCTGTGGGTGCTCTTGTTATCCTTCTTATGATCTTGGTGGCCGTATGCAGACCACACAAACCACCACAATTACCAAATGGCTATCTTAGCAAACCAGGTATTATCTGGTCCACCGCCATGATATCGAGTCATGTGCTCCAGTCCATGGCTTCTTCTTTTCTTTTTCTTTTTCTTTTTTTGCTTTTTTTCTGATTGTCATAGGAGACTATGAGAGAATTTAATTCTACATACATGTTTTTGAGCTGCTTCTATTTTAATCTTCCTAACATAAGAGAGAAATTTAGTGCTGAGAAAGTAACCAATATAATTTGTTCATATCGATAATGCAACTATATCATCCTAATTAGTCTTTTTAACCTTTCTTCCTTCAGTTAACTATATCTCGCCGAAGCTAGTAATCCTCCACATGAATCTGGCTCTTCATGTATATGATGACATTATGAGAATGACTGAGAATTTGAGCGAGAAGTATATAATTGGTTATGGTGCTTCAAGCGCAGTGTACAAATGCGTGCTTAAGAACTGCAGGCCAGTGGCTATCAAGAAACTTTATTCTCACCCACAAAGTCTAAAGGAATTTGAGACTGAATTGGAAACAGTTGGGAGCATCAAACACCGGAATCTCGTTGGCCTCCAAGGATACTCCTTATCACCTTCTGCAAATCTACTCTTTTATGACTACATGGAGAATGGCAGCCTCTGGGATCTTCTACATGGTATTATGGCATTTCTCTATAATGATTAACTTGCTAAGCTTATGCTGCTTCTTGTTTTCCAGACTTGGTGCTATTTAACCCCTTCAGAAGCACACACACAAATTCTAGCTAGCAATTCATGCTAATTATAACTTACGGCACATAGTAAGCAATAGAACCGTTAAGCAATCTTCTTTTTTTAGACTAAATGGTGGGAGTAAAATCCCCCTGTGCTCCATCAATGAAATAATTAACGAAACAAAGATCCTAGTACAAGCCCCCATAACCCAAGGAAAAGATACAAGATACAAACTCAATTCAAAATAAAATGAGAAAGTTTACCGGCTTGTCTTGAGCATGTCGTAGCTAGAATCCACCACTTTCATTGATACGAGTCAAATAGAAAATCTATGATAAAGTTGCAATGATGTTCGTTACAAGATATGATTAACTTGTGTTTAATTATTAACCCTTAAGCAATCTTGTGTGTGAAGCCATTAGAAAATTTATGATAGGGAGCTATGATGTTCGTTACAATAAAACGTTTGCACTTCGTATCATTTTTCCGGACTTGGAGCTATTTGATCCCATCAGAAGAACACAAATTCAAGCTAGCAATTCATGCTAATAATTTTTTTTTTTTTTTGAGAGAATCAAATAGATATTTAAGCTGGCTTACCAGGCTAAATATCCAGCCATTAATAATTATAATTCTAAAACCATCAGTCTTTACATCCAATTTTTGAAAGAAACTACATCTGACTTCTCCTCATATCCCAACCATATATAACAACACAAAATTATAAGCCAGAATAACAAACTACATTTTAATCCATACTCTGCATCCTTGCACTACTACCCACTAATCCTCCACTCTTGCCATTAAAATGAACTAAGCCACTTTTTGACCTGCCGCAATTCATGTTAATAACTTACAGCACATAATAAGCATTAGCTCCCATTAAGAAATCTTGTGTTGAAAAGCAAACAAAATAATCTATCATAAGGGAGGTATGATGTTCATATTTCATAACAAGAAAATGTTTGCACTTCATTTTATTTTTAGAAGATATCCAATAAATGTTGACATGAATTGAAGGCCATGAACATTTTATGAACTTTATCAGTTTTGATTGTCAACATTCTATTTCACTGAAAGTTCCAATGGATCAACTTTCTAGTGACCTGGAGTGAAATATATTTGCGTACAAGTGTGCAATACTAGTGGCTCAAATGGGTTGCGGAAATATATGGTCATGGATGATTATTGGACCAAATTTTCGCATGTTAAAGTACCAATCTTGAACTAATAACCTGATCAGGTTATACACTTGATTAGGTCAGATACATAAGTTTGCTGGCCATCGATCATGATAGAAATCCAGAAGCCTATATGTTTATTAATAGTCTGCGGAACTAGTTAAGGTCTCTTTATTGCACAATTCCAGGGCTTCCGAAGAAGAAAATGCTGGAGTGGGATGCCCGGCTTCGCATTGCACTAGGAGCGGCTCAGGGCCTATCCTATCTTCACCATGACTGCAGCCCCCGGATCATCCACAGAGATGTGAAATCTTCGAACATTCTCTTAGATAAAGATTTTGAGGCCCATCTCACTGATTTCGGCATAGCCAAGAGCTTGTGTGTCTCCAAGACCCACACCTCCACATATGTAATGGGAACAATCGGCTACATCGACCCAGAGTATGCTCGAACCTCCCGACTTAATGAGAAGTCCGACGTTTACAGCTTTGGGGTTGTCCTGCTTGAACTACTGACTGGAAGGAAAGCAGTGGACAACGAATCCAACCTCCATCAGTTGGTAAAACTCTGACTAGCTCTCTTTTCCTCTCCTTTTTTACCAAATTTAGTTGCAATTCACCTTCACAAGCAGTAGAAAACATGCAATAATGCTATTCTATCATTTAGCTTGCAGCCCTTTATGAATTTGGTACAGTGGTCCCAATTTGCTGAATGCTACCATGTGAAGTTGTCTTTTGCTTGTGCTCTCTTGCTGCACTGTTGTTCCATTGTATAGTGAGTCAGTGACTAAACAAAATATAGCTAAAAACTAACAAAAAACTGAGTTAAAAAAAAAAAACTGTAATAGTAGATTATTGCATTTATGCATTCTCTTGCTAGTAAGTTATAGTTTCAGTTGTAGGCACCACAAAGTAACTTCTTTTCTGCAAAATGCAACATTGGCAACCCTAGCTTGGTTATTCTGGCACCAGTATCCCCAATTGTCTACATATTTTAAATTAATTTTTAGTCGAAATATGAAAATGATCATTCCGTTGCATAAACATAATATTGGTATACTGGTTGGTACGGTTCCGATACCATCCAAACTAATAAGAACTGTGTACCCTAATTAAACTATTTCCAAGACTAATTGCAGTAATCTAAGGGCTCGGTAGCCATGTTTTATCAAAATCATGTGGCATATAAATATATGTTTCACCTTCATATTTATTTCCTTGACAATGCTAATCATGCGGTAAACCACACTGATCATGCATGGCAGATACTGTCAAAGACCACCACCGACGAAGTAATGGACACAGTCGATCCAGACGTCTCTTCGACATGCAAAGATCTGGGACAGGTGAAGAAGGTTTTCCAGCTAGCCCTTCTCTGCACCAAGAAGCAACCCACCGACCGCCCTGCGATGCACGAAGTCGCCCGCGTCCTCACCTTCCTTGTCTGCGAAAACGCTTCTCTAGACCTACCTGCCTCCCCAACGAAGCAGCGGGAATCAGGGCTCACCCTGCCGTCCTCTCCGTCCTATGTTGACAAGTACGCCAACCTCAAGACTCCGCACGCCCTGACTTGCACCGCCTCTCTCAGCACCTCCGATGCCGAGCTCTTCCTGAAGTTCGGAGAGGTGATATCTCAGAACTCCCTTGGATGAACTTGTCCTGTTACCAGTGTAACTAATGCAAGAAGGTAATTAGTTTATTTTGCAAAATGTGTGATGTAAACCTATTGTTAGTTGATAAAAATTTAGAAAAGGACATTGAGGACTGAGTTTGATATCTGTACTGTCAAGAATGAAAATTATCCACTTGCTAAAAGAAATCTGAGTCATGTGATAGAGAGGGAGGGAGGGCTTGTTTGCCGAAAATGATTGAAAGTGGTCCTGGACTGGCATGCATTGTTGTCAGGACAGATGCTCATGCTTGTGAGATCCATGGATTTGTTGGGTTGGGACATTAGTTGCATTATCAAGTCTGTGCAGACAGTGGGGTTTCTTCTTTGATGAAGGGGGGAAATTTCTTGGTTGGAATTGTTTTCCTGCATGTACATTTCCTGCATGTAGGTTTTTAAGTGTCTGCAGCTGCAAAATGGACCCAAATGCTAGGACACATTCATGTGATGGTATTTTCTGGATTAAATGTATGCATCAGGGATCTATCATAGATTGGTATTTGGTCCCCACAAATGAACTACTTGTTCCCTTAGCTGCCCTTTGCAGTTGAGTGAAGTTTATGTTTCTTCTGAAATTTACATGACTCGACAGTCCAATGTTGTACACTTCCTCATATTAGCAAATAACAGCAGAAAAGCATCTACATTTTATAATGTAAAAAGGAGTGTAAAAAATAACGTAACTCTGTTCTTCTAATATAAGAGGCAGGCCTTGGCCATAGCTCTTTTTTTTTTGGTCAAAAACACATACATAGAAGTTTTTTGCATGTCAACATATTTTTATCTAGTTAGATAATATCGGATAGTAAAGCTATTAGTTAAAAAAATTATTTTTAATTCTGACGGCTTATTTAGACTATTTTTTAGTTAGTTCTGGAATTGTTTTCTTTAGTATTTTATTTTTAAGCCGTTTTGAAGTCACTTTATATAGTAGAGATGTATAAATGTTTATTGAGAGTCGTTTTGAAACCACTTTATAATAGTAAAGATGTATAAACTATAAATGTCTTACGAGTTCGGCCTAAGTGTTGGGGTTTGTACTTTATTTAGGACAAATTAGTTCCCCTTTTTTCGGACTTTTCGATTGTCCCCTTGTTTGCAGTGTTTGGCAAGAGTACAAATCAGGTATATAGCATAAATATGCAAGACTAAATTCTTTTTGCAGTATCTGAAAAATTATAAAGCACCAGCGGATACTGCTGTGAGCAGTATCCCAATCCCTACCCGCATCCGGTATTTCATTTCAAGCGATTTTCCTGTTGAATTCCTATAGTCCAGCATCTAGAACTGTGAAGAGAAGAAATCAGGCCACAACTCGAAACACAACCCACAATGTGAAGTAATGCCACTCGTTATTTGCTAATTGGAAAATATCAACATCACAACCGATATCGAAACACAAGAATAACAGCCCAGAGTTACAAGATATGACTTTTGTCTTGATAAAAAAACGCAGTTATATCTAAATACAAAGTGTAGTGTTTTCTGTTCAGGAATGCAGATGAGACTACATTTTTCCCTTAAGCTTCTAGTTCTACAATCAATTACAGTGAAAGAATAGATGTGCCAAAAGTAATAGTAGCCTACTCCGAAAATCCCTTCCATTTTGTCAGTGTTTTGACTCTCTCTCATCTTCCAAGGGCAAGGAGTCGCAGCTGTATCTGAAATTCTGAATGAAGGAAAATTCCTTGTGAAGCCTTTTAAAGACGGTTGTAACTGCACGGATTGGACTAGCTGAAGGTCCACAATACTTGATAAACCAACAGAACTTCATGAGCTCCCCTTTGTAGAAATTTCACAATGCTCTTCCAAAAGCTAGGTTATTTACAACACAGAGGAAGTCATCTGCCATGTGTTAAAATGGCCTCCACTCGGTCTATTGATGCGTTCAAGCGTCCGTAGTTCATATCAAAAACAGGTTCACCCGTGCCAACGGCACTGTCAACAGAAAGTTTCATCAGAAATATGTTATTATCAAGGTAAAGATGACAAAGTAGCATGATTTTTTTGTGAATCTATTGAGGTCACCTCAGTATGTATATCCCAACCTAAACACAAAGCCATGAACTTGGATTCCTCGGAACAAACATTTTGATAGGTTGAAGAGAGAACAAGTTACTGAACAGGTTGAAAATCAAGAATGTTATCAAATTTGCAGGTTAAGCTTGAGCCTGTTTCCAACCACGAAAGGGCATGGCCAAACCAAGCAACCTTTTCATAAATACAAGCAATCTTCTCATAGGAATTATCCAAGAAATGAATTGGAGGATCGAATTGATTATAAAAGCATGAGTTTAGTTAGTCGGTTTACTATTGAACAAGGAAAAATATTATTTAGATGGGTGAATAAATTAACCTTTAAACAAAAAGATTAATTATTATTGCTATAAAACAAGCTTATATTGAATTCAGAGGACGATTTCATTAGCATTTTTTATTTTCTCTTTATCCTTATATGTCTAGAAATAATTCATTTTTTTATAAGCAAAATTTCAAATTTGAAATAAAATATCATTATCACAAAAAAATTGCCCAACTGCCTGAATACTAGAAGGACCTAAGAGATTCATGAAGATCCAATTAATGCATGGAACTTTCTCAAGTCGAGCTTGAGCAACGGATGGTTTGTTAGAATACTACATTGTGGTAATGTTGGGACAATATTGCAATACATTTCATTAGGCTCAAGTCAAGGCAAACTACATGGTAGGCTAGCTATTCTAACCCATGTGGGACGAAAGATCATAGACTAACAAACATAAAGATAGAAACTATACAGTAAGCACTATTCCTAACATGGTTATGGACCACAGATTCCTAGTCATTTGGGGAGAGTTTATGCTCCTAAAATCTACGACAATGCAATGCATAAACAAAAGAAGTGCGACAAGAATAAGTAAACAGAGAGTATACTGGAGGTATCTCAAATTGGAGAATCGGATCAGATATGACTTTTTTTTAAAAAGCAAGAAAAGAGAACTCTCTTGGTCATGATGTTCACTTCTAATACTAGGGAATACAGTATGGAAGGGGCAAACAACTAAAACAAAAGGTGTAACCAAAAGCATACATGATCCATAAAGGATTACATGCTTTCTTTGGTGAACCTGGTCTGCAGAACCACATGATATATAATTTTAAACTTACCCGTGAATCTCAGGAAGGATGTACTCAGCCTTCCAGCCAATTCTCATATCAAATCCTGGGAATAGGCCAATAGATGTTTTGTTTCTGATCTGGGAAACACCATCCCCACCCAAACATGTGGAAAGCTTCCATTTCCAACCTGTTGCGTTGTTAGAGAAATTGTGACCTATGCCGACCTGCATTATCAGAAGAGAAGTTATCATATTTTCCTTAATATATGCACCAAACAACACCTGATGAAAATTTTAAATCATATTGCAAACTGTAAGCATAGTAGATATATTTGTTCTTCCCTTCATTCCTTAAATATCAAGTCTGGCTTTAGAGGTGTTAACTGGGCTGGGCTGGGCCGGGCTGGAGACCAAAACCCCAAACCCAGCCCGGCCCATTACCCGATCTGAGCCGGTCTGTGCTGGGTCCCGGCCAGCCCATATATATATATATATATATATATATATATATATATATATATATATATATATGTGTGTGTAAAAATATATATATATATATGTGTGTGTGTGTGTGTGTGTGTGTGTGTGTGTGTGTGTGTGTGTGTGATCCGGGCTTGGCCGGCGGGTCTCGGAGAGAACCCGGTCTAACCCGTTTGGGCGCTCGGGCAGGAAGGTGTGGTGGTGGTTGGTGTGTGTGTAGGAGGGGGGGAGACCCGATGGGCTGGACAAATTCTATGCGTTAACCGGGCCTAGGTCGGCCCAGCCCCGATCGGTCCGAGGGCGGTTTTGTCCTAGCCCGACCCAATTAAGATCTTGACTTAGTTGCTTCATTTGGACGGATGCGGGCCTAGTCTGGATTTGATCGGGCCGGTCACAGGGCTGTTTAAGGCCATCCGACCTTGTTAACATCTTGACATGGCTACTTCATTTGAACGAGTGCGGGATAAACAAAGAAAAGGTTCCACAAAAAGCTCAGTAAATAAATAAGAACAAATAATATAGTAAGTAACAAAAAAGGATAAGAAAAGAAGACGAGACCAAGAGAAAGTCAAAACCTTCATTCTACCATCAAATAAAATATAGACGAAGGTCCCTCAACTGGCCATCTTCTAGCTAGATTAAAGATGATGGTAGGTTGGGCCCGGATTAGGTCGGGCAAGAAGGTGGGGGGTGGGGGGAGGGGGGGGGGGGGGGGGAATGAGTGATCTTGTGCGTTGACCGGGCCTAGGCCGGCCAAGCATAGGTTTGACCGGACCGGTCCGAGGGCGGTTCCGGTCTAGCCTGGCCCAATTAAGATTTTGACCTGGTTGTTTCATTTGGACGGATGCAGGCCCAGTCCAGATTTGACCGGACCGGTCCCAAAGCAGTTTCGGGCTGCCCGACCTTGTTAACATCTTGACACTTCTTGACCTGGCTACTTCATTTGGACGGATGCGGGATAAACAAAGAAAAGGTCCCACAAAAAGCTCAGTAAATACATAAGAACAAATAATATAGAAACTAACAAAAAAGGATAAGAAAATAAGACATGACAAAGAGAAATTCAAAACCTTCATTCTACCATCAAATAAAATATAGATGAAGGTCCCTCTACTGGCCATCTTCCAGGTAGATTAAAGATAAAAAGAAAACGGAATAGCATCACCACAAAATCAAAAAATAAATAAATCATAATTATCTTAAATGGTCCAGGACTTTCTTCTTCATATTCTGATTGTGATATTCTGATTGTGATGTTAAACTTCATTAGCTCTGTTGCTGCCTCCAATAAGATCTAAAGTACAAAAGAGAGAGAGAGGCTCGTCCTGAAAGCAAGCCTTAATAATAACAGAAAGAGCATGGTCTCCCAATTATTAGAGGATGCTTGACACATCGTTGACAATGACAACACAGTGAAGAATGTTGCCATAATAGGTACATAGACCAATAATTTTGGGATACAACAATAAGTTTTCGTCCTCAACCCATTTCAAGGTCTTTTTCTCATCCTCCGTGATCCATTTTGTCATGTTAAAACAAACCTATTCTAAGCATCTATGTAGATCAATCAGCCATTAAATGTCACTCTGCCTCTTACTCCTCTATCGAGCCATTCTAGCACCCTCTTTCCTCCAACATAGATTTAACTGATGATTATACAAGAAACAGAAGCCTGCCTTGGATTGTGAAAAACTGCACTAGTCTCAACTAAATCCTACTTAATCTCCATCAATATGCTTTCCATACTAGTCTCTTTAAGAACTTCAAAATCAAAGAGATAAAATACAATTGTAATAAAATGAAATGTAAGAGCAGATCAACTTTAGGTCCAATCAACCTCAACCAAAAACCAGCCCAAACTTTTATATGATACGATTCAAGTTAAATTTATCTATAAATTGGATTCAAGTTAAATCTAGGGCTGGCCCAAACTCCTGTCAAGAACAATGAAGATATTGGAATACTTCTCATGTTACTTTATGAGAATATGAAAGGCTTAATTTATAAAAGAAGGATTTTGGAACTATTTCAAAGCATAATGAGCATATGTTGCTCAAGTGGGGACTGGAGAGTAATTTAGTAATATGAAAGTTCATCTCCCATTTAAGGACTAGTAGTCACTTTACCTTTCCTCGTCTCTGTAATCATCCTTATTACCTCAAGAAAGGAACTATAATCTAATTGTACAAATTTTGTTGCACTCAAGAAAACAAAAGAAAGCTGCTTGACTTTTTAGATTGGAGATTGATACAAATAATGTATATTATCAGTGGAAATAGGCACCATATAGAACTTATGCACATAACTAAAACAGGTATAGTTATTATACTTCATACTTTTGTTTTGTTTTTGTGGGGAGGAGGGGATTAAGTATCAATTTATAGCTCCTAACTCAATACTGTCCATATAGAAGAAAAGATTGCGTGCAAAGGTAGCAGAAACCTACTTAGCATCTAGCAAACAACCCATTTTCTAAGCCGTGCACTTTGTAAAACCAATATTCTAAATAATAGGTCATGCACTTAGCAGACTACCCATTCTCAAAATAATTAGCCGTGACAATCATGAAGCAATTTGGAGGCACCAGATCTGGAATGATCAGCAACATTTAGCATGCATATTTGGCTTTGCTAGATCATGCATTCATGGGAGTAATGATCAGACTGACATTTACAGTGTGGCCAATTTATTATGTATTGATACGCCTGTGAGGAAAGTTGCAAAAGTATTGCTCTTAGATTCAAACTTTATTTCTGAGATGGTTCCCATTTTCTTAAGCTTGCTCCTACCGTTGAAGCTCGTTAGGCTCATATTGTGGCTTCTGAAATTGAGTTATGATATACGCATAAGGGGGGAGTTTACAAAAGTCACAAGCTATATATCTAGCTTAAGCTTTCCTAGTGCTCATCACAACTGTCATATCTTCGAAAGGAGGCTTGATTTTTGTATTATCTTCACCAGCCCCTTCAAAGCCTTCTCCCATCATTATCAACCTCAGGCAGTGGCGTAGCCACATGAAGCCGAGGGGGTGCGGCTGCGCCCCCTCAAATTTTAAGTTTTTGTTTATTTATTTTTTTGGGTGAAGTATTATGTATATAATTTTATTATGGGCATAGAAAAACTATCATGATGTTACAATAACATTGCAACGTCAGATCGGTAAAATAATATATTTAGGGAACAATAGAATATCAACTAATCATTGCACTATACTTTCAAGAACATGTCTATGAACAAAATGCTAAAGTCTACGGAAGCTTCTAAATATGTTGGGTTTTTTAAGAATTACCTTAGTAGCACATAGAACAAAAAGGAAATTAGTAAAGCAGTATATACATCACTAAAAAAATGATGTTCATGAGATATATTTCTATATTGACAACACTGAACAATGTATCACCATCTTTTATATATATAATGTTTTTTTATCACACTTTTATATATATAATGTGAATGCCTCCAAACTCACTTACAAAGAAAAAGATGCCATTATGAAAGGCAATTTTTTCGAAATTATCCGATAGAGACCTTTTTTTTTTTTTTTGAGGGGGGGGGGATGCGTTTGGTGTTTTAAAATGGGAACATGGACGGAGATGTAGGCGCGTGCACATTACGCGCGTCGAACCGGGCCGGATGGCGGCGACGACACGCACGTGTGGCCCACATGATTAGTCCACAACAACTCACAAGTGAGTAAGTGATAGAAACTAATATACAGACGAATATGAGAACTCCTAGTCAACGTGGGACTAAAAAGGAGAACTTGATTTTTCAATGAGAAGAATACAACAAGTATATAATATTTTTGAAACTTTAAATATATTTATTATAAAAAATTTAATAGTAATTGTCGCGCCCCCTAGACGAAAATTCTGGCTACGCCACTGACCACAGGTCACCCTTCTGTGCTGGTGACAAATTGCAAACTAGCTATGAGCAAGAGAAGCTCTTGCCAAGAAGAAGGAAAAAAAACCCTGCAAGGCTTGCTTATTGTATCAACGTTAAGAGTACCAATTATAACAAGTTTTCTCCTTTACAAAAACCCATAGTATGCGTAGAAGAATATGTATTATTTTTCCTTTTCTAGATAGTTTTAGTGATGTCACCCGTGATGTCATCGGCTAGCTATTATCTAGTTGTCTATTTTTGTCCTTGTCACTTTTTCATTTATATATTTTGCCTAGAGCCCTTGTGGAAATTAAGATATTGTGCTGAGATATTATCTGCCTTATGAGTATGCATTCTTTTGTGTGAAACTCACCTTTCCCTCGTGCTACACCCCTGCTAGTTAGAAGCCACATCCCCCACCTTAGGCTATCATTATGCAAAAAATGTTATGAAAGAGACTTATCGGTGATATTTGGAGGTAGTTTTCTTGAAATAGCATACTTGAAATGTATAGATTATTGTTTACAGGTTGAACAAGAAATGTACCATTTGTTGTGTTTGCAGTTTTGCACATTCCGACAATGAAACATAGCAGCAGCACGGCTAAGCTATTTGTGTGGCAAATCAATAAATATCATTCCCTACCGAATCCTAATACGGGATAATACACGAGAGTTGGTGATTAAAATGCACTTATGGAAATCGTTTGTGTCCATAGTGCAATGGATGTCATTGCATAGTTGACTCATTAAGCAAAGAGAGACTAATTTAACCAATCTGAGAGTAGTTATTTAAACATAGACATTTTCGATGCAGAACTTTTACTTGCCCACAGAAAAAAGGATGACAGGCTATCTTCATTTATCACCATTGATGCATGTTATGATATGAAGACTAGAAAAAGAAAACGATAAACCTTAGCCTCAACAAAAGGACTAATTTTCACTTTAATACCTTCACTTTGCCATAGCTTCAGTTTATACCATCAGCCTTTCACAGAGATAGTTAACTTCATAAGTAATTTCACTTTGCTACCCTCCATTGGTCCATCATCAGACTTAATAGATTAAGTACAATCCTACACCCTAAAGATTAAAAAATATAACATCCCTAAACCCAACCCTAACCACCATCAACAGCTTCTTCCTCCTTCCTTGTCCCTAAACCTAACCACCACCACCACCACTTTCTTCCTTTCTCATCCCTAAACCCTAAACCCCAATATTTTCCTCCTCCCTAATCCTAACCAACCACCACTATCTTCTTCCCCTCCCAACCCCCTCCCCAACATCCCGTTCTTATAGCAAACCCCATCTTCATTAGTCTACTGTCAAACTTAACGGATTTAAACAATCATATCTCCAAAGATCAAAAATTACTCCTCCTCCTGCATCCCTAAACCATAACCCAGCACCACCATCTTTTTCCTCTTCTCTGACCCTAACCAACGGCCATTATCTTCTTCCTTCCCTCACCAGCACCCCGCCCGTCGGCGTCGCGAACCCCCACCATCCTATTCTGCCCCTAGGATAGGTGGGAGGTAGAGGAAGAAAATTCTTGTAGGTATAACTGTCATTTTACCTTTTATGTTGACAATTTCATGGAGTTCATGATATTAAAGTGATAATAAAGGTCCAAGCTATCATTATGAACAAAAACAAAAATAAGGTCATGGCATTAAAGAGAAAATAGTACAAAAAATGACGAAATGAACTAACCTGAAGGTTAATATATTTAGTTATGGGGATCTTTTTGGATAGAAGTCGAACATCCCCGTGTATGGGCTCATATATGAATTTCCACCTTCGATCAATGCCCAAAGGCTTCAGAACCATCTTCGCATGGTACTCATTGCCTTCAAGATTAAAGAACTGAAAGAAAGACATTAGAATTAGACTGCAGCTAATGCAAAATCTACAGGATGATGCCAACAAAGGAAAATAGTAATCAGCTGCGAATTTCACTTCGAATATTTGTTCCTTTCACTAATGGTCATCTCCATTGCTAATCCTCGTTATTCCCGATTGTTTGCCCAGACACAAATACAACACAATACACAATGGACACAGTGACACGCGGCAAACACCATTTCCGATATGTCCTAGCGTGTTTCTGTGAAACCCCAAGATTAGGGTCTGCTTGGTTACAGTGTTTACATCGGTTTTGGGGTGTTTTCGAACCGACCGTTTATGAAAAACCCTACTTATTAATTTTTTTGAGGCACTGGTTTTGGTCGGCTCAAAAAAACCCCAAAACTGGTGTAATGTAATTTTGGGTGGTTATAAACACCCGAAATGTAATTTGGGTGGCTTTATGTACTATTTTATTACATTTATATCCTCCCGAGAAATATATAATTATAACTACTAATACCATGTCCTATTTTTTTCTTTCTCATATGTGTTTCTCTTCTACTTCTTCCAAACTATGGCTACTTTTTTCGATAAGTCTTTATTTTTTTAAATCTCTCCTACTTTCAACGAGACATTTCTATTATTTCATGTGTTTCTATTATTTTGAACAAATATGTACTTCTTCTACCTCTTAATCAATGTGTGGACTGGATGGCAGTTCCCGTGCTCGGGACCGTTTTGTTTATATATGGACATATAAGTAATTTTATTCGTGTAAAAAACTTTCATAGCCGCTCGTTAATGGATTATGGGTTGGACAGATTGAAAAGCTGCTACTTAAAACCACCTAAAATCGGACCCCCCATAACCGGTACTCTAAAAGCACCTGATAACCGCTACCCCTACAATTGCCAAGCAGCAAATCGGATACTGGATGAGAGTTCGATTGGCCTGTACGTGGATGCTCCGAGTCTCGTGTGTGTACATCCGTGCATCCAACTTATTCACTCTCAGTTTGCAATATCAATATTGAAACTTAACTAAAAATCCTAATGATCACCTAACTAAAACTTGTCCAATTTTGTTCCAAATTGTTCACAGGACCAAAAACCCTCATTCCAGTGACGAGCAGAACCCCGAATTTAACATTGCCAAGAACATCTTAATATGAAACAAAGTGCATACAAGTCCTCAAAACCTTAAAAAATAGAAAATTCACACAAGTTGATGTAAACCCATTCCAAATTGGAAAAGAAGCACCTCGAGATTGAGACCGAAGCGGAAGGCTTGGGTCTCCTTCCGGAACTTGAGGAAGAGCTCGGAAGGGATGACGTTTATATTGTACAGGTCTTCGATGGAGGAAGAAGAATCGGCGGCAGCACCATCGTTTCCTGCTCCTCCTTCCATGAGAGAGTTGGATGGAGCAAGAAGAAGCTGGATGTTTCTTTGGCAATGGGGCCCACCCGCTTTTGTTTTCCCTTTTTTTTTTTCCTCCTGATTATGTTGTAATCTCTTGTTGTTGTTCAAGAACAAGAGCCTTGGCATCCACAATAGAATAGAGCCGCAAAATTGCATCTTGGCCCCCAAATTTATAAGGGTAAATTGCAAAGAAACCCTCGTTAGATGTATACCTTTTGCGTAGAAAGACATTTTAGTCATATTTAGCAAATAAAGACTCCTGCGATCTATGACTTGCCCGGTCAGCCCCCTACCGTTAGTTTTCACCGTTAGTTGACCGTTAGTAATTTTTATAAAAAAAAAATAAAACAAAAATACCTAAACTATCCCCCCATTCCCACCAACACCCTCCCCCCTCTTCCCCACCAGCAGCCCCCCTCCCCCTCACAGCCCCCTCCCTCCTCCGCCCCCCTCCTCACCGCCGGCCTCACCTCCCTCCCTCCTCCTCCCCGCACTCCCCTCCTCACCGCCGGCCTCCTCCTCCCCCCCCCCCCCCCCCCCTCCTCCTCACCGCCGGCCTCCTCCTCCTCCCTGCACCCCCCTCCTCACCGCCGGCCTCCTCCTCCCCCCCCCCCCCTCCCCGCCGGCCTCCTCCTCCCCCCTCCCTCCTCACCGCCGGCCTCTGCCTCCTCCCCGTCCCCCTCCTCCTCCTCTCCGCACCACCGGGGAGAGAGAGAGGGGGGGGGGGAGAAAGTAGAGAGGTAAAATGGTCATTGTACAAGCCACTTAATCCCAGTTAACGGAAAAGGGGCTAAATGAGCATATTTCATACTTTTGAGTTTATTGGGGTCTTTTAGTGCAAAAAGCGAAAATCTAACGAGAGTTTTTTGCAATTTACCCAATTTATAATATAAATATAAGACTAAATTGTAACTTGATACCCTCAACTATCACTATTTTTTTACTTAATACCCTCAACTTTTATATGTATTAATTTAATACCATATCTCAACTTATATTTCTAACTTGATATCCACTTTTTTTTATTCCTAAACTACCCTGTCCTTCCCTCCCGGCTGCTACTTCCTCCACCCCTCCCCTCCCCCGGCGACCATCCCCCTCCCCTCCCCCACCGACGACCACCCCCACTACTCGCCCCCGCCTCCGACCACCCCCCCTACCAGCCCCCGCCCCCGACCACTGCCCTACTCCCCCCCCCCCTCCCCCCCGGCTGCCCCAAGCGCCGGCGCGCACTGTCCCGCGCGCCGCCGCCTGCTCACGCCGCCGTCCGCTGCCACCCACAGCCGGAGAGAGAGGGGGTGGGAATTGGGGGGAGAAGGAAGGGACAATTTGGTCCAAATTTTTTTCAGGGTATCAAGTTAGTACATATAAAAGTTGAGGGTATCAAGTTGAAAAACCGTGATAGTTGAGGGTATCAAGTTATAATTTAGCCTAAATATAAATATAAAATAGGTTGGTTTTATATGAGAATAGTATAAAATGGTCTAGCAACATAGAATAACCTTTGATAGCAAAAGTCAAAAATTATATGATCAAAAAATAATGTAAAATCTAAAATCTAGATATTGGGATTTCAATTAAGTCTTACTATTCTACTAAATTAGTTCTTACATTTTGAATGTAGAAACTTTCAGACCCAAAGTACAACTCCTATGACTGAAACGGGACCATCATAGAACTCCAGTTGAACTTTATTAATATACAAAATGAGCTCCTTACATTTTGAATCTAGAATTTAGAAATTGAAATGTGCCTTACTATTGTTCTCCAAGGCAAGCAAGGTTTTTTTTATTATCAGAGAATAGCTTCTGGTGGAATGTCAGAATGCAATTTCACATCATCTTATATATAATAATAATAAATTAGATTTCATCGTGGAAGTTTCATGTCCCAAAAGATTACTTTTCCAACTTTATATGTATCAACATATGTTTAAATTAAATACGAGTAAAACTTGTATATAATAAGAAACTTTATTGTGGAACTTAGTATCTTTCTACAACCTTAAGTATATTAATTATAAATAAAACATTTAAATTATACACATTCCCTCTAACACAATTACTAATCGCTAATAATTATAATTAAATGTTCACCATCTAAAAATAATTTACTTCAAAATTAGCTGTCAATTGTCATTCAAAATTCCTTGCGCCTGCGTAACCAAAAGAGTCGAAATGACATCAAACTAATTGCTATAATTTGGTAATTTATCAGCAAGAAAGATCTAATCATCTTGTAAGGAACAGTTTACTTCGGTTACACTTCAACTTCAACTGGTAAGTGACATTCGGAGTCTGGACTACGCAGTTAGTAAGACTAGCAGGTTAAGGTTGCAAGGAACCAAGAACTGAAAATTTTAAGCTTCCAACTAATAATCAAACACAATCCTAAAGTTAAGATTAAGTTGCCAGCAGCAACCAATCGGACTTTGTACAGGAAAATGAAGACGGGCCAATTTGGTGAAAGAAAACTACATTCAGGTGAGATTATTACACATATCATCCACTCTTGGATAAACAACCGTACTTAGCACAAGCAAAATTGATGAGAACCCCGAAACACTCGGACGCTATTTATATCCATTATAAGCCGGCAAAATTGATTGAGTAGCAGCGATGGATTACGCCCAGAGCAATGTCAACCCAAAAAAGAGGAGAGCAGCAAGCCCAAAACACATGCCTGCAATTGCTGCAAATGCCTGAAAGATGGTAGTAAATCATGGAGAAGACGAGGTTAGGTGAGAGAGAAGTCGAAATAAACAGAAATCAATCTGTTACTTGTTAGTGTACCTTTCCTTTCGACTCAAACTTGAACTTGATTGTAAACCAGGACAAACCTCTGTCAACGAAAGGAGCCATCATAAGGGCCCTGCAGGTGAAGCAAATGCACGGATATGTCACATATACTAGTCTCCTCTAGAACAGTGTTATAGTAAGCCATTTGCATGCATGACCTAAACTGAGGAAATCCGGGAAAGCGTTCAAAAAACTTGTAAAACTTTAAGATCCTGGGTTTGCGTAGGTATCTCTGCCGTTACAAAGTAACATGCACAACCTAAGCCTCCTAAGTATTCGTATGAGCAACACCTTATATTTCTCTGTTTGTGTAAATTCTTTCCAGCCTTTTTAAGTTCTGGATACACACTTCTAATTACTTCCCTTTACGACCTGCTAATTGGGCCATTGTAGTTGTCAGAAGACTCCCTATGGAGTTTTGGATGATGAAATAGTTCATAATTGACTCTGAAACCAGGTACAAATATGAATGTATACAAACTGCCTTCGCCATAACCAACCAAGCATCTAACCATTAAAATGTGGTCATTTACTGTCATTGCCAAGCACAACTAGAAGTTCAGAAGGTTCCATACAAGGATTGAGCAATTATATACGCCAACACTCGACCACTTTACAAAATGGGATTTAGTTTTATCTAGTGCAGGATCGGAACCTATGAGCAGGTCCCGACCCCAAAATTTCAAGATTTGCTTCCTCAACACCAAACTGCAACATAACTCTGGTCTTTATCTTGATGTAATCCTAGTTGATAAATCAAGTATGGGCCAGAGACAAGCCCATGGTAACTAGAAGGCCAGCTAGAGCAGCCATACAACCTACCTCAAAGGTAAATCTCCAAATTTCCATCAAACAAATTGCTCTGGATAAAGTAAAAGACAAGGTTTGATATAAAGAATTATAAGCCAGAGGAAAATTAGGCACAAATACCATATTGGCTATTCCAAAGTCGACTGAGAGGAAATATGTAGCACATAATAGAATGATGAAAGTAACTCAAGTTGTGAAAGCTAACCCTCCTGCTCGGGCAATTTTTGTGACCTGGCTACCAGCCCACACCATTGCCATTACTTTAAGGAATCTGTACGTGAATTACCAAGATAAATAATGTTTAAAAATGACAATCAATGGATCCTTAGTAGCCATTAGGTGGAGTGCAATTCCATACCTTTCAACAGCTGCACGATAACCCATCTTTCCAGGAGCTGGGGCAAAATAAAACCTGAAAAGGAAAACATAATGATGGTTCATACTACATCCTGGTTCATCCAAAATGCTTTCATGGTTATATTAATGACAGCATTAGATACACACCTGCTTATGTGTGTGTATGAGACACACACACACACACACACACAGAGGAGATCACACAAACGAAGTTAATGCTTGAAATAACTGAAGAGTTCGGGTGCAACTGTAGTGAAAAATTGTTATCCTATCAACCTCATCTTAAAAAGGTGCCTTCGTCCAATAAATTAGGAAAAGCTTCTATTATCTCGTGGTTCCCTCGGAAAAGGAAATCGAATTAAAGGACTATTAGTCGAGAAGAAATTGTTGAGATGGTTGAAATAATACATAGTCAAGGACTCAAATAGCCATTTTAACATGTTGTTGTTCTACATTTATTTCAGTTCTATAACTAATATGACAACAGTAAATGAACATGTGATGGTGATTAGAAAAATGAGCAATCTCCTGCAATGATGTACGGAGCAAATATTATTTCCCAGTTCCAGCCTTTCACCCCATCGCATAGGAGTCTCGATGAAGTACAATGCTAAGTCCACAAGGTTGAGCGGAAGTGACCAAAGTTTACGAACTGAAAAGCCAACTTCCTTGCGGAAGTGATCATAGATAATGGAAAAGAAAACCATAAAGAAACCTGAATCAAATGCCAAAAGGCATGTTTTCGTATAAGCGCAGTAGGGTTCTCCTAGATAAAAGCCATTAGGCATCTAGTTGCAGTTCTATCTTTTGGCTAGCCATTTTCTGCTCACAGAAATAAGATGGACGCAAGAGTCCCAGCGAAGGGGGAAAATGACGCAGTCTTGTATAGAAAGTAGATTCATCCATCAGGCACAATATAAGCCAAATAACCATGTTGAAAGACACTCCCAAAAGGCACTATTAACCTGGAAAAATGAAATGTGTGTCCTAGGTTCGTTCTCTAGTTCCATTATGCACAATAAATTACATAGTATCCGAAATAAAAGATGCGAAAAAGATCAGCATTCACTCAAGTCAGACAGAGGGATAATCTGTACCTAGTATACCCACCAAACAAAATACAAACATCAAACACGGGATAGACAACACAAACCAAATAGGACCAGATCTTGATAAGATACAAGGATAACAAAACAGGTTCAACAACTAAATAATATGCAGCTCCTAAATTCACCAAGTAGGAAATGAAACAATTTCTTATATTTGTACCTTGCATCAAGTGTAAGTTTTATGAATGCTAAATAGCTCCAATTTGACGCTATAAAAGGAAATCTGATGTTTTAAACATGCTAATAAATAGGTTACTAGTGACGACATAGTCCTCCGTAAAGGCATATGATATCCGTAATACAATAAATTCAATCAATCTAGAACTCTGTGCGAACTCAAGGTTTTCACATTTCTAATACTAGTATATACGTACGTGCGTTGCACGTATTTTATAGATTAATAATAAAAATTTGTTATAATTATTCTAATCTTTATTAAGACTACTTAGGAAGACTAAAAGACAATATCTTAATTATTCTAAATTTATTATTATATTAACATATCACGCAAAACTATTTAGGAAAATCAAAGTACACCTTCCATAATTACCTACCTGCCCTTATTAACTTTATTGAATAACTTTAATTAATAAGCATATGCAAGGGTATATTTGAAAAAGAAAAGTTTCACGGTGAAGCTCAAGTTTCCTCATATTATAGTAGTATAGACTATAATGCTACTCGTTGTCTCATCCATAGCCAGACTTGCATCTGCCATGATGCACAAGCTTAACATATATTCAACGATTGACAAGTAATTCAATTTGGCCAGGCAACTCAAGCTAAAAGGAAAAGGAAAATAAAAGGACAAATTCATATAGAGAAACATAATGTTGCTTGTCTCGTCTCCAACACATTTAAAGACTATCCATCAGGAAAAGATAAATTCATGCATCGTCTTTTCCAAACAAGAATTCCATATCAACATATTACGCCAACTGAAGTTATATTTGAACTCACCAGACCAAGAGAAATGTTGTGAGATAATATAAGGTATTAAGTAACCCATATGATAATACTCCTGCAACTCCATATGTCTTTAAACTTTGCAACAACCTAGGAACAACATAAAGTCTGACTTAGTGCCAAACATTGATGTAACTCATGAATAAATAATAGATAAATACAAAAAGAGTTCAGATAAAATGGTCATATACCTGCTAAGAGTTCATCCCTGCATCATAAAATGGTAAGATCCCAGAAATACTGCTAATAGGGCTATATAAATCAATCTTAAGTCATTAAAAGGAATTATCAGAATCATGACTACTGATATGCAAAAACGAGGTTGATTTTTGTAAGAAGTTAAAATTTAATTCCATATAAAGGCTATACATGGTAAAGACCACGTTATAGTACCACTGTTATAGTACCACGTTATAGTACCACTGTTTCTATGCTATGTTTCACAGACTTGACTACGACGGGATACAACATGGAAGAGAGAAGGACACGGTCTATAGTGTGTGTCCTAGTGTATTTTAGGGAGCCTCGGTCGTGTCTATACGTGTCTGACATGGAAACAACACCAATTTTTGGAGTGCCCGTGTTGCCTAGGTTTTTTGCCTAAACTCTTTTCTTAATCTAGGAGAATTAAGAAGGTTGCTGATGGGTTGTTAGCCAAAACTATAGCATGCAGCTTTTCTAACAGCCAATTGCATTCAACATTGTGTCAGAGATGCTCACTCCTTCGTCAACAGTTGCCCCGTTAGGAACTTAACACCAACTGGTATCAGTTTGATAGATATACGAATTATTTGCTCGATGTCCATGAGGATAGCTTCAGTTTAAAGTCATGTTGAATAGACCTAGTGTGATGGGGAACAGAAATGACTGATGACGACAACTACAATGATGACGATAACAACTACACACAAAAAGGACACTTTTGAACATTTCATAGCAGTTCAGCCTCCGTGACAAGAAGGAAAAGGTACAGAAATTATTTCGCCTTCTGTATTGTAACGTCATTGACAAGTTAAAGGGCATGGCGGAGTTCTTGCCTTCACCTACACTTTTGAGTTTTAGGAAAGTCTCCCAACTTGTAAGGGCCATGATCCAGGTGTATCGTGCATAAATAAATGGGAAAGGAAAGAAAACACCCCAAGAGGCAAGTCAAATTACAAGCTGAAGAAACAAGTATGCCACATGTATATTGCGACCAAACCCAGTACAACACATTAACCAAATGAATGAGAGCTGCAACTGGAATCTTGAGATGATCCAAGAAGTTATAGAATCAGAGCTTACTTTATCTTGTTAAGAAGATTACTTGGCCAAAATGGAGGAATAAGGGCAAGGCCGGGCAGAAACCTAAAACAAGTAAAATTCATGTCCAGACTAAGTTGTGCAAGTCTTTGCAGGGTTTTTGAGCCTTCATTGGTTGGATTTAAGGTGTCTAATTGTAATAGAAGAGGTGTCCTATTTCCTATACCGGTACTCGCTTGGCTATAAAAAGGAGCATCCTCTCCATTTAATTTGTTTTAAACCTAGTTTTTAATGACGAAACAATGGTGAATAAGGAGGGTGTGTGGTTGTGATTTCATTGTTCATCCTTTCACTGTTCAAGGATTGCAGCACATTACATAGTATCTTGTCAAGAAACCTTCTATAGCTTTCTTTAGGCTTTGATATGCAATAGTGTCATGCCATGAGATAGAAATTGTATGTGGGATTATGCTTAAACTAGAAAAGCAGATTTCAAAATGATAACTATACAAGTACAATGAATAATAGGCTAGGTAGCATGGACACTCCAAAAAATGTTGATGTGTTGTGTTGTGTTGGATACGTATTGAATACCCCAAAGTACACTAGGACACACCAAATAGACATCGTGTGTCCCTGTGTCGTATCCATGTCCATGCAACATATGAATGAGGCACGTTATGGTAACAGGAAAAATAAGGATAATTTCAAATTGTATGCAACTTTTTGCATTTGTACTTGAAAATTCAACAGTTCCATTTCCTTTGAAGATTTCTAAACCTAAGATCTTACTAAACACGGTAAATCATCAGTTCCATTCTCTCCAGAAATGAACAAAGTTATGAGCAAGTATGGTAGAAAGTTAGCATAGAGCTGAAGAACCTGAAACTCTCTTGATCAAATAAATCACTCATGCAATGATGCAAATGAATCTCGGTTGATGATGCTTCAATTTCTTTCTTTGGCCAGTTTGTACCTCGTATATATTGAAGCATCTTAGTAGATGACTACAATTCCCTAAGCCCGTCATCTTCCCCCTCCTTGAATCTCTTTTATCTAGAGAAATATAGGGGGCATCTCATTGATGCAAGTGCTTCACCTATAGGAACAATAAGCTACATTTATGCTCACGACAATCTACCCTCGGTGGCTTGGAAGGATCTTGCCACAGTTTAGAAGGTTTTAACATGTTGTAAATTTGATTAGTATCTCCATGAAGCCTTCCCAAGTTAAAATTGTGCTTAATAGCAATACAATGTGTATGTGGGGGTGGATAATATTAAGTTGGATAGTCGAGTCGATGTTATTCCGCCATCGTCTGCTCCTATTCGTTTCTCTTAATTTCCCTCAATCCAATGATTCCCAATAGCATGCAGGTCTCTAGTGGGCAAGTTTTAAATCCCACAATAAGCATTTCTTTTGTCACCTGTTTTTTTGGAGAAATTATTTAGGAGCCAAGTCCCAAAGGGGCCTAGCTCGGACTTGGACTCGAGCATGGATGAAGGACGCAAAGTGGCACTTTGATGCCGCACTTTGCACTCTCGGCGCAAAGATGGTGCAGGAGCTGCAAAAGGCACGAAGCAACGGGTCCACGAGATGCAGTGGTACGGTTTCGCGGAGTTGCAGTGCCACGAGACACAATGGTGATGTTCCGCAGGCCTTCGGTGTTGCGGTTCCATGGGACTTCTATATTACGGTTCTGCGGAGCTACTAGGTAGCGTCGCACAACTGTTGTTATGTCTCAACGTCGCAATTTTGCAGCAGTTGGATCTGTTCAGTTTCGTAACTGACCTATTTATATACAATAACTGCTGGTAACCGTCCCACTTGATAGGGAGATACTCACTGGTTTTCCGTCCACGTCTTTAGTAGACCGTTATCACTTTTAGGGAATTGTTCCCCTATTTAAGTAGCTGCTCCAACACTATGTGCTCTTACGAGATCCAATAGATTTACAATGGAGTCAAAACAAGGGAAAAAAGAGAGTTTTGTCTCTAAAAGTCGAAGCTTTTTGCATTGGTGGTCCAAGAATCTAGTAGCACTTATGTGCTAGTCCACGAAGGAAGATGATAAAGAACATTCCATAAGTTCTTCCGAACTTGTTGGCTCATGAGAGCGGCTAGACAGAGAAGGTCGAATTTCGCTTTAAGCAACAATGGTTCTGACCACCTCATCATGTTGTTCCATCTTTCTAGGGCTCTGTTTTATATTCAGTAACTTTGTTGCTAACATCTTCTTAAGCATATTTCTCCACTAGCAGTTGCACTTTACTAGCAATTTTGATTGCTTTCTTTTTCTCCTGTCAAACTTGATTTGTATTCAGGAGTTTAGTCTTCATCGACTTGTACATATTCCCCCCCCCCCCCCCCCCCCCCTCCCCCCCCCCCCCCTTTTGAAATTTCACAACAGCATGGACACTCCAAAACCCATAGTTGTGTCCATGTTGCACAGTGTCGGACACGTAATGTACATGACACGTACACACAAATATCACTACGACATAGCAAAATAGGCACCATGTTTGTGCTGCATTCAACACAGTGAGTATTGCCCTACCATAACGTGTCGCGTCTAATTGTCGATTTCTTATTCTAACATTCACAAAATAAAAGGAATCACCAAAATAACATTTTAAAGTATTTTGAAGTATTGAGTATTTTAAAAAATTTACTCGACATCCCAACAGAACAATGCAACAAAATTAACCGTATTCGAATAAAATATCATAAATTCACGAACAACCAAATTATCAATAGAAAATTATCAGCATAGAATGAGTACTCTTTCGTCGAAAAAGCTTTCGCATTTCGGCTTCCATCCCCACCTAAAATTACAACAAAAAGTCAGAATTTTGCATCACCAGACACAGCTAACGATCGAAATCAAAAACATAATCAGTACCATTAGGATCAACAGAGCGTTGACGCAATTCTCCGGCATCGTTGACCTGAAATTAGTAAAGAACGATGTAAAGATTTCAACTTTGGAAGAAGAAGAAGCGGTAAGCTTACCGCTTCTTCGCCGTTGGTGGCTTTCCTTTGGGCGGATAGCGAAACCCTGGCGAACCTCGAGGGAGAGGAGCGACGGAGAGAAGCTATTGGAAAGGCGGTGAGCGAAGGGTTCGATGACGTTGTGCTTGTCTGCGGCAACGGGATCCCATGGGCGGTCAGCTTAAGGAGGGCGGACGACATTCGGAGAAGATGACAGTGTGGGGACGCAGAGGAGAGACACGCGTCCAATTTGTAGTAGCTCGTGCCTTGCTCACGTGCGGGAGCAGTCTTCCAAAATAAATGTCTCAATTTTATTATTTTTTCCTATGGATACAATACATATATTTTTTATTTAAAAGAATTAATAATGACGGATATAAAAAAGGAAAAATTTATGAAATGCCCAAAAACTAAAAAAGTTTCATGAAAAACCCACCGCTAAAAAAACTTTCATCGCGTGCCCAGAATTAGAGAAACTTATCCAAAGCGGGTTCCAAATGACCCTTTTACCCTTCTAATTTATTCAAAGCACCTGCGAAACATACTCTTCAAAAAAAAAAGATTTCGATTCTTCATCTTCTTCGTTACGCTGCTCACTTTCTATTCTTCCTCTTCTTCGATACGCTGCTCACTTTCGAATCAAGGTTTTCTTCTCCAAAATCTTTCCATGTCAAAACGGAGGTCAAAACATCATTTTTTTGCAATTCTGAAATTTCGAAAGTCCGTCTAACGAAAAATCGATTACTTTCAGGCTCCTCGGAAATACACTCGTTTTGCGACAAATCGGGCCTCGTTTCGATCTCCCAGTCAAAAGTTATGGCTTTCCAAACTTTCAACTCGCCATTCTCCGTGGTAAAATCACGGAGAATGACCATTTCTAGTGTTAAAACGCAGGAGAATAGTCATTCTCCATACTACATGACGGAGAATGACTATTCTTCGTACTAAATGACGGAGAATGGTCATTATCCGTGTCAAAACCACGGAGAATTGCCATTCTCCGTGGTAAAATCACGGAGAATGGTCATTCTCCGTGATATTAACACGGATAATAATCATTCTCCGTGATCTTTACACGGAGAATGGACATTCTCCGCCATTTTTTACAACGGAGAATGGTCATTCTCCGTCTTTTTCGACACGGAGAATAATCATTCTCCGTGATATTAACACGGAGAATGACCAATCTCGTGTTAACATGGAGGAGAATGGTCATTCTCCGTATTGAAAAAAGACGGAGAATGACCATTCTCCGTGTTAAAACCACGGAGAGTAGCTATTCTCCGTACTAAAATGACGGAGAATGGCCATTCTCCGTCACTTTACCACGGAGAATGGTCATTCTCCGTGATATTAACACGGATAATAATCATTCTCTGTGATCTTTACACGGAGAATGGACATTCTCCGTCATTTTTTACAACGGAGAATGGTCATTCTTCGTCTTTTTCGACAGGGAGAATGGTCATTCTCCGTGATATTAACACGGAGAATGACCAATCTCGTGTTAACATGGAAAAGAATGGTCATTCTCCGTATTAAAAAAGACGGAGAATGACCATTCTTCGTGTTAAAACCACGGAGAATAGCTATTCTCCGTACTAAAATGACGGAGAATGGCCATTCTCCGTCACTTTACCACGGAGAATGGCATTCCCCGTGTTAAAACCCATGGAAAATTGTCATTCTCCGTGGTTTTTAACACGGAGAATGCCATTCTTCGTGGTTTTTAAAACGGAGAATAGTCATTCTCCGTCATTTTAGCACGGAGAATGGTCATTCTCCGTGGTGGAGAATGGTCATTCTCCGTGGTTTTAACACGGAGAATTTTTTTTTAGAAAAAATTTGTCAGGAATAAAGAGTTTCGTTCTTCTTTCAAAACGATGATAATTCTTATGGAAAAGAAGAAGAAAGATCTTCTCTCCACAATTGACCTAATCGTCGGAAAACTTCAAATGTCTCCACGATGAAGATGATGATGATGGTGATGATGATGACGAGCGATGATCTGAGTTCAACTGAAGAAAAGTACACCGAACTACGAACGATCTTTGCGATCTCTGCTGAAGATGAGAGCAATGGAATTCAGATTTCTCGTGAAGAAGAAGAAGAAGACGAAATCGCAATCCAGATCTGAGTTTTTGAATTCAAATACATATAGATGACCAATTCGCGCGGAGGGGTAGTTTCGATATTATAAAAATAGCAGTTTCCAGCGGGTGGTATCTAAAAGGGAATCTTGGAATATTTAACGTAAAAATACTTAATTCTGGGTATTTCATAAAACTCATCCAGCGGGTGGGCATTTCATAAAAGCCCACCCCGAAATTGGGTTTCTCAGCAATTTCCAGATATAAAAATTACAGAAAATTTGTTGTAGCAAAATTTATTTTAATTAAATTAACGGGGAGAAAATATGTATGGAAATTTTGGAAACAAAGAAACATTTGGCCAGTATAGTTGGCGGAATTTTGGATATTAAAAATTCTGCCAAATCTGTTGGCGGGAAAAGAGTAAAAATAAATTTTTTACTTGTTTATTTGAATAAGTTAATTTTGTTTTATTTGAATGGGTTTATTTTTGTTTATTGGAATTTTTATTTTCAAAAAAAAAAATCCTATAACTAATAGATCATTTGTTATAATCTATTCAAATTTGTTATTATCTATAAATTAAATTAAACGGGGGATATCAAATCAAAATTTATTATTATCTATAAATAAAATTAATTTAATTTAAGTAATATATATAATAACAGATAAATTAATGATATTTTATTATTTAAAGAGAAATCAAATAAATAATTCTATATATTATGGTACCAAAATACAATGGTAAAAAGAAAATCAACAAATAGATAATACCATTTTTTATTATCATCTAAAATATAATACCAAAAAAATTTGAAAACCATTATCTAAATTTATATTTGATCTCTCTTTAAATAATAATATAATTTTAAACGATGTTCTATAAAATATTCAGTTATATCGAAAGCTAGTACTTGAGACCATGCTCTCTCTCTTTTTTATCCATTGTTGTCGGAGTTTATATATTTATCAATAAAATTAGCTATTTTATTATATATATTATTTAAAATAAATTTATTTTATGATAATAATATAGATAATAACATAAATAATTTCTAAAATTTGTTGGGTATTATCCAATTTATATTTTAAATTTAATATATATATATATATATATATATATATATATATATATATATATATATATATATATATATATATATATATATATATGTTAATTTAAATTTTGTTAATTTTTGTGTATTATAATAATATCACATGTGATATTATATATATAAAAAACAAATATAATTATGTAGACAAAAAATCAAATATATATTTTAAATAAACAAAATTCTATTTGATTTTTATATATATATAATATTTGATTTATCTAATAATAAATTTTGATTTGATATCCCCGCTTAATTTTATTTATAGATAATACAAATTTGAATAGATAATAACAAATCATTTATTCTTAGTATCACAAAAATATAATATGGATAATAATAAATCCACACACCCACGAGGGATGTTGCCCCCTCGACACCCATCCGGTAACCATGCAGGGGACCCCTGTGTGCACTTCACTCCTCCAGCCCCATCTTTGAACCTGAAATTCATCTGAATCATGTAGTTCATAAATGAACCAAAAATTTATACTTAACCTAAAGTAGATCATAAGTGAGTCAGAAGTTCATTTACAAGACATGACCATTTAATTGCAGGGTGCTAATTTTTCCAATATAGTCTTCAATATTAATGTTAATTTTATGATTGAGTTGTATGATATTTTCACATTTATTTAAAGTACATGAAATACATAATATCCTTTTATCGGTTCATTATAGGTGTTGTTTATGATGTTCCCGAGTATTATATTTGATGGTTGCGAAACTACACGAATTTAAATATGTGTACTTAATTACTTTTATTTGAATTTATATAATTGTTTATATTTATGTCTTATTACATCATTGTATAAAAGTAAATCGTGCTTTGTCTATGGGTTGCAATTGGAATGCTAATAAGGTGTTTATTATCAATCTTAAATAATGGTTCATAATTGCAATGCAGAAATATCGTTTTTGAAATAAGGGCATAAAAGAAAATTAACAAACAATGAATTATAATTGCCAATAAAGCTTTTACAATATTCTTGAATTTTCAAGATGAATTATCATAATTGTTCTCATTCTCCGTCTTAATTAAAACGGAGAATGACATTCTCCGTGTTAATTTACACGGAGAATGGTTATTCCCAGTGTTAAAACGTAGGAGAATGACCATTCTCCATGTAATTTAGTACGGAGAATGGCATCCTCCGTTTCTAAAATACACGGAGAATGGCCATTCTCCGTGTTAGAAACACGGAGAATGCCATTCTCCGTGTAAATTAACACGGAGAATGTCATTCTCCGTGTTAAATAAAGGAAAATGACATTCTCCGTCTTAATTAAAACGGAGAATGACATTCTCCATGTTAATTTACACGGAGAATGGTTATTCCCAGTGTTAAAACGTAGGAGAATGACCATTCTCGTGTAATTTAGTACGGAGAATGGCATTCTCCGTTTCTAAATTATACGGAGAATGGTCATTCTCCGTGCTAAATAACACAGAGAATGACATTCTCCGTGTTAAATGACACGGAGAATGGTCATTCAAATGTTAAAACACAGGAAATGGCCATTCTCCGTGTTAGAAACACGGAGAATGGCATTCTCCTTGTTAAAAATGCAGAAAAATGACTATTCTTCGTGTGATATCGACGGAGAACAGTTGACAGAAACCTAATTTTTTTTTTGTTTTGTGAAAAGAAATTTGACTTGAATAAAGATTCAAGAGTTTTCGTTCTTCTTTCAAAACGATGCTAACTCTTATGGAAAAGAAGAAGATCTTCTCTCCATAATTGACCTAATTGTCGGAGAAGAAGAAGAAGAAGAAGAAGAGCGATGATCGGAGTTCGACTGAAAAAAAAAGCATGGTGAACTACGAACGATCTTTGCGATTCTGCTGAAGATGAGAGCAATGGAGTTCAGATCTCTCGTGAAGAAGAAGAAGAAGAGAATCGCAATCCAGATCTGAGTTTATACGGAGGGGTAGTTATGGTATTAATTTTATAAATAAAGAGCATCTAAAGGGAATCTTTGAATATTTGACGTGGAATTATATAATTCTGGGCATTTCATAAAACCCATCATGCGGGTGGATTTTTATACAACCCAACCCCGAAATTGGGTTTCTCAGCAATTTCCAGATCCATTTTTAAAAAAAAAATCACATTCTAAAACTAACTTCGTAATTACAGTTCCCTCAACTTTATCAATTAGTTCTTCGTCTACGGAACAACAACTTCAAGTCAAAAAACAATCATACATGATGGATAAGAGGTCAATGTGTGCATCTCCTCACTCCACTACCAGGCCTAAAGCGTTGCCATATATTAGGGCCTGTTTGGTAAACCGTATGTGCAGGAAGATATGGATTTGACTTTCAAGTAGGAAAGAGTAATAGGAATCTTCACTTTCTTGTCCCCCTAGTAGGGGACAAAGGTGTTTGGTTAGGATAAGAAAGTAAGAAGTGGAAAGTGAAAGGGTATATTATAATAATTAAGATTATGATAATTACTTTAGAAATAAATAGCAATTATAATTAATTAATATTAATAAAATAATTGGTTAACTAGTTTATTTTTTAATTATATAATCGAATAAGTAATTTATTTTAATAATAATTAATTAGTTTATTTATTACTTATTACTAATAGTTATTACTAAATACCAAACTATTCATTACCAATTATCTAATAAATATAGTTAATAAACTTTTAATATATATTAATATATAACATTGAAAGAAGAGAGAGCAGCTTCATTCCACAAAAAAATTGCTTTGCTCTCTTCTTCCCCGCCCACATTCATTTTCGATTGCTCTGCTCTCTTCTTCCTCCACTAGTGTAATTTTTTTTGCTTCCAGCCCACATCCTATTGTGAAAGAGGAAGTGGAGAAGAGGATTTGGAGGGGACATGAACTGAGGTGTGTCAGAGTTGTGGGTACAATTCGGACGGGTTGGGTCAGACTTGAGGTCAACCCGAGCCCAACCCGATGAATCATAAGTCTAGCCCGAGCCCAAACCCGGCCCGACCTCGAGTTCAACATATGAAGCCCAAGACCAAATCCAAAGGATCGGGTTTGGCTCGGGTTGAACTCTGTTTCACTTAACAAAATGCCTAAAAATTGGCTTTTGATTGAAAACTAGAAAAGTACAAAAAGTACAAATTGTTCTGGGAAGTATTGCTATGGAAGTCTGATCTGGAGGCGATCACTTTGTTCCTTGGACCATACGATGATGATGAAGAGTACTGCTAGAAGATGAACAGCCAGAAGAACTAAGTCAACAGAAAGGTATCGACACACTTGGGCTGATGGCGAGGTCGAATGCTTTCCTGCTTTGTTCACTCTGTTCTGGAAGAAAAGTTGAAGAAGAATGCTCTAGAAAATCAAAGTCTCTGGGCTTTGATCTCTGTATATTCTCTTGGTGTTATCTATATGAAAATAAGTCTATTTATAGACTTTTACTTTTGTGCGTAAAAAGCAGCATAATCCAGTCTTTACGCTAGCAACCGTCACCCACGATGGAAGTCACCCCTGTGCATGTTGACACGTGTCCCATTATTTCAACAAAAATAGGGAGCACGTACACACGTTCTTCAATAAATATGACATGATAGCCACGTAGACAACCCACGTTTTAAAGTAGTCAGGAAGGATCGGGCGTAAAAATGACCCAAATATGTGAGCGTAAAGTGGCAAATTGGCGTAAAAACAACTCAAAATAAACTTCCCAGCGTAAAGTGGCTAAAATAGCCTTGAGCGTAAAACTTAGCCCAAATAGACTTTACGCTCACAATAGCTTTGAGCGTAAAAGCTCAAAAACTATAGTGCGTAAAAGAAGTGACTTTATTGAGCGTAAAATAGCCTTCTCTGCACACCACACGACAAGTATCGGGTTTTGTGAAAGTTCGATCTTCTCGACTTCTGTGTTTGCATGTTGTCAGCAAAATCATTCTGTCAAATCAACTTCTACATTAAATGCGGCCTGACAGTTTGTCTCCAGGCGTAAAATTCAATGGACTGCCTTAGCGTAAAGTAGCTCGCGTAATGTCAAATGCAAATAGCCCTGGCGTAAAATAGCTCACATAGAGAGTTGCTTGCGTAAAGTCCTCAATTCCTTTGACTTAGTCCACAAAGCACTTTTTTATGCTCCTACAAAACCCCCTTCAAAGTTTTCAAATATTTTTTCAAAATTTTGAAATACTTTGAACAGAAGCGTAAAATTCGGGATTTGACCAGTCAGCGTAAAGTTCGGAATTTTCAACGGTCATTCGCGTAAAAGTTGGGATATCCAACAGTCGGCGTAAAAATAGGGAATTTGAACCGATTCAAAAATTTCCTATAAATAGGGTTCTTCGGGGAGAGAGAAAACTTTACTTTGTCTTTCGAAATCTCAATCTTTCTCCACTCTCCTTCTCTCATCTACTCTTACTTTGATTCGATGGCCCCCAAGAAGTCGTCCGCCACCGGCAACAAAGGCAAGAAACCCGCCGTTGATTCCTCATCGGCCGATCGCGCGCAAACTCCTGTCCGATCCTCGGCAGCATCTCAGCAAAGCCACCCCGTCGTGGCTCCGGCAATGAGGGGTAAAATGTTGAACTTCGGTCATAAACTCATCGGAGAAGAAAAATGAACGAAAGTCTACGCCCACGTTGTTCGTGCTAGCGTAAAAAGACGAAAATACGCCCACGTTGTTCGTGCTAGCGTAAACTTGAAATACGCCCACATTTACTTGTGTCAGCGTAAAACTTGATATACGCCCACATCTACATGTGTTAGCGTAAAACTTGAAATACGCCCACATCTATATGTGTCAGCGTAAAATTCATTTTACGCTCACATCTATTGGTGGCAGCGTAAAATTGAAAATACGCCCACGTCTGTACGTGCCAGCGTAAAATTCAAAATACGCTCACATTTAATGTGTACTGGCGTAAAATTGGGAATCCGCTCACTTCCAGCTGTACTAGCGTAAAATTTTACTAGTAACAGTCTTTTGTGTAAAAAGAGCATTTTTATACTTTAAAAAGTTTTTTATCAACTTTAATAAGCGTAAAATTTGCATGCTCAGAGTCTTTATGCGTAAAAGTCAAACCAAATCATATGTTTCAAATTAGATTTTCACTAACTTGTTTTTTTCTTCTTTTTTTTGTTGTTTGACAGTGGACTTGCAAATTCACCCTCTCGCGGAAATATTTGGCTCGCCAGCTGGTATGGTGGGCTCAAACTATCTGGAGAACTTATCACATGTACAGTTCCCTCAATCCAACCCTGAATACCCTGAAGGGAGAGCTCAACTGATAGCTGCTGAAGGAGCAATTAATAGCAGCTCGTGACAAACATTTGACACAGAGCTCAATTCTGGAGGAACAAGTTTTTGGAGCTGAATCTACTATCAAGTTCCTTGATGCCAGGGATAATCTGATAGCTACTTTCGCTAAGTTTTCTCCCATTTACACTCCAGAGGCCCGAAGAAAGGTAGCTATTAAAAATGTAATGGGCTCTCGTGAGCAGCGTTTAGCAGCGCTCCAAAAATTGCTAAAAGATATATCTGCTCTTCTTAGGCAAATAAGGTGCTTTTGTAATCTTTTATCTTATTCAAGAAAATGAATAAAGTATTTGTTTCGTGATCCTATCATTTATTTTGAAATTAAATAATAGGTATGAGATAGAAAACACTTATCAGAGGTAATATGGACGTGACAAGTCTTCTAAACTCAATAAATTGTATCTATCCAGAGGTAATATGGACATGATAGATAATGAAATCTCGTTTTCTATTAGAGTATACAATACTATCAGAGGTAATATGGACATGATAGATCGTAACAACACGGAGAAAAATAGATTAATATCTACTCAGAGGCCAAATGGACATGATAGATAGGAAAATAAGCAGACTTAATATTTATTAAGATGTCAAATGGACATAATAGATAATAAATCCAACTTTTTATATCAACTGGCAAAATAAAAGATTAAAAATTCTCTCCAAGCTTAACCAACATTGGTAGCTGGGGAATAAGGAAGAATTTCAAACATAATATTTCTTCAGAAATTTGCCATTGATAGGCATCATGAGTAAATCTCCATTAGGTTTAGACAACCTATAGGCACTATTAGAGAAAACTATCTCGATGACATAAGGGCCTTCCCATTTCGCTTGGAATTTCCTTTACTCTTATGAGTCATCACCATCGGTCTTCGAACAGCTAGTACTAGTTCACCGACTTTGAATACCCTCTCTTTAACTTTGCGATTGAAAGTTCGAGATATACGGGCTTGATATAGCTCAATATGTTGTTGTGCTTGAAGACGCTTCTCGTCCAATCCTTCAAGTTCTTGGAGTCATAAGCGATCATTGTTCTCTATAGTTAGCTCATTAGCAATAGCTATTCGAAGAGACGGAATTTAGATTTCCAATGGAAGAACCGCCTCACATCCGTAAACCAGTAAAAATGGTGTAAAACCAGTAGGAGTTCGGACTGTTGTTCGATAAGCCCATAAACATTCTCCAAGTTTCTCATTTCAATCACGTTTATTGGAAGAAACAAACTTTTTGAGAAGTTTAATGATCGTCTTGTTGAAAGCTTCGGCTAAACCATTAGCAGCTGGATTATAAGCCGTAGACGCAGGTTTTGGATTCGATTCTTATCACAGAATCGATAAAATGCCTGACTGGCAAATTGTGGTCCATTGTCATGAATTATCCGTCGGGGAATCTCGAAGCGATAAATGACATGGTGTTTGATGAAGCTAATCACATTGGATGTCTTTACTTCAACAAGAGGAAGTGCTTCCGCCCATTTAGAAAAATAATCGGTTATAGCCAGTATAAACCGATGTCCCTTGACAGAAGGAGGGTTAATTGGACCAATAATGTCCATGCTAAGCTTCAAAGGGCCAAGAAGCTGCTGTAGGATGTAAAAACTAAGCATTTGCTTAGCTTCATTCTCAGAAGGACAACACAGCAAAAGTCCATCATATGAATGACGATATAACATATGTAGGGACGAATCATAATAAAATCGAAATGATCGTCTCTTGATTGATGCAGTTTCTTTTGGATCTTCAGGTAAAATCCCATGAACCGCATAATCAATGAATGGACTTCTCCAATCCCTCTGTTGGGAACTTGATTCTGTAATATAATTCCGTTCAATATGTAGATTATTCTTAACACAGAATAAGTCTCGGTCCAACAAAGTAATGGTGTTTTGTCTTCGAATTGGAACAGCCAAATCTGCAGCTAAACTAGCAAGAGCATCAGCTTCCAAATTCTGAGAACGTGGTACGAATTCAAAGAAGAATCTTTTAAATGAGAGGACCAATTCGATTACCACTTGATGATAAGGGATGAGGTCAGGATTTTTGACTTCATATGTCCCTCTAACTTGATTAACAATCAGTTGAGAATCTCCATAAGCTTCCAGGAACTCGATGTCCAATTGTTTTTCTACTTGGAGACCAATGAGCAGAGCATTATATTCTGCCACATTATTGGAGCATGGCTCATTGAGAGAATAAGCACGGTATATGACCATTTTGTCAGGAGAAACCAAGACGATTCCTACCCCAGAGACGATATTGTCTTTAGGTCCAACTCGTGACGCTCCATCAAAGTATAATTGCCAAATGTCTTCTTTTAAAGTCATGTTGCAATCTGCAACTTCATCTGGAATGTCCTCATATAGCTTCGATATTTCAGGTATAGGGTGAGCTGCTAAGAAATCAGCCAATGCTTGACCCTTTACTGATTTTTGAGGTACATAGACCATATCATAAGGAGTGAGCAACATCGCCCAGGTGGCTAACCTAGAATTAAGAATGCTGGGTTTCCTTATCAATACCCGAATAGAATTTATTCTGGAGATGACATGAATAGTCTGTCCTGTCACATAATGTCGTGTCTTTTGAACAGCAAAAACCAAAGCCAGAAATTCCTTTTCTACAGGAGTATACCTGTGTTCAGCTCCAACCATCATTCGGCTAGGATAATAAATTGCTTGTTCGTGACCCATATCACTTTTTGTGCCAGAAGAGCACCAAGTGAATGATCCAAGGCTCGAACATATAGCAAAAATGGTCTTCCTACCATTGGTGGTACCAGAACAGGTGGATTTGTAAGGTATTGTTTGATGTTATTGAAAGCTTTCTGACATGCTTCATCCCAAACAAATGATATACCTTTCTTTAATAGACGGGAGAAAGGTTGACATATTCCAGAGAGATTGGATATAAATCTCCTGATATAAGCGATGCGACCTTGAAAGCCTCGGAGTTCTTTTAGATTGCGTGGAGGACGCATTTCAAGAATTGCTTTAATTTTATCAGGATCAACATGGATACCCTGAGAAGTGATGACAAATCCCAAAAACTTGCCACTGGAAACCCCTAAAAAAGACTTAGTATGGTTCATTTTCAATTGATGTTGACGCATCAATTCAAATACTGTCTTCAAGTCTTGAATGTGATCCTCTTTTGATCGACTTTTGACAGCAATGTCATCTACGTAACATTCAACTGTTTTTCGTAGATGTTCTTGAAAGATGTTGCTAATAGCCCGTTGATACGTAGCACCGGCATTTTAAAGACCAAACGGCATAACCGTATAGCAGTAGACTCCAAGGGGTGTACGAAAAACAGTACGCTTTTCATCTTCTGGATGCATCTTAATCTGATTGTATCCTGAGAACCCGTCCATGAAAGACATGCGTTCAAAATCGCATGTATTGTCTATCATGACATCAGTAATGGGAAGTAGAAATTCGTCCTTTGGACAAGCTGCATTAAGATCTCGAAAATCTATGCAAATTCAAACTTTTCATTCTTCTTCATAACAGGAACAATATTGGCAACCCAGTCTGGGTGTTGTTCTTCACGAACAAAGCCACATGTAATCAGCTTTTTGACTTCTGCTTCGATAGCATCCATCATGTCTGGTCGAAATGCCGTTGCTGTTGTTTCACAGGCTTGGCATTAGGAAGAATATTGAGTTTATGAGTAGCAACTTGTCACGACCCGTACCCGCTATAAGGGCACGCGCACGTGACAACGCCCAGCCCTCACCGTAAAAACGGCGTGGAACGCTGTAGGTTTCTACTCTAAACAGTTTATATACATATATCAAAACCTGTCGAGAATATGGTCAACTCCGAACGGAGGACAAGCAATGAATATATATGAGTACTCAATCACAACTCTAAGATAACAAAGTAAAGACTGAAAGATAAAGACAACAAGACGATAATAAAATAATAACCTGTCAAGTCCAACACAAGATATATACAAGTCAAGTCTCTAATACAATCCATAGTAATAACAGTCTCAAAAGTAGCTGGAGACAAAGTCCAGTACAAAAGACCTACTCTAACTAAGCAAGTGGTAAGGTCTCGTCAGGCGGAGCTAAGCCCTGCTGGACCAAAGTCTCCAAGTCTATACCCACTACGTCATCCGGACCATAGTAGGTACAATAATCTCCCTCGTCAGCATCTGTAATATTTATCAACATATCCTGTCAGGATGGAACGAGTACAATCTACTAACAATAGTTCACAAGATATGACAAAAGCTATAAGACAGTAAATAGAAAGTATATACAAGAAAATCATGGAATGTACATGTGAGTATCATGACAAGGTAAGCTGTAAATCTAGAGCTAGAACAAGGCAAATAAACTGATCATGGCATGTACAAGAATCAAGAATCATATCTCTAGGTGTGTGAGTACTAGCTACAATATGTGGCCGGCTTGGGTCTGCACAAGGTCTACTGATCAGCCAATCCTACGTGGAGTGTAGGATTGGTAGCATTCAAGGTCTACAAGAATAAACAAGGTGGATAATGACCACACATCTACACTAGTACTCCCCGTCCCCGACTGGTAGAGTGGATCCAAGCAAGACACGTTATGACACGGGATTCTACGAGAAGGGAGCAAGTCTCCTCGAGAATCGGTGTGCATATACTGTACAAAAACTACAAGGGGCTTGCACAAGATATACCAAGATAACGAGGAATAACATCTCATGTCGGGATCCATGAATACCAATCCGTGTGACCAATGTGTCGAGAACAAGCATATCTACACTAATTACATGAATTATAACACATCATAAATTAGAAAAGTGTCAGAGAATGTACTCGCCTGTAATATGGTATGATATGTCAACTGGAGCAAATACAGCATCTCGAGGACCTATAGAGAACAGACGTATCAATACTATGTTTAGGAAGTAAAGCCAAATCAATTTAAACCCTATTTAAGTCATTCTAGGTCAAGACACATTAAACTAGACTGTACAAGGTCAACCTAAGTCATATTAGGTCTAGCTAGGTCATACTGGGTCAATGCAAGTCAAACGGAATTAATCTAGGTCGATTTGAGTCAACGGTTGACTTACAGTTGACTTTTGGTCAACTGGTCAACTCTGGTCAACTCCGGTCAACTCTGGTCAACCCTAGGTCAATCCTAGGTCAATGGTGACTAATAGTTGACTTTTGGTTAACTTTCCAAGTTTAATGGAATTTGGGACTAAATTGGGTAAAGTGTTGACCCATAGTTGACTTTTGGTCTAAAAATCAACCGTGGTCAACCGAGATCAAGACTAGGTCTAGGCAACTATTTCTAACTATTACCAACCTCTACAACCCATATCCAAGTCCATCTTGGACTTCGAAACTCAAATCTTGGCCGTAGGCCAATTTCCTAATTTACCTTTTCTAAGGTAAATTTCTAGCCTAGGTGGAAACCTAGTTAGCCTACCTACGCTTGGTATTTTGACCCGTGCTCCCTAGGGTAGTAAGATACTAGCCTATACATATATTACCAACCAAGATACCTAAGTAAAGTGGACGTCTAGTCCATGATACGGCCTATTGCCGGTATCTTGAATATTTCAAGATACGCAATGGTACGACGCGATACCGGCGCCCTACAACCCCGATTTCCCTCGGGAGCCTACCCGCAAAATCTAATTCATATAATCTAGGTCCACGCCAAGTTTCAACTCATTCCGATACTCCGAGCTCTGTTTCACCCTCTAACTTGCTCTCCTCTATTTCTATTTTTTCCACTTTCCTCCCTATTCTTCTTCTCCTATTCCCTTCTCTTCAAATTCCCCCTCTCTAATTTCTATTCTCCTAATTCATCTTCTTCTAACTCTTCCTCTCATTCCTAATCTTCTTTCTCTTATTCTTTCCTATTCTAATTTTCTTCCTACTTCTTCCTATTCTCCCTATTCTTCTAATTCTTCTTCTTTTCTAATTTTTCTCAACTTCTTCCATTTCTTCCTATCTTTTCCTTAATCCTCTTCTCCTATTCTCTTCTAATTCTAACTATCTTCTTATATATATATATATATATATATATATATATATATATATATATATATATATATATATATATATTAAAAAAAGGGGGGTTAAATAGGGGTTTAAAGGGGCTAGGGGAGAGAAAACTGGCAGCACAGCTGCCAGTTGCTGCTGCTACAGCAGCTGTAGCTGCTGCTACTGGGACTGCTACTGCTGCTGTATTCTCTTCTTCTTCTTCTCTAGTTCTTCCTCCTACTTCTCCTCTTCTCTAATCTCTCTCTCTCCTCTCTCCTCGCTCTCATCTCTCTCTCTCTCTCTCTCTCTCTCTCTCTATATATATATATATATATAATATATATATATATATATATATATATATATATATACTATAGATATATACATATATCTAACCATCTATTTATATATATAACTATATTATCTAACCATCATTTATATATAAAATAGATGGTTAGATATATGTATATATATCTATAGTTATATATATATATATATATAATATTATATATATATATTATATATATAGATATATTATATATTATATATATATATAATATATATAATATATATATATAAATATATATATATATATATATATATATATATATATATATATATATATATATATATATATATATATATACATATATCTAACATCTATTTATATATAACATATATATACACACACAACACTCACACCTATATGTAATATACATACACACACACACACACACCCACAACACATATATATATATATATATATATATATATATATATATATATATATATATAGACACCACATATAGATATTTATTTATATATCTACACACTCACACAACACTCACACACTCACAAACACACTCTCACCACCATCTCATGACACTCTCACAAATCACTACCTCTCACACAAACACCACCACCGGTCCACCACTACCATTTCCCCTACACACACACAAATACTTATAATCATATACATACATATATAATATTCATATATATATATATATATATGCCATTCAATATATAAAACCCCTAATAATTTCCTTAACCTAGATTTCTAGGGAACCCTATGAAATTTATGGGCAAATGGTGGAGAATCTTCTCCTCTCCATTTATGGTGAAGGAATTAAATACAAAGTGTAATAATGATGAATTAAGAGCATACCTAGATTAGGTTTCTTGGAGGAAGGAGAAAGCTTGAAAAAATGGATTTTGGAAGAGAGAGAGAGAGAGTTTTCTTAATGGAGAAGAGAGGGGGGCTCTCATACATGTGGCCGCCAAGTGGAGGGGGGGGTGTTATTGGGTTTGGGTAGGATCCATAGCCCTCCAACCCATTAGACTTAGGTTGGTTTCGGTTTGTTTTCGGTTGGTTCGGTTTTTCTAATGAACTAATTTAGTCTCTAAAATGACTAATTAAGCCATGAAGTTGGTTTATGATTTCTAACCTAATTATGATGGTATGTGGGCCAAGTCCAGCTAGTATGTGGGTCCCACTAGGGTTCAGCTACCCGGGTCTCCAACTTGAGTCCGAATTGGATAAAATCCAAACCAAACCAAATAATCCCTAAAAATCATATAAAATCAAATAAAATTTCCTAAAAATTATAAACTTGAAAATGATGAAAATACCCCTAATTCGAAAACTAGGGTGACAATCTACCCTCCTTAAAAATTTCGTCCTCGAATTGAATGAGAACTAACAGCAATCATGAATAGAACTAGGAAGAAAAAAATAGAATTTACCTCAAGGCTCGAAGATATGGGAATCGCTCCCGCATGTCGTCCTTTCTCTCCCAGTGGACCACCTGGAGAGTGGTGTCTCCAGCAACGCGAACCAAGGGAATGACCTGGTTCCGGAGCACCTTCTCTCTTCGGTCCAGATCTCAACCGGCTTCTCTGGAGAGCTGAGTGTCGGTCCCACTTCGATCTCTGAGTGGTCCAAGACGTGACTGGATCTGCCACGTACCGTCTCACTGCGACACTGAACACGCAATGCACTCCCTCTAGTGCGGGCGGTAACTCCAGTCGGTAAGCCACTGCACCGACCCTGTCCAAGATACGGAATGGTCTGATGTATCTGGGCTAAACTTCCCACCGCCACCAAAACGATCGTGCCACGCGACGGAGAAATCCGCAGAAACACAAGATCACCAACCTAGAACAAAAACCACAAGACTTGAAGCTTGATCTAAAACAATCACAATCAGACTCAAATGCTAGAAAATCTAAACTATACCTCAAACTCCAACGGCCTCCGGTGGCTATCGGCCCAATGCCGCTGCCTATCCTGCGCCACCCGAAGTCGATCTCCGATAACCCTGACCTTCTCTGCAGCATCTACCACCATCTCAGGGCCAAGCAAAACCCTCTCGCC